>CM062812.1:709537140-709954640 GCA_031772625.1 Pinus tabuliformis | reverse complement strand
ACCACAAATATCTCCCTCCCTTTCCCTTTATGACCCTCTTTCCTTATCTCTCTCACTTTTTGACTCTCAGTCACTCTCTCTCCTCACTCACCAACTAATTATTCCCCCTCCCTCTTATCTCTCTTTATATATATTGGCCCCTCCATCCCTCCAGCTCTCACACCCCCACCCACTCAAATTCATGTCAACCCATTCCCTCTACTCATTCTTTCCCACTAGCCACTCTCTCTTTGTCTCTCTATTTGTCTCTCTCTTTATTTCTCTCTTTATCTTTGTTGGCCCCTCTATCCCTTCCTCTCTCACCCTTCCCAACCCCCTAGACCCACATCAACCATTTTTCATGTGTTGAAGTCACTAGCTATAAGAACATGTGTGTATTCCTAGCACTGGGAATGTGCACACATTATTGGTACTACAAAAACACATGCATTTTCTTGAATTTAAAATTTTCCTAGTGATAATCCTATTTGCACAGTGACTTGGTTGCTTTATATATAGGTTCATTATCACAAACTTTGTAGTATGGGAGGAAAGTGTTGGGTCAGGAAAAAGGTATGTTTTCTCTTTGTAAATAGCTTTATTCAGCATTTATCCTTACATGATTATCTCTGTTTATGGATTAAATTAAAGGAAATAATAGCTAAAGTTGGATGAAAGCACTTGGTAACAAATTAGATGAATCTAGCACAAGAAACTGACTTTTTATTATCCTTGTGTGCAGAAGACACGGATTGGTCAATAGTCATTCAATCGACAGAGAAACACCAGGCCATAAGAAGGAAAAGACAACGTCTTTGGCAGGGAAGACAGTGGGAGATCAGGAAGACCAATGCTATTTCATGACACAATCAGATCGTGTATTGTGAAATCCTCAGGATCCCCTGATCTTGAGGATTCTCTTTTATCTAGTTTACTCCTTTATGTTATATATAAAGGCCGAAAGGCAAACAAAGTTCAGTTCAGACTTTAATAATATATAAGTATTCTTTTTGAGACATATAATATTGTTATCTCAGTGATGTTGCAATCTTGCTACTTATATTAATGAAGAAAGACTGCCTTTGACCTATACTTATATTCTGAGTATTACTTAAGCGGAGACTTCTGGTGACTCTCGTCCCGGTCAAGAGAAGTTCTACTGCTTTCTTGTGTTATAACCTTTTCTATTTAGTCTTTATTGTTTGATAATGTTTAGTTAACGATTATTTCACTCATTGTAAAGATTGATGATTCTAATTCATGCTATTGTTCATTTAGATTCATACTTAACCATGTGAGATCGCTTTGATTAGATTGGTGATGTTAGTTTCAATATTAGATTGTTGTTTATTCTCAGTTATGTTATCATATATCTGAGAGATAGCCATAATCGACTTCCATAATTTTCTTGTACAGATCATTGCTGTTTAGAGATCATTTATTGTTACACACTCGCTTTCCATTCAATTACCATTTTCCATTCAATTGAGATTGTTGTTCAATTTATATTTGCTATAGATTATCATTGTTGTTCAATTTCTACAGTTCTCTTTCTTGATTGAGTGATTTAGTCTTAATTCTATTTCAAGATTGCCAAAGCATGATTCTTTTCATTCGCATTTAGATTCATTTGATTTCGGAATAAGTTAAATAGAATAGCAGAGTGTGTTTTTTTTTTTTTTTTTTCTCGGTAAAAAACTAGCTAGTCTATTGTATTATATTTACAGGTAAACTTTACAAACAGTGAGACATGCCTTCCAGGGCCAGCAGTTGCACCTTGGATGGCTTAGCTTTGAAACAAAAAGCTCCCTCGCAGGGGCAGCACCTACAGGACTTCCAAAATCCCTCCAAAAAACTTACTGAGGCTGGAGACCAAAATGACGTGACTAACATCAGAACCTGGAACCGCATTGAGTTAAACATGAACGTGACGGCCCACGCAGGGGCTTCCATCCAAAACTGACTGTGGACCGTGTCCATCAAAGAACTTACAATGGACCGACATGAACAAGATAGTATTAAAAACTGAGAGTAAACAAGACCGACATAAACAAGACAGTATTAAAAACTGCAAGTAAACAGACACAGTGATGACCAGAACCCAAATACCCGCAGAGACTTTTATCCTGGACCCGAGCTAAGAGAGAAAGGCATGTGTCGGTGCATGCGTCGGAGGCTCAGTCATCGCAGAGACTTTTATCTTCCACGATATAGCTCCACCCTTGGCCCTCAGGGATTCCTTCCCACATGGTGGTCCATGGATCCTTTGCAGTGCCCTGAGGTTCCGGCTCCAGGGGATGTGAGGGGGCGTGCAGAATCTCTTTCCCTGAGGTGCCCGCCTCAATTGGTGGCTGTAAAACAGGGCTCTCCTCACCAGTACCTCCTGGAGGCTGCTCCTCCGATCCTGGAGGTTTTCCAACAACATTTCCTTCAGGGACTTTAGTGAAAAGAACTGAAATATGAGCATTGATACCTGCATTATCCTTTGAGCTGCCCAGAGTGAACACGACTGAGCCAAATGCTGGAAGCACTGGCCCTCCTTCACTTGAGCTGCCAACCTCCATGAATTGCCCGGCTGGAATTGGTGTGGCTCTTGCCCTCCTATAACAGTAGCAGCAGCAGCAATGGTGGTGCTCATCAGCTGCAGGGGGTCGAGAGGATGAACCACGCCCTGGTCCCCTTCTGCTCGGTTGCCGTTCCCATAGCTTTGCCATGAACTCCCTGTTGCCTCCTTCGAGTACCTGAAGTGAATTGTAAAAACAAGCACAATGCTGATTTCGCCCCAAACCACACACAGGCGTGACAACCACTGAGAAAACTTCGCCGGAGGGGGAGATTTCACTCCTCGCATCCAATTGTCCTTGAATGCTCTTGAATTGCCGCTCCCACCTAAGGCAATTCCTTGTGTTGCAGCGGCGGAAAGCCAAGACTGCGTGTTGAGGTGGTAAGACATCCACCCACCTCGAATTCCTCTGCGCTCGCACCTTCCCAGCTTCACCATGCCAATGAGTCTGCGTCGCCTCACCTGCCCCTTGATATCGAGCATCATTCCCTCGTTGCGAGCGTCCATTAACTGCATTCTGCAACGCCATCGATTCACTCTGCTCGGCATTGAATGCCCAGAGCTCGGGTAGCGAAACATGAAACTATGACGGCGGTATTCCATTAAACATTAAGGTTAACACGGGGCGTCACATGCTGGGCATGTGGCTCGACCCCCTCTGACGTGCCAGCACCCGCATCCGGGGGAATAGCAGAGTGTGTTAAGAGTTCTTTCAGAGTTATTTCTTTCCGGAATTGTGTGGATTGAGTTAATAATTAGTTATTGGTGATTGCAATGATTTATCATTATATAACCTCTGAATTCACTGCATATATTGTGTTGACACTCTTGAGATAAAAAGAATTACCTTGGGTTGACAATTAATGTAGAAATTAAGATTGCCTGTAAAGAGACATCTTAGTGCAACAACATTTTGGCGTCTTTTCCCGAGAGAGTGTTTCAAGTGATTGTTTTTATCTTGTTGTGAAAGAATTGGGTTTTAAAAACAGAAGTTAAGAACCTGTATACCAGCAAGTAAAGTGCTTTCTTAGCAGCCCTCTTTTCAGCAAAAACTTAGAGGTTAAATAGGAATTGGTTTTTATGAATGAACCCACCACCTAAATCCATAAAACCCAAAGGATCAGTGAACCTTGGGATAATGACCTTTATAGATGAAATTGTAAGAAAAGCAGAGTCTCTAGCGCCAGTAGGATTCTGGGCAATATCTAGAAGAAGTCCTACTATAATCCCTTAAGCAGCAGGCTCACCATCTGCAGCTCATGCTGAGATTCAAATCCAAATTGAAGGATTTGAACAGAGTCTTCAAGCTACAACAAGTTTACATTCTAATCCTCTACAAGAGGGAAAGTCTTGTAACATAAGAGAAGGAGAAGGAGAAACCACTGGGACTGCTAAGGCAGAACCAAAACCATCTGAATAGGGGTCTCCTGCGATCCTAGATCTAGGCAATGTTGTGAAGCCAGCTTGGGTTGCTAATCCTCCACTTACTCAAAAATCACCTCCTGAAATCCCTGAAGGTTATTGGCACATCATTGACCAAATGGCAAACCGGCCACCCCAAGGTCAAACCTTGACATTGGAATATCCCATAGTCGACCAAGTGGCCAATGCTCCCATGAAGGCTATTCCTCTGTAGAGCATCCCAAATTTTCATGGGATGATCACAGAGGATCCCGATGCTTTCCTATTTGAATTTGATGTCCTTTGTAGAGAGTATGACTACACCACTGACCCCCAAAAGCTAAAGTTGTTCCCTTCTACTTTGAAAGGAGCATCCTTAAGATGGTTCATGGGTTTGGGTGGGAGAAATATTAATTCTTGGGACGATATGAAAACCTCCTTCCTCACAAGGTACCAGGACTTTTGTAAGACTAGGGAGCTAAAAGATGAAATCTTTAAGATGACTGCAAAAGATAATGAAACATTAGAAGAATATGTAGAATGATTTAATTATAATTTGCAAAGATCTCCTCACCCCACCCTACCCAAAGAAGTCCTAAGAGCTATTCTAACTAAAGGAATGAAAGAAGAATGATTAGAAACTCTAAATTTAATGGGAATGAAGATATTTCTCAGGACGACTGTGATGAAATCGTTTTCTTGTGTATCAAGTGTTCGCGAGGAAGCACACGCACAAGAGCAGGAAGCCAAGATCCCATGAGCAGGGGAAGCAAACTACACAGTGAAGGAGTAACACAGATGGAAATCGGTAACCTACTAGAAGATTTCAAGATGGACATCTTGGGCACTCTCACAATGCAGCTAGACATCCTACAGGCTAAAAAAAAACAAGCCTTAGAATAACAAAACTTGGCCACCTTCTGCCCACATTGTCGAAAGAAGCACAACCAATAGTAATTCCCATTAGTCATGGTGCAGATGTGCATTATCTGTGCTAAATATCACGTGACTGAACAATGTCCATCATTCCCGGGGCTAAAAGCAATATTCAAGGAAGCAGAAGAAGAAACAGAGCTGGTATATCTGATGAACTAGCGTCGACAATGGCAGGCTAAACCTACAGGTATGTCACAAGATGCATCCTAGTTCTTTCCTTATCCACAGTTTAATCAACAACTGAACCTTGGGGCAGCATGGCAGGGCCAATCACCCTACCCAAATTGGTAAACCCAACCATTCCCTATGACATCCTGGCCAATGCAATCCTTTCCGGGAAATGGTTGGCCAAATTCTCCTTTTACTCCTGTTTGGCAAGGCAATCCCTATTAATCCTAGTGGCCTGCTTCCACCTCTCAAAATCCAAACTGGTCTACAAATTGGTAGTGACCTCTGGGGATATCCAATGCACCTATGGGGACAGGTCCTCAGCCTCAACCTGTGCTATCAGCTCCATATACATTACAAAAAAATTCTCAACTGCTTCTGCGCCCTCAATTGCCAGCTCAGCCGAATCTGAATCCTAATAACAGACCAGTCCAGTTGGTGCAAATTATCGAAAGCTCTGATTATGAGATTGAGTAGAAGGAATGTAATGAATTTAGATTGATGTTAGGGAGTATCATCACCCCTGAGGAAAACAGGGACCAAACTTCAGTCGAAATTGAAACCCCACCTGCACATAAACCACCACCTGTAATTAATACCGAACTAAAGCAAGGAGAAGATATAGATCAGCGTGAACACCCTAAAAACCTTACAGTCACCTCCCCCATGCCCTGAAAGGTTAACGATACCCAAACCTACTGTTTACTCATATTTTGATCTTGTAGGGGAACTAAAAAATCTGTATATTAAAATTCCTCTCCTCCAGGCCATTCAAGACATTTGCATCTATGCTAAAAAAATCAAAGAACTATGTGTAAAGAAGCCTGCGAGGAAAGAACAAACCTCACTTACCATTCATGTTGTAGCAACCTTATCTGATTTAATCTTGGGAGGAGAAACTCCAATAAAGTATGAATATCTTGGAAATCCCATAGTGACAATTCAGATATATGTCCACTCTTTTCCCAATATACTAGTTGATCTGGATGCAACCATTAATATTTTAATAGGAGAAACTTGTCAAGTGCTTAGTATTATAGCCCTGGAACCAAACACCACTTTATTAGAACTTGTTGATCGTTCGGTGGTAAGGCCAGAAGGAACCTTACAGGATATTACAGTTTTTGTTGATTCATGGGAATATCTAGTAGATTTTCTTATCATAAACCCAAAGATTCGATTGGATGAGCACCCTCTGATTATGGGCCGACCTTAGCTAGCGATAGCTGATGCATATATGGGCTGCCGAGAAGTTAGAATGACTGTTGCAAACGGGGATGTTGTAAAAAAATCTTGTGTTATATCCTCCTGCCAAGCCAAGCTTTCCCATTGTAAAAATATGTAAACAACCACCAACGTACCTGGAGGAAAGCATCCATTCACCACTCATAGTAGCAAAGGCACCAGAATTTAAAGATCAAGCTGAAGATGAAATTATCAATAATTTTATAAATCAACCAACTAATTTGAGAAATATAAAGTGTCAAATGTTGAAAGCAATACTGGATAATGAAGCCAGGGAGGCTCCTCTAAAGGATACCGACGACCAGCATATTCATATGACTGTTGTTCATAACAACAAACCTGTTGAGATCGAACCAGGAAAAATTCTGAATATTAATGATAGTCTGGATAATAATCAGTAGCAAAAGCTCATATAGGTCTTGTAGAAATACAGGGGGGCTTTTGGCTGGGATTATCCTGATATGAAAGGAATAGACCTACAACTATGTACACACCACATCTATACGGAGAAGGATGCTCGACCCATCCGGCAGCCACAACGGAGGTTGAATCCACATCTCAAGGAAATTGTGAAAGAAGAATTACAGAAGCTACTTGACGTAAACTTCATTTATCCTATCTCAGACAGTAAATGGGTCTCTCCACTAGTGGTCATCCCTAAGAAAAATGGGAAGTGGCGTATCTGTGTAGACCACCGAGAGTTGAATAAGGAAACACAAAAATATCACTTTCCCCTCCCATTCATCAATCAGGTCCTTAATACTTTGATAGGGAAGCAGTTCTTGTCCTTCTTAGATGGTTTTAGCAGCTACAATCAGATTCATATTACCCTTGAAGACCAGGACAAAACAACCTTCACATGTCCCTGGGGTACATTTGCGTACAGGGTATTGCCATTTTTATTGTGTAATGCCCCAACCACATTCCAGAGAGCTATACTAAGAATTCTTGTTGATTTAATAATTGAGGGACTTGAGATATATATGGATGACCTTACTCCATATGTGGATGGCTTCGACCAAGTATTGCAAACACTATAAAAGGTCTTAGAACGATGCATTGCTACTAGGTTATGTTTAAACAATGTCAAGTGTCACATGATGATGACCGAGGGCATTATCTTGGGACATTATATCTCTGCGGCAGGAATACAAGTAGATCTAGAAAAAATACAGGTAATTGTTTTACTTCCTACCCCCTGCACTCAGATAGAGGTACGTAGCTTCCTGAGATATGTGGGAGATTATCATAGATTTATTAAAAAAATTTCACAAATTGTTGTGCCTTTATATGCTTTAACTAGAAATGTTGATTTCAATTGGTCTGAAAAATGTGACACAACTTTTATAGGTTTAAAGACACTAGTCTCAACAAAAATAGTATTACGTGGACCAAACTAGGAGCTGTTGTTCCACATATCCATGGATGCATCAAATGTAGCTATAGGCACTATCCTTGGCTAGGAGGAGTGCCCAGGCAAGTTGCAAACAAGATGGCTCAGCCCTTATGAGATTTAAGAAGTTCATAGCAATGGTACTCTTACCTTGACTACCATTGACAGATATGGCTAGTCTTTTAAGGTGAATGGACACCGAGTGTGCCTCTATCACAAACCTCTCACCAATGAGTCTTGCTACGAGCATGTATGTGAGGACCTCTCCATGCAAATCTTAATTGCAAGGAGTGATGACCCAACAAATTTTCTTTCAAAAAAATTAGATTTCTTTAAAATTGTAAATAATGTATATATTCTTTTTGATTGATTGCAATTAAGAGTAGGCATTACCATGTAAATATGAGAATTTTTTGCTTTGAGTGATTGATAAGTGTTATTCAATCAATTGAACAGTTGTTGTTCAATCGATTGAACAACACTTTTCGCATCTTTAACTTCTTTTGTTCTTGTTGTTTAAGCAATTGAATGATTATTGTTCAATCGATTGAACATTACTTTTGCGTTTTGATTTTGCTATTCAAACAATTGAATGATTGCCATTCAATCGATTGAACAACATGTTTTCATTTTGATTTTGATTTTGTTATTCAAACAATTGAACGATTTTTGTTCAATCGATTGAACATGACATTTTCATTTTTATTTGATTTTGTTGTTCAAACGATTGAACGATTGTCATTCAATCGATTGAATAACACATTTTCACGTTGATTGATCTTGTTGTTCAAATGATTGAACGATTGTCATTCAATCGATTGAATAACACATTTTCTTATTGATTGATCTTTTTGTTCAAATGATTGAATGATTTCTATTCAATCGATTGAACAACACGGTTTAGTGTTGATTGATCTTGTTGTTCAAATGATTGAACGATTGTCGTTCAATCGATTGAACAACACATTTTCTTATTGATTGATCTTGTTGTTCAAACGATTGAATGATTGCCATTCAATCAATTGAACAACACAATTTTGTTTTATTGATTTCGTTGTTCAAACGATTGAACGATTGTTGTTCAATCGATTGAACAACACTTTTACATTTTGGATTTCATTGTTCAAACGATTGAACAATTGTTGTTCAATCGATTGAACAATTGTTGTTCAATCGATTGAACAACTCTTTTCTGTTTTGCATTTCGATGTTCAAATGATTAAACAATGGTTGTTCAATCGATTAAACAACACTTTTACATTTTGGATTTTGTTGTTCAAATGATTGAACAATTGGTGTTCAATCAATTGAACAACATTTTTGCATTTTTGTCTCTTCTGTTGTTCAAACAAATGAACAACACTGTTGCAGTTTTTGTTTCGCTGTTCAAACGAATTGAACAATTGTTGTTCAATCGATTGAACAACACTTTAAAAATTTGTGATTTTTTGTTGTTCAAACGATTTAACAACACCTTTACAATTGTGATTTTTGCTGTTCAAATGATTGAATGATTGTTGTTCAATCGATTGACCATCACTTTTATGTCTGTGATTTTTGTTGTCCAAACAATTAAACTATTGTTGTTCAATCGATTGAACAACAATTTTGTGTGTTTTTTTCCTTTGTTTCTGCTATTCAATCCATTGAATGATTACCGTTCAATTCATTGAACAACACTTTTGTTTTTTAGGATAAACTGTGTTTTTTTTTAATGATCATTATGCCATCTTATCTTTTTCCTTTGTATTGTGAATAAACACTATTTGAATGGATTTGTGCCTGATATAAGGAAAAATAGTAATGAAAATACCATTATGACCCATGAAGCCTTTTGATGCTTATCTTTATTCAAAAGCTAACACGATGTATCTTTATAACGACTAGCTGAACATCTCTTCTTTGGACACATCATAAAATGATCCATTATTTTCAAACCAAGCTAGCTTATGTTTACACTTTCAAATGGATAAATCTCATTGATGTAATGATATGGGGGTAAGAATATAAACTTTCGTTGGGACCTTTTTACTTCTTACACCATCCCTGACTCTTAAGGAGCAAATGAGCCTCCCTCTTTTTATAAAAATTTCAAATGAAAATGGAAATAATGAGATATGCAAATGCATAAAACAGTGTCTTAAAGAGGATAGGTGGTCTCACTTTGAGCCAAACTACCATGATCATAAGGATGTAATGGGTGACATTCCAATTTGACCACCAAACCAAGGAAATAACCTTCTTGATGATTAAAACTGTCAGAAGGACAGGGGGTCTCATCACGAGCCAACCTAATCACTTTGTTATACTCTGGTGAATGGCACTATGGTCATCTGGTTACCATGCTAGCATAGTGGTCCCTTTATGACAAAGAAAAGAAGAATCATCTACATACTAAAAGGAGGACTCTGGCTCATTTATGGGGTTAAAAAGAAACCCTGTCGAGGCTATGAACGCCTGCTAGCAGCAGTGGCTCTGCTTGTGATATTGGAGTATCATCATACACTACCAAATGTTCTCTAGCTCTTACCACCTATGGATTTGTTTCTAAAGGGAATTTCCCATTTGAGCAACACTCTTACAAGCTAACCTGCATGGTAACTTATGTTATATATTCATTATATTTTAATTGTCTAATCATTTAATGATAGTCATTTACTACATACCGTCAATTATGACTTTGTTATTAATACCACTTATAGTGAAAATATTTAACATAATGAATTTAAAATCTCTGTTTTAACTTTCTTAGCCAATTCACATCCGATGACATGTATTGATTTAATTGCCTTACCAATTAGCGCGCTGTGTTTTGGGATTCGTTGCCGGAATTTATGTATTATCAATGCTTTCACTTTCTTTTCACATGTTGAAAGGACGTGGATGCCATTTTCTTGTCAAAGGGGGGACGACCTACGTACGCTCGGCATGTATGATAGTTATGGATAATTGTGTGAGAATCATTTAAATTAACTTCTGAGTAAGGACTGCATGATGATTATGAATGAATAATAATTAGCAAGTATTTCTAATTGGGGAAAGGACAACAACCATTATGGCTAGCATGCAAACTCATGATCCTACGTTAAATGTGGTTGATGGGACAAATGACAACTAAATATGATATTAATTCTCCAAACATCGTCATTTCTCTGTTAATTGTTGTAACGTTCTCTGCTGATGTTCTGAACTGTAGAAGTGTAAAACAATTGCATACAAGTAAACCAGTCACAGGTACAACAACCATGGGAGGAAGAGCTATCTGGAATGAGCCTCTAGTTCTTATGGTATTAGATCAAGCCTGTGAAATTCTCGAGTGTGTTGTCTGGTTGTAGTATTTGAATACACTGTAGGGATTTCATGAGGAGTTGACGTTGGAATTTCTGCAGAATTTGCAGAACGACAACATAGTGGTAAGAGGCAAAAGTATAACGGTCTTTGAAGCAGCCATAGCCAAATTCATTGGACTTCTAGCAGAGGGGTCGAAATGGACAGATAAACACGTCCTTCTGCACAATGTGGTTGAAGTATTCTAGGATCCAAGTGAATGACTGGTGTGAATGGGGAAAGGGATTCACCCTTCAGTGTTAAGGCAGTTGTGGCAATAATTGGCAGTCATCGTGCAAAGGTACATTACCTGAAACGGTCGACACGATGTGGTAAATACCTGTCAATTGAAACTTATAGCTATTTTAAAACATAAAATTTCAGTCAATTCGCCGTTTTATTTGAATTCTCTATTACATCATGTCGCCCGTCGAGTTAGGAAAGCTAAGGACCCATGAAAATTAATAAATCATCATGGATTGATTAAATTGATCATCATAAATGGGTTGGCCTAGTAGCAGTTACTTGGGATAGTGTTTTAAATCCTACTTTGGCTCCATCTCTAGAAAACGCAGTAACAAAGCAACAAGGTCCAAGAACCCCAAGTCCGAGAAGGATACTCAAAAGAAAGAATTCCTCTGTGCCCCTGAACCCAGCAAAATGTAGGTGCTCTGTGCGACTGAGAGCCCAGCGATGCATCCCAATTCAAGAAGATGAGGCTGGACCATCCCACACACCACCTCCAAGTCTACAAAACCCTCCTTTGCAAGAGTATGAGGAGGAAATGAGCAGGGTATTGCAAAACATGGGAATATTTGGCAAGGGTAGAGAACAATCTGGAAATGATGAAGAACATAATTGTACCCCCAACCAGTCTTCCCCTACTAATACCCCTAGTCATGATCAAACCCTGCCATTCACTGATCCCATGGAGGAGCAGAGGGAGCCAATCCCTTCTGTGGAAAAACCCCTTGAAACCGAAGTGCATGAAGAGGAAGTCATTAGAGAAGAAAATTAGATAGTAGACACTAGTCCGGTGGACCCCCCAGATGAAGAAAATCCTGTAGATGAAACCCTAGGAGATGAAAATCAACCAGGTAATACTATTTTTCTAAGTCCCCTGAGGATGAGGCCTACCTAGGAGAAGACCCGAATAACGAAAATTGTTGAGGAGACACCATTGCATTGTGGTCTCTTGAAAAAGAAATCCATGACAAAGAGGAGCTAGAAGGTGAAACTCCATCGGGAGATACAATTCCAATTGGAACCATCCCTGATGCTAATATAATACCAACTGTACAGGAACCAGAAGACAATGCAGTTAACTAACCACTGATTGGAAGTCCCAGAATAAAGAAGTACTACGGGGACAGGCTCAGAAAAATGTCAAGAAGTATAGAATACAGAAGCAAGTAATTGGGCAGCTGAAACATTGGTTAAAAGAAGCAACCAGAGCCAGAAAGTTGAAAGTGGAAATGGAAACCATAGGAACACAAACAAAACAATGTTCTGGAAAGGATGTTGAGATCCAAATAGAGATTATTTTGGCCTATCCAAAGGAAACTCAGACTGGGCCATGTCTTGTGGAAGACACTGAAATGAAAACTGAGGACCCCTATGTTTTCTCACAGGAGACCCAAATGGACCACCCTAATGTGGATATTGTTGTTCAAACAGATGTTGAAAAGGACATTCAAATTGATTGCATGATTCAAGAGGTAGTTGAAGTTGTTGTTCAGACCGATCCTAAGGAAACCCAGGATGGAGAATCCCAAACACAGGAGACACCTACCTACATTCCTTTGGTATAATGGGTAGTCATCTGGAGGTTGCAGAATGAACTACTAAATGTTCAATAGGAAGTAGCTCAACACAAAAAAAAAGGTAGTGCTCCTGAATGAACATCAAGAGTTGAAGAAGAAATTTGAGGCACTAACCATAACTGAAGATGAGACCTTTGCTCAGTATAGGGCTTAACAGTAAAAGGTTAAGAAAGCACGAGAAAAATTACAAAAGGATAAAGAGTAGTTGGAAACTGTCTTCTCTCTTTATTCAGACACCTTGTCATGCAGAGCCCCTACTACAAATTATGCCCTATTCCTCATGGAAAGGTTCCTTCTACTGAAAATCAAAACTGCTAAGGCTGGCAAGCCTGTGGAAATCAAAACTACCCCAGACTTTGTCAAATTCTTTAGAGAACAGGATGAGCAGGTACAATTCCTCCTCTGTGAACTTTATATGCACAATTTCTTTCTGGAAGACGACAGGGAAAACAACTCTCACCCCTTTATAGGGGATGTACAACTCCAGGAATTTCTATCTTTTGCCACTAACCATCTCAAGTGGGCCAAGGCTTACAATATTTTTAGGAGGCATGAAGAAGGAATTTACCTATGGGTGAGAGGAGAACCAACCATACCCCTGCAGATCTCGATTAAACACAAGCAATTCATGAAGCGAGATGGTGTTGTGGGCCAACCCAGATATTATACAATCTGGAAATGAGTATTTTCAAGAGATTAAGGAGGAATCCTTGTCTATAGCTAGACAAAGGTGGGAAGTCTCCAGCATTGTTGTTAGAAATCAAGAACCATTTGGATACTGGAACTTTAAAGCTACCTCCTCTCGTTTCCAGAAGTACAGCAATATGGCCTTAACCATGGGACCTGCATGGATAGGATGTCAGTATAGGACTCCCATCATATGGTATCCTCCAGATAAGTATCGTTGTGACTACACCTTGAAAGATCAAGATTTTACCCAGGCTTTTGTTATACTAAAGAAGAAAATTGGCTTCAGAAATTATAAGGAGGAAGTATATCCTTCCTACTCCCTAACTCAGTTGCACATCAACTATTTAATTGCATCAGGATATGCAATAAGGTAAGTTGGGGAGTATGTTGGGTCAGGAAGAATTTATGTTTTCTCTTTGTAAATAGATTTATTCAACATTTGTCCTTACATGATTATCTATGTTTATGGATTAAATTAAAGGAAATAACAACTAAAGTTGGATGAAAGCACTTGGTAACAAATTAGATGAATCTAGCACAAGAAACTACCTTTTTACTATCCTTGTGTGTCGAAAACACGGATTGGTCAATAGTCGTTCAATCAATAGAGTAACACCAGGCAACAAGAACGAAAAGATAGCGTCTTTGGCAGGCAAGAAAATGGGAGATCAGGAAGACTAATGTTATTTCATTACACAATGAGATCATATATTGCGAAATCCTTTGGATCCCTTGATCCTGAGGATTCACTTTTATCTAGTTTACTCCTTTATGTTATATATAAAGGCCAAAAGGCAGACGAAGTTCAGTTCAGACTTTCATAATATATAAGTATTCTTTTTGAGACATATAATACTATTATCTCAGTGATGTTGTAATCTTGTTACTTATATTAATGAATAAAGATTGTGTTTGATCTATACTTATATTCTAAGTATTACTTAAGCGAAGACTTCTCGCGACTCTGTGCCTGGTCAAGAGAAGTTCTACTGCTTTCTTGTGTTATAACATTTTCTATTTAGTATTTACTGTTTGATAATGTTCAGTTAATGATTATTTCGCTCATTGTGAAGATTGATGATTCCGATTCATATTGTTGTTCATTTAGATTCAGACTTAACCGTGTGACATAATTGAGTAACGCTTTGATTGGATTGGTAATGTTAGTTTCAATAGTAGATTGCTATTTATTATGAGTTATGTTATCATATATCTGAGAGATAGCCTTAATCGATTTCCATAATTTGCTTGTATAGATCATTTTTGTTCAGATATCATTTATTGTTACACGCTCGCTTGTTGTTCAGTTACCGTTTTCCGTTCAATTGAGATTGTTGTTCAATTAGGAATTGTTGTTCAATTCGGATTTGCTATAGATTATCATTGTTGTTGAATTGCTATAGTTCTCTTTCTTGATTGAGTGAGTTAGTCTTAATTCTATTTGAAGATTTCCAAAGTGTGATTCTTTTCATTCGCATTCAGATTCATTTGATTTCGGAATAAGTTAAATAGAATTGCGGAGTGTGTTAAGAGTTATTTCAGATTTATTTATTCCATTGTTATTTCTTTCCGGAATTGTGTGGATTGAGTTAAGAATTAGTTATTAATGATTGCAACGATTTATCATTACATAACCTTTGAATTCACTACATATACTTTGCTGACACTCTTGAGATAAAAAGACTTACCTTGGGTTGACAATTAATGTAGGAATTAAGATTTCCTATAAAAAGACATCTTAGTGCACCAACAACATGATGAAAACATCAATCTTTAAGAAAGCACACACACACAGACACACACATATCTATTTTTGATGTTATTTATCTATAAGATAGACAAATATGTTGTCCATGAAACTACATACATAGACAGAGTAGGCTATGTGGATTTTAAATGTATAATTTTTTAAATTAATATTTTTTACTATTTTTAATACATTTTTCTCTTGATATTGATCAAAACCTTAAAATATAAACCTTGCTTATTTCGGCTACAACTTTTGGGGGCCTTAACCATTTGGAAAAAATAATATGGCACACTAGAGGATATTGAGACCTACAATCTAAAAGAAAGAATTGTTTGATAATGGTAAGATCCTTTTAGGTTGCACTAATGGAAGGTTCTACAATTTCAAGGAATAATGACTTTTATAATTTAAAAAAATATAAAATTAAGATTGTAAATTTTGAAAAAATAGTTGTGCAAGAACAACATGTTCTCTACAACTTCACAAGTTTTTGTAGCAATATTCCATCATTTAGATACTCAAAGGTTGCATTAACTGAAACATGTGCTATATTTTGCATGAAAAATAACATACCAATGTTAGAAAAACTCAAAATTTACATAGTTATGTTAGGTTTCTATACCAATAGGAGTCATAATTTTGAATGACTAAGGTTAAACCTTGTAATATTGTACATACCTTTGCTTTTTGCAAATGTTTTCCATATTAAAAAAATAAAAAATGTAAAGAGGGTATGTCCTAAAAGAATAATCAAAGGACAAAAATAATGAAAAAGGTAAAAAAAATGAAAATATATGAACCCCAAAAGACAAAAAGAGACCATGAAAGTGTGCAATTCAAAGTGCCACTACTATTTACTCTTTATGCATAATAAATGATTGTGCGCAGCTTGTTACTCATGCCACAATCCATGATAGCCAAAATGTTTAAACTTGGCTATTTCATGCTTTGAATTTTATGTTTATAGGTACTAAATAACTTTGACCAAATAGTGTAATCTTGGTAGATCATTAGATAGGCAGAGTGAATAAAAGGAGCTCAATAGTTTAATCTGAGCCCTTGGAGGATATAAGGTTAGAATTAGATAGTTTATTTTGTAAAGAAAAGAAAAATATTGATAAGGGTTTGCTAGCCTAAATGCACCCAAATAAAATGAAGAAGAAATGGTAGGATGAGTAAGTGGGTAAGTAGTAAAAAGGTTGCAGAAATATCACGTGACTATACAAATGCACTTATGTCATCATCTTAAATGCAATTTTCAAAAATGCATGAGGACAAAGAAAAAACAATGGTTCACAATTTGGTTTACCTAACATCCCCTCATTCATTTTAACCCCTATGACACTCACTAACTTCCCTTTCACAATAAAAATATTAATACCTATATTTCTTTAAGTCAAAGAGGCTCAAAGCATTTCTCTAACTTCTGGTGGGATTGGATCCTCAAATTGATGACTTAAGAAGGAAAGGTGTCAAATTCCCTTATAATTCATTCATCCCCCTCACAAAACCCCTTTTCCTAAGGTTAAGTTCTTTTGCCTAGGAAAACCCCTTTATAAACATGTTTTATGCAAAAAAACCCACCAAATACATTTATCCTAAAGTACTAAGTGTATGGAACATGCATAAAATTTCATATACCTAAGTACAATACCCCTTCCACTCATTTCACCGCATATTAACTTTTTTAACTTTATTATATAAATTTCCAAAAAACCCATTGTCCCGTATATATTTAACTTCTTTTTATAAATTAACCCCACCCCTTAGTTTATTTATAAACTATATTACTACCCCATATCCCACAAATATATTAAAACCCCACCCACAGTCTTTAAGCCTATATTAAAGCGCCCCTAAGGAGATTAAGTGTTAAACTAATTGTTGGAGAGGTAAATCCCCTTTGCGGACAGAGGCGTTCCTACTAGCCCGAAATGGGTCTAGCAACAATCAAACAATGCTATCATGCAGGTTCCTAATTGCAAATTAAAGGTGGATTATAAGAACCTACTTGGATTCCAATGCTAGTGTTGTAGAAGAGTTGACACTCCCATTCCTTTGCTCCGACCAATCACGATCCTCACGATCTCCGTGAATGGACACCTGCACATGCAAAGAACGACACGAATACAAGCATAAAATCCAATAGATGCAATTATATATCAGTCAGAAAAGATATAATTCAATCATCATCATAATGAACAACAAGAATGGAACCATAATGATAGTCATCTATTATTGATAATCAACAAAGGAGTATACAACCGAAGTTCTGACGTCAAATCCTCCTTTGGCTGGGTGATCAGCTACATATGTCTTGCAAAGCTTGTCGGGGTCAGGAACAAGCCTCTCTCTCTTTGCAAATAAGACTCAACAACAATCTCTCAGACTTCTAACAATATCATTCTCCCTATGCTCAAAACTAGCTTGTCAAATGCACCAGAGCAAGCTTTTATAGATGGAGGAGGAGGAAGAGATACAATGAATCCAGACATTCATGGGATAAGCATTATCCTCGAAAAGCTATTGTGGATAGAGATACGATGAATCTCGACATCCATGAGATTGGCATTATCCCTGAAAATCCACATGAGTCGAATGGAAAAAAAACTCCCGGGCGTGCATTTGTTAACAAACTTTTCCAAACTTGGTTGGCACGGGTAAGAATCTGAGACAGAGCGCCAACGGGCGCGCCCTCTTTGGAGAATTTCCCTCATTGGCGCGGGTGATACACTGTGGATCCGCGCTAATGGAAAAAGGGGAATTTTTAGGGATATTTTGCAGGAGATGTCTTCAAGGCATATGAAGTCCATACTTAGGGGAACATAATGCAAGTGTTTTCAAGTTATGTCACTGCTCACAGGTCCCAGAATGAGTCCTCCAAAGTGCGGGAAAGGGGTAACAGGGACGGTGACCAATGGTGACAAATTACTGTGTAACACTACTCCTATACCACCGGTGATTATACCCATGCCCCCCACCCCCCCCCCCGAAAAATTTCTGTGTAAATCGCCACGCATCTTCGCCTCCCGATCACTGTTGATTATTCCTCCCCCTCATCCAACAACCCGTGATCATATCGGTCGCGCCCGATGTCCATCCTTTACCTGCTCGATAAGGCGGTTTTCCCCCTGACCCCTAACGCTATGTTTTAAACAATAAGTGGAACTGGGTGGCCCCTCCCAAATACTGCCCACACCACAAAAGTGGTGTGACGGCCCTCCTAAACCGCTTCCCCTATCTAAACAAAAACCTGCCATTGTTCATTAATCAATTAACCCGCCAAAAATTAACCGTTTTCGCTATAAAAACCTGTTTTCCCCTCTTTTCACTCTTTTCGTGTAATTTCCATTAACAAATCAGAAAATTTGTCGCGACCCCTGAAACCAGCTAATTCGCTTGCAAACCTCCGCCATTACTCAACAGATGTTACAGAAAGCCCAGCTCATCCATCAGTCTGTAGCAGAACCGTACGAACCTCTACATCCTCCATCAACTACCAATAACAGTCAATTTTGCCCAATTCCATGTATCAGAACAATCAGACCAACCAAAAAGAACCATGAGTACCCCTCCAGTCATGCAGACTCCTCAGAATGAGGAGAAGATCCCAAAATGAAACTGAGAGGGGGCTTACACTTCAGGAATGGACACCTCTGATTTGTAACAAGAATCAAACAAGAGGCAAAGGCTAAATCCAACCTCTGAGTAGGAATACTCTGAAGATTCAGCTCAGGTTACCAACATAGAGGTAAACAGAAGTAGGCCTACCACTCCATCTAAAGGCAAGTAAGAGCCTTCCACATCACAAAATCAGATGTTGCAAAGTGTTGAAGTGTCTTCCTTTAGAATGCCTGCTGAAAAAGACCAAGATATCAAGGAAAGATACAAGGAAATCAAAGCCACAAATGAGAGGCTTAAGGCCCAAACATATGCTCAGTACCTAAAGCTGATTCCCACCAATAAAACATGGCTAATGCTAGCCTTTCACATGAAAGAGGGGAAGCTGCAGATGTTATTCATCAAGCCTACAGCCCAACAGCCAAAGACAACATTCGATTTCAAGAAGGTAGACTTTGAAGTGTTGGCAAGGGATATTCATCCCATAAACTAGA
Organism: Pinus tabuliformis; assembly: GCA_031772625.1. Taxonomy (NCBI): domain Eukaryota; kingdom Viridiplantae; phylum Streptophyta; class Pinopsida; order Pinales; family Pinaceae; genus Pinus; species Pinus tabuliformis. The sequence goes on along the minus strand of CM062812.1, from coordinate 709,935,250 downwards.
TTGAACTACACAAACAAGCTGAAAAAATGATATACTCCACCTTGAAAGGTAAAGACATAGCTGCTCATCAGCTACAAAACTCTCTAAACAAAATTTTAGCACAATTTTAGTTAGAGAAGGCCTCCTCATAGGCCAAGGACACCAGGATCAAGTCCTTAGAGGACTTAGTGATTGAATTGGGACACGATCCCAAGGATAAAAAAAGTTGCAGAGAAGCTCATTAAAAATAAGAACAATGATATAGCTGCATTGATAAAATACCTAAAAATATCTTAGCTGCAACATCCACAAACATTAGAAACTCTTGAAGCCCAACAGGGGCATAAAGAACTCATGGACTTAGTCTTAAAGATGAATGATCAACTAAAAGAGACAAAAAAGGAATTGGATGCTTTAATCCAATTAAAACAAGTAGATGTGGCCACTTCTTCAACAAATGTGGTCCCTACAGTCTCCACAGCAGTGCCATCCACACTAGCAGCTTCTTTGAAACCTACAGCTCCACTTGCAATAGCCTTACTAGCAACAACAAAATCTACGTCAGCAGCAGGTGCATCAGGAGAGAAAGTAGTACAACTAGTCAAAGCCATGGAAGAGATTTCTATCCAGGCTACTGAAATGAACAGGTTAAGAGAAAATGTTGCAAGTTTGGAAACTGACTACAAACTTGCCCAACTGAAGCAGAAAGAAGAATCACAAAAAACCCAGAGGATGAGTCAAAGGATCAAAGTCTTAGAGAAAGACTTAACATTGGAGAAAGCACTTGGGTAAACCAGGGAAATGCTATGGGCCAATATCATTGACTCTGTCAATGATATTTGGCCATCAATCCAGGTTATTTTTGAACAAATAGAGTTAGTTAAGGCAGCTACAGAAGCTATCCAGAAAGTGAAGGAGGAGTTGGGAGATAAGCCAGAGGATGCCAATAGACTCATCCACTTCCTCAACAACAAGAATAGATATGAGCTCCATGAGCTAAATAAAGAAGATAGGACTGAGACCATTTTAGAAATAAGGAAGGTCCTTTCCAAAAGGAACCTAATGCTTAACTTAGAGGAAAAGTGCCGCAATATGCAGATAGCCATTGATAGGTTCATGGCTAAATTCCAGATTTTGAGGGAAAAAGCTCTACCCAGTCCTACGGTTATCAATGACAAACTCATGACACAGGTGGACTATGGTGATAGACTCAGAAAGTTGGCTAAGGAACAAGCCATCTCTTCATCCATAAAAGCATTGCCAAAAGGCAAAGTTTTGTACAACACATTTGAAAACTTGTTTTTCCTGGAGCATGAAATCAAACATTTATTCCTCACCAAGCCCAATTTTTCTAGATATACTGAAGCTAATGAAATCTACAGGAGAATGATAAATGTAAAATTACCTGATGCATAATGGTGGGAGACAATGACTGATTTACTGTGATAAATTTACAGCAAAAAGTTACTGCACGTTAAAAATAGGACAACCAGGTGAACAAGTAAGGACAACACATCAGGGTCAAAGAGTATCAGTTGAAAGGTAAAAGTTAAAGAAAACTCTAGCGTGAAACACTACAATAACATGCCAGCATAAAGGGTTACACTTCAACAATAAATGCCATCACAACCATAATAAAAGGGACATCATGAAACAGTTCAATAGTTGTCTTTATCTACTTGAAAGAAGATATTTGTATTTCCTAGATTAAATCTCAAGTTTTTTTGAGATATTTTGTAAATAATATTTGTATAAATGCTTCACAAATCGAAGTATGTAGGGTGGATTCCAAAACATTTTTATAGACTTATTTCTCTTAAGTCTGAAATTATATTGTATCAATGACTGGATCAGCTGACTGGATCAAGGAATAAATATCAGATATTTCACTGGATTCTTGTGTAAAGCAAAGTTCAAATAAGTATTCTCTCACGTTCAATGTTATTTTTCTTTGATTTTTTCCATAGTCTTACTTGTATCTCTAAAAATTTGAATGCTATAACATTGAATGATATCTCAGAAATTGCTTAACTGCACTTTGTCTTTACTGTTATGCATATTGAATGTTTTCTTCACAAATCTAAGTTAAGGAATTCTTGATTGCTCTTTAGTTTAGGTAGTTCCTTGTGATCTATAACGAAGGATTCCTAATTTCCCTTTGTTCATGATTATCCTTTGTTCTTCATTTTAACCCCAGTGTGAGGATTCTTAAGTGCTCTCTCACCCTAGTTAGGATCATTTCACCCCTTCGACCTAAAGATTTGCACTTTACTTTGCTAGCTTACCCTATGAACATTCCCTTTAATGAATTGATCCAATTCTGCTATCCATTTGTTGACTCCATAGCCCAATGGCTTAAAGACCTTGCTCTATCCATCTGTTCCAAGAATTCCACCACCAAACCTTCAATTCAAAACCAAAACCCTAATGAACATTAAGAACTAGCCTAAAATCCCAGTAAAACAAAGCTAAATTATATAGAGAGAGCCCTCTCTGAGTCATAGGTTAGCTAGAGACTATACTTAAAATATTGGTTTGTGGTTACCTCGGTTTCTTCCTTCTTTTGATAACTTCTAAGGAAAATTCTGAGTGATAACATAGTGGCGACCATACTGGGGACTCAAATCCTCAGTCCTAATAAAACTTTAAGAAATTTTTAAATTTAGATTTTGAGCCTCTTAAAGTAATTTATTAGAAGTTCTTTTAGAAAAAATCTCACATAAAACAATAAAAAAGTTTGAAATTCTAGCTTCAAGGAGAACTCATTATACTAGGGCTAACCCAGATCCAAACCCTGGCCTAGTAGTTGATAATCCCAACCTGATTTCAAGAAAATCCAATAAATAAGAAAGTTCAATTAGTCACACACCTTTAGTTAAAGATAATTCATGTCCTGATGAGTGGTTGTTTTTAGAAGATCTTCCCTTTGATGAGCAATTTGATTTATCGTTATTTAAATCAAAGTCTGAAAGTGAATTTATGACACTATCCGAGATCCTAAGTTTATTGCAGACCTTGAAGTTCAAAAATACAACAAATCAATTGATGAGTACATTTTGAATTCACCACAATCACCCCTTAGTACAGCCAAGATCCCTAAGCTTTCTGAACAATTATCCACTACTCTTAGTTCACCATTATTCCCTTCAACTTCTGAAGTCCATTCCCCACCACCATTCATACCCTCACTCCTTTACCAACCTAGCATTGCTCATCCACCACTATTGTATCATCTTGTAGTACCTCAACCCCACATCTTAGCCCCTCCCAGCTTATAGCCATGGCAAATAGATATGCTCCTCTTGTTTCACCTACCCCACTTGGTGCTATGCCAGCAAACTACCAAAGAAAAATTGTACAATTTTATGGCATAGGACTCTACACTTCACAACACCATGTCAATAAGATGACAGACTACTTTGAATTACATGAATTGATGTAGGTGATGTTCAAATGAGACTATTTGCTCAGACTTTAGCTGGTGATGTTAGAAAATGGTTTAGAGGGTTACCTCCTAATAGTATTGACAGTTTAGATGTTTTTTATCAATAATTTTTAAATAGATGGGAGAAGAAAAAAAACCCCTTATAGATCCTTTCAGGATATGAAAATATTAGAAGGGGACCTAATGAAATTGTACAGGATTACTGCACCAGATTTAATAATATATACAATGTAATTCCAGTTAACCTTATACCCCCACCTGATTTAGCATTAATAAAGTTTCCTGATGGTTTTGACATGGACATGGCATACCAGCTCAGGGAATGAAACCCCCCAACCTTAGATGAAATGAAAAGTGTAGCAGTTAGTGTAGAAGCTAATTTGTTAGCTAAAAGAGCCAGAGTTAGGAATAAAAGAAGAGGATCTTCAAAGGATGAAGCTTCACCATCTGACCTCAAAATAGATAGTTTAGCCAAAAGTATGGAGAAACTACTGGATAGATTAGACAATATGGAGAGGAAACCTCAGTGGGATAACCAACAAGCACCTCTAGTTAGAAACCCAGATTTTAGGAAAAACCAAAACACGGGAAAAAATGGACCTGATTAGAATATTAGGCCTCCTTTTCAAGAAAAATATGAAGAAACATCTCATCTTGATGATCCATAACAAGATACAAAGATTAGTCTGATGGGATTAGATGATGAGGATACTATTTTCCTAACCTAAGATGAGCAGGAACTACATATGCTACAACAATTGCAAATCCAGTCTGGAGAGTCATTTGATTATAAACAAGGATACGATTTTGCCATTTTTGAAGTGCATAAACAATATAACCTAATGAGTAAAAAGAACTATGATATCCTTGATCAAACCAAGAAAAAAAGTGTCTAATCAACCCAAGAAAATCAAAGAATCCCCGGTTTCTAAAATCCTCCAGATTCTCCCCAAACAAAACCAGAATCCTTCTAGCCCCACCATTGTAGATATAACCCCTAATCAACCTTCTGATGATCAACCCTCCACTTCAATTCCCCCTAAAAAACCAGTGGACACACCTCAAAACACCAGACTTGAAAACCAACAAAAAGAGGTCCCCAATAGGGGAAAAGAAGACCATCCCACCCAAATCCCTGCTGTGAAAATTCCAAACCCTCAAACAGAAAAAGCCCCTTTGCCATTCAATTTGGGAGCAGAGGTAGCTAAGCTAAAGATTTCAGTTCCTTTAACAGAACTAATCAAGAATGAAACCTACAAGACACAGATAAACCAGACTTTAAACATTGTTGAAAATGAGGATTCAGTCAACCTGTTTGATGACCAGCCAAAACTTATATTTGGTCCTGATGTTAATGGAAAACCACTAGAAGGAGGAATACCACCTTTCTACATTAGCCTTGTCATCCATGACAAAATTCTTCATAATGCAATGTTGGATTCTGGGGCCTCCCACAACTTAATGCCCAAATCAGTAATGGAGAAATTGAACCTAGACATTACAAGACCTTACAAGGACTTATTCTCGTTTGCCTCAAGTCAAGTAAAGTGTCTAGGATTGATTAAAGACCTCTGTGTTACCTTAGTTCAATATCCTTCCAAAAGCATCCTAATGGATATTGTGGTTGCTGACATCTCACCGAAGTATGGCATGCTGTTATCCAGATCATGGGGATCCAAACTTCAGGGATCTTTACAACTTGATATGTCATATGAAACAGTCTCTGTTTTTGGACGACCTAAGAAGCTGTACCGAGAAACTTTAATGAAATACATGGTAAGTAGCTAGGATTGGCCTCAAAATTTCCCTATCTACTTCGTACATTTAGACATTGATTCCTTTATCATGTATAATGTTGATCAAACACAAGAAAATATTTTAGATAGTATTGATATAGAACCAAAAGAAATTGTAGCTTCAAGACAAGAGGAAACTGTCCAAACTTTAGAACTTTCCACTAAACAAGGTAGTCAAAATAAGGAAAAGTTTGTTGCACTAGATGATGAAAATTATGAACATGAGATGTTGTGGCATCTTGAATTTGATGGATCAGTAAATAATTTTGGAGCAGGAGCAGGAGTTTGGATATATAATCTGGAATAATCACTCAGAATGTCATGCATACAGAATAAAGTTTAAATGCACTAACAATATGGCCAAGTATGAAGCACTAATTTTAGGCCTTAAATTAGTTAGAAATCTAGGAGATAAAAGAGTTTATGTCATGGGAGACTCTGAACTGGTTATAAAATAAATTGATGTTGTATATATGACCAAAGACCCTATATTAAGTTGTTATAAAGGAACCATTGTAGAAATACTAAACACTTTCTTAGAAACCAAGCTTGTTGTAATTCATAGAAAACATAATATGCAGGCTCATAATTTACAAATGTTTGCCAACACCTGCAAGTTACCCTTTCAACCTAACCATCAGTACACTGCTAAAGTTAGGCACAGACCCGCAATCCCAGATAATTTCAAGAACTAGCAAATATTCCCTAATGACAAACAGATAAACAATTTTTTAATCTTAGAAGAAGAGTTTGTAAATAGCAATATATATACTGACACATCAATAGATCCTAACACTAAAGATAAAATAGAAATAAATGATATAGAAAGTGAAGAAATAGATAGATTTCATCCCACTAAATTTACAAAATCAGATGTAGAAAAGCTAAAGCAAGTTGAGATTGATGAAATAATTAATGAAGATGTACTGAAGTAATCAATCTCAAATAAAATTTCTTACCGAAGGGATTAACCCCTTTGGAAGATTTGTTTGATTCAAATGATGTTCCTAGGAAGCCTAAAATGGAACCTTTGAAATCTGATATAGAGAAGTGTAATATAGGGACTGATGAAAATCCAAAATTGATCAAACTTTCGAAATCGCTACCTCCAATCGAAAAAGTGAAATACAATGAGTTATTAAAAGAATTTCAAGATGTCTTTTCGTGGAGTTATGAGGACCTCAAGTCCTATGACATCAACATCATACAACACACAATCCCTATAAAAGAAAATCGAAAACCTTTTAGACAAAAACTTAGAAGGATTAATCCTATCCTATTACCTTCAATTGAAAAGGAAATCCAGAGAATGTATGATGCTAAAATAATTGCACCAATCAGATTTTCTGATTGGGTTTCAAACTTAGTGCTAGATAGGAAGAAAACTGGCAAGATTAGACTCTGTGTGGACCTTAAAAACCTCAACAAAGTATCACTTAAAGATAATTACCCTCCCCCCAAAATGGATCATATTTTACAAAGGGTAATTGGATTGACCATAATCTCGTTATTGGATGGGTTTTCTAGTTACAGTCAGATCTTAATTCATCCTGATGACCAAGCCAAAACTGCCTTTACTACTCCTTGGGGCACATTCATATATGTGAAAATTCCTTTTGGACTAATGAATGCAGGAGCCACTTTCCAAATGGCTATGGATATAGCCTTTGCCAAAGAAATTCATGATTTCCTTGTGATATATCTAGATGACATTACTGTGTCTTCAAAATCTGATAATCAACATTTGGATCATCTGAGGCAGGTTTTCAATAAATGCAGGAAGTATGGAATTTTTTTGAACCCCAAGAAGTCTCTGATTGGGTTAGAAGAAGAAAAGTTATTAATTCATATAATCTCAAAATATGGTATCTGAATAGACCCTACAAGAATAGAAGCCATCTTATAGATACAACATCCAAGGAACATTAGGGAATTACAAGCTTTCTTAGGGAAAATTAACTTTCTTAGAAGATTTATTTCTAATCTAACAGAATTAATTCGATCACTAAACAATATGTTGAAAAAAGATTCGACCATAAAATGGACTGTTGAGGTTAAGAAATCCTTTGCAGACATTAAACTAGCCTTAACTAAAACACAAGTTTTGATCAACCCAAAATTTGACAAAGATTTTATCTTATTTTCCTTTGCTTATGAGCACACAATTGCTGCAGTTTTACTACAGAAAAATGACCAGGGCTATGAACAATCTATTGCTTTCTTTAGCAAAGCCCTGAGAGATGCCCCCTTAAAATATAACATAATGGAAAAAGAAGCATTTTTTTTGGTCAAAGCTATCAAGGATTTTAGGGTATACATTTAATATTCTCATATAGTAGCCTATGTTCCTAATTCAGTAGTCAAGGACAACCTAACTCAGGATGGTCTAGATGGAAAGAGGGGAAAATGGATTGCTACTATTCTAGAATATGATATAGAAATCAAACCAACTAAGTTAATCAAGGGCAAAGGTTTATCTAAGCTCATGGCTGAATCAAACTGTCAGACCCTGGATATAAACTTTATTGCTCAAATAGATAATGAAGAGGAGATGGCGATTCCACTAATCAGCCCGACCTTTATTGAATCACCATGGTATGTCGATATCATTTATGTTTTACTAAATTTACAAGCTCCTCCTGAATTATCTAAGACAAAAAGCAGATTTTTAAAGATGAATTCCTCAAAATTTTGTATATTAGACAAGCTTTGTTTTGAAGAAATCATGAAGGTATTGTTCTCAACTGCTTATTAAAAGATGAATCTGACAAAGTATTACAACAATTTCATGCAGGTGACTATGGAGGACACCTTTGCTGGAAAACCACTGCTGATAAAAATCTTAGAGCTGGTTTCTACTGGCCTACCTTGTTTTCTGATGTAAAGAAATATGTGACCTCCTGTCATAAATGTCAAACTTTTTTAGGGAAAGAAAAAGCTTTACCTTTACCCCTCAAGCCAATCTCTGCTGAAACACTTTTTCAACAATGGGGTTTAGACTTCATTGGTGAAATCCACCCACCTTCCTCTGCCCAGCACAAATGGATCCTCATTGCCATAGACTATTTCACAAAATGGATAGAGGTCATACCTTCAAGGCAAGCCATTGACACTATTATCATAACCTTCCTTGAAACCAACATTCTATCAAGATTTGGATGTCCAAATAAGATAACTACTGATAATGCAATAGCCTTTAAATCCAAAAGAATGATAGATTTCTGCAACAACTATCATATAACCCTGGGCCATTCCACAACTTATTATCCTCAGGGAAATGGACTGGCAGAATCCTTAAAAAAAAAGTCTGGTGAACATCATCAAAAATTTGTTATAGGATAATAAGAAAACATGGAACAAAAAGCTAGTCAATGCCTTATGGGTAGATAGACTAACCGCTAAGAAATTAATTGGTATTTCTCCCTATCAACTAGTTTATGGGATGGAAGCTATTTTTCCATCCTCCTTGGGAACACCAGTGATGAAGTTGCTTCAAGAATTGCAGGTTGAACCAAATGGTATCCAAAGAAGAATCAACCAAACAATTCATCTTCAACAAACCAGGGAGGAAGTATACATCAGATCTCAGGTTTTACAGGAAAGGATTAAAAAGATTCTTGACAAAAGAACCAAGGTTGAATATTTCTACCTTGGTGACAAAGTCCTAAAGTGGGATTCAAGGAGGGAAGATAAAGGTAAACATGGGAAATTTGATTTCCTATGGAAAGGCCCATATGTCATTTATGCTTTTAGAGGTAATAATGCTTTCTTCCTAAGGGAAATGGATGGTACAGAAGTAGAAGGTGGACCAGTGAATGGTCGAATGCTCAAACACTATTTTGAACCTAACTATTGATTTTTATTTCCCATTGTACATATTTCATTTTTCAAAAGGTCTAGTTTGGATTGGATGGTGATTTTTGAAGTTGAAGCCCGAAGAGAAGGCCCTAAGCTTTAAGGATTTACTGTCATAAGTATCAATAATGTAGAGACATAGAGGAGAAATATTGCAAGGTAACATCAACAACAATTCAAAGGCTACTGATCTACAAAGTTCTTGACATTTCACTAGGAAATGCCATCCCCAAGCGAAGCCACTATTAGGTTCCTATACCAATAGGAGTCATAATTTTGAATGACTAAGGTTAAACCTAGTAATATTGTACATACCTTTTCTTTCTACAAATGTTTTCCATATTAAAAAATTAAAAAATGTAAAGAGGGTATGTCCTAAAAGAATAATCAAAGGACAAAAAGAATGAAAAAGGTCAAAAAAATGAAAACATATGAACCCCAAAAGACAAAAAAAGAGCATGAAAGTGTGCAAGTCAAAGTGCCACTATTATTTACTTTGTATGCATAATAAATGATTATGTGCAGCCTATTACTCATGCCATAATCCATGATAGTCAAAATGCTTAAACTTGCCTATTTCATGCTTTGAATTATATGTTTATAGGTAGTGAATAAATCTGACCAAACTGTGTAATCTTGGCAGATCATTAGATAGGTAGAGTGAATAAAAGGAGCTTGTCCGTTTAATCTGAGCCCTTGGAGGATATAAGGTTAGATTTAGATAGTTTATTTTGTAAAGAAAAGAAAAAGATTGATAAGGGTTTTCTAGCCTAAATGCACTCAAATAAAGTGAATAAAAAATGGTAGGATGAGTAAGGGGGTAAGTAGTAAAAAGGCTGCAGAAATATCATGTGATTATACAAATGCACTTATGTCATCATCTTAAATGTAATTTTCAAAAATGCATAAGTAGAGGACAAAGCAAAAACAATGGTTCACAATTTGGTTTACCTAACATCCCCTCATTCATTTTAACCCCTATGACACTCACTAACTTCCCTTTCACAATAAAAATATTAATACCTATAGTTCTTTAAGTCAAAGAGGCTCAAAGAATTTCTTTGACTTTTGGTGGGACCGAACCCTCGGCTTGATGACTTAAGAAGGAAAGGTGTCAAATTCCCTTATAATTCATTCATCCCCCTTATAAAACCCCTTTTCCTAAGGTTAAGTTATTTTGCCTAGGAAAACCCCTTTATAAACATGTTTTATGAAAAAAACCCACCAAATACATTTATCCTAAAGTACTAAGTGTATGGAACACGCATAACATTTCATATATCTAAGCACCATACCCCTTCCACTCATTTCACCACATATTAACCATTTTAACCTTATTATATAAATTTCCGAAAAACCCATTGTCCCGTATATATTTAATTTCTTTATATAAATTAACCCCACCCCTTAGTTTATTTATAAACTACATTACTACCCCATATCCCACAAATATATTAAAACCTTGCCCATAGTCTTTAAGCCTATATTAAAGCGCCCCTGAGGAGATTAAGTTTTAAACTAATCCTATACCGCTGGTGATTATACCCATGGGCCCCCGAAAACTTTCTATATAAATCACCGCACAGCTTCACCTCCCGATCACCGTTGATTAGCCCTCCCCCTCATCCAATGGCCCATGATCATATCGTTCGTGCTCGATGTCCATATTTTACCTGCCCGATAAGACGGTTTTCCCCCTGACCCCCGACGCTACGTGTCAAACGATAAGTGGAATCCGACGGCCCCTCCCAAATACCGCCCGCACCACAAAAACAGTGTAATGGCCCTCCTAAACTGCTTCCCCTATCTAACCGAACAATCGCCACTATTCATCAATCAATGAACCCACCAAAAATTAATCGTTTTCGCTATAAAAGCCTGTTTACCCCTCTCTTAACTCTTTTCATGCAATTGCCATTGACAAATCAGAAAAGCCGTTGCGACCCCTGCAACCAGCTAATTCGCTAGAAAACCTCCTCCATTGCTCCATATACACTACAGACAGCCCAGCTCATCCATCAGTCTATACCAGAATCGTACAAACCTTTATAGCCTCCATCAACTACTAGTAATAATCAATTTTACCCAATTCTAGGTATTAGAGCAATCAGACCAACCAGAAAGAACCATGAGTACCCCTCCAGTCATGCAGACTCCTTAGAATGACGAGAAGATGCCAAAAAGAAATAGAGAGGGGGCTTCCACTTCAGGAATGGACACCTCTGATTTGCAACAGGAATCAAATAAGAGGCAAAGGCTAAATCCAACCTCTGATTAGGAATACACTGAAGACTCAGCTCAGGTTACCAACACAGAGGTAAACAGAAGCAGACCTACCACTCCATCTGAAGGTAGGCAAGAGCCTTCCACATCACAAACTCAAATGTTGGAAAGGCATCTTAGTGTTAAAGTGTCTTCCTTTAGAATGCTTGCTAACAAAGACCAAGATATCAAGGAAAGATATAAGGAACTCAAAGCTAGAAATGAGAGGCTTAAGGCCCAAACATATGCTCAGTACCTGAAGCTGAATCCAACTAATCAAACATGGCTAATGTCAGCCTTTGACATTAAAGAGGGGAAACTACAGATGTCATTCATCCAACCTACAACCCAGCAGCCAAAGACATCATCTGATTTCAAGAAGGTAGACTTTGAAGTGTTGTCAAGGGATATTCATCCCATAGACCAGATTGAAATATGCAAATAGGCTATAGAAATGATACACTCCACCCTGACAGGTAAAGCCATAGCTGCTCATCAGCTACAAAACTCTCTAAACAAAATTTCAGCACAATTTCAATTAGAGAAGGCCTCCTCACAAGGCAAGGACACCAGGATCAAGTCCTTAGAGGACTTAGTGATTGAATTGGGACAAGATCCCAAGGATATAAAAGTTGCAGAGCAGCTCATTAAAAAGAAGAACGATGATAAAGCTGCATTGTAAAAACATCTAAAAGTACCTTAGCTGCAACATCCACAAACATTGGAAGTTCTTGAAGCCCAACATGGGCTTGAACTCACGGACTTAGTCTTAAAGTTGAATGATCAACTAAAAGAGACAGAAAATTAATTGGATGCTTTAATCCAATTAAAACAAGTAGATGTGGCCACTTCTTCAACAAATGTGGTCCCTACAGTCTCCACAGTAGTGCCATCCACACTAGCAGCTTCTTTGAAACCTACAGCTCCACTTGCAATAGCCTTGCCAGCAATAATAGAATCTACATCAGCAGCAGGTGCATCAGGAGAGAAAGCAGCAAAACTAGTCAAAACAATGGAAGAGATGTCTATCCAGGCTACTGAAATGAATAGGTTAAGAGAAAAGGTTGCAAGTTTGGAAATTGACTGCAAACTTGCCCAACTGAAGCAGAAAGAAGAAGCACAAAAATCCTAGAGGATGAGTGAGAGGATCAAAGTCTTAGAGAAAGACTTAACACTGAAGAAACCACTTGGGCAACCCAAGGAAATGTTGTGGGCCAATATCATTGACTCTGTCAATGATATTTGGCCATCAATCCAGGTTATTTTTGAACAAAAAGAGTTAGTTAAGATAGCTACAAAAGCTATCCAGAGAGTGAAGGAGGGGTTGGGAGATAAGCCAGAGGATGCCAATAGACTCATCCACTTCCTCAATATCAAGAATAGATATGAGCTCCATGAGCTAAATATAGAATATATGATTGAGACCATTTTGGAAATAAGGAAGATCTTTCCAAAAGGAACCTTATGCTTAACTTAGAGGAAAAGTGGCACAATATGCAGATAGCTACTGATAGGTTCATGGCTAAATTCCAAATTTTGAGGGAAAAAGGTCTGCCTAGTCCTATGGTTATCAATGAAAAACTCATGACACAGTTGGATTATGGTGATAGACTCATAAAGTTGGCTAAGGAACAAGCCAAATATTCATCCATAAAAGCATTGCCAATAGGGAAAGTTTTGTACAACACATTTGAAAACTTGTTTTTCCTCGAGCATGAGATCAAACATTTTTTCCTCGCCAAGCCCAATGTTTCCAAATATACTGAAGTTGATGAAATCTACAAGAGAATGATAAATGTAAAATTACCTAATGTAGAATGGTGGGAGACAATGGTTGATTTATTGTGATAAATTTACAACAAAAAGTTACTACACAGTAAAAACAGGACAACAGGGTAAAGAGGTAAGGACAACACATTGGGGTCAAAGAGTATCATCTGAAAGGTAAAAGTTAAAGGAGACTCCAGCGTGAAATGCTACAACAACAGACCATCATAAAGGGTTACACTTCAACGATAAAGGCCATCACAACCATAATAAAGGGACAGCATGAAACAGTTCAATAGCTGTCTCTATCTTCTTGCAAGAAGATATTTGTATTTCCTAGATTAAATCTCAAGTTGTTTTGAGATATTTTGTAAATAATATTTGTATAAATGCTTCAAAAATCGAAGTATGTAGGGTGGATTCCAAAACATTTTTATAGACTTATTGCTCTTAAGTATGGAATTCTATTGTATTAATGACTAGATCAGCTAGCTGGATCAAGGAATAAAGATCAGATATTTCACTGGATTCTTTTGTAAAGAAAAGTTCAAATAAGTATTCTCTCACGTTCAATGTTATTTCTTTTTTGAGTTTTTCCACAGTCTTACTTGTATCTCTAAAAATCTGAATGCTATAACATGGAATGATATCTCAAAAATTGTTTAAGTGCACTCTAGCTTGACTGTTATGCATATTGAATGTTTTCTTCACAAATCTAAGTTAAGGAATTCTTGATTGCTCCTTATTTTAGGTAGTTCCTTGTGATTTATAGCAAAGGATTCTTAATTTCCATTTGTTCATGATTATCCTATGTTCTTCATTTTAACCCCGGTTTGAGGATTCTTAAGTGCTCTCTCACCCTGGTTAGGATCATTTCACCCCTTCGACTTAAAGATTTGCACTTTACTTTGCTAGCGTGCCCTGCGAACATTCCCTTTAATGAGTTGATCCAATTCTGCTATCCATTTGTTGACTCCATAGCCCAATGGCTTAAAGACCTTGCTCTATCCATTTGTTCCAAGAATTCCACCACCCAACCTTCAATTCAATACCAAAACCCCAATGAACATTAAGAACTAGCCTAAAATCCCAGTAAAACAAAGTTAAATTATATAGAGAGAGCCCTCTCTGGGTCATAGGTTGGCTAGAGCCTATACTTAAAGGATTTGTTTGTGGTTACCTCGGTTTCTTCCTTCTTTTGATAACTTCTAAGGAAAATTCTAAGTGATAACAAGTTAGACACAATTTCTATAAATAAGAATTATATGTTTGGAAAGTCAACTCGTTTTCCTAGGTTCCATCATTTTACATCATCTTCAAATTCATTCCGTAAATATCTCTAATCATCACTCTAAATTTGCATTGACATTAACTCTTTTTCAGGAATTATCATTGGTTTGTACAAACCTTGAAAAAAACTATTGTTGTTGTTTGGAGAGGGAAAAACTATTTCTATGGTTTGAAAATTTGTATTTGTAAATTGATTAAATTCTTCAATTAAATTTTATAATATACCATGTATAATATTATGGTAAAATAAATAAATAAATTTAAAGAAAAAAAATTCCCCGATTACAAAATCTAAAAACAAACCAGAAAACATTATTTTAATATATTAATATTACCGATTTAATTTTTAACATATCTATCTTTAAATTATATTAGTTATTAGTCTTTAAATTCGAACACCAGTAATTATTACATATGAAAAAAAATAAAAAAAAGTTCTCCCATCCATCATTGTGTGGGTAGTATTGTAGTTGCAGTATGAAAATGTGGAGCACATGACATATGCATGCCTACCCAGTTGGCAATTCCATTTTCTTTTGAAAAAAAATCGGGCTATGTGTTGAGCTTTATGCTTATGTGAGGTATTTGAAATAGTGTTACTTTCTTTCCACCAATCAGATAGTTCTTGACAGCATAATATACTCTTAATGACAGAGTTCATATTGTTTTAAGCATAACGTCAATATTTAAACAAAATTTCATAGAATATATTCTATATGTTTATATTAAAAATTTATAATATTGACTTATTTTTATTAAAAAATACTTCTCTTATAAGAGAGCACATTGAACCATGTTTTACAGCATTCTATGTATATTGAGGAGATTGAGGCCCAGAACTTAGGCACCGTAGTGTTTAAAAAAAGTTTGTAGATATGATAACATTTATTAACCATAAAACTTTGATATTTTGAATTTATTATATGGTATTAATAAAAGTGTATGATAATAAAAAACATATATAAGGAATAATATCGCATATATTTATTAGTTTAAAAATAATTTTAATAATAAATTAATTTTATTTTATATATTTATTTAAATTATAATAATAAAATTGTATTCCATTAAATTACTTAAATTAATTTAATAATTAAAATATTTTTTTTTTATTTTATATCATTTAAAAATTAAAAAAAAAAACATTAAAACATATTCAACATATTTCATACGAACAGATTAAACGTATTTCATAAAAAGGAAAAAAATGAAATTCAAAGTAACATTTAAATAATTTATTTTTTCCTCAATAAAAATGTAACAGTCCAATAATATTCTCTTAAAATTATCACCATGTACACAAATAATATTCTCCTATAGCATTACCACATTCTGTGGTTAAATAATGGTTGCAGTTTCAGTCTTGCAGCTTCGTCCTCCCAAATTAGAGCGGACCACCAGTTTTCTCCCCCCCTAATTTCTTTCAAGTTACATAATCTTTCTATTCCTATTGGTAATCTGCTAAGCAACGGGCAATCCCATATCTTCAACCTCTTTAACATTGGAAAACTGGCCGATGCACTATCACCACCAATCTCCAAAACAGGCAGCTCCCTTAGTTCAGCGCACCACCACAACCGTAGCTCCTCCAAATTTGGCAACTTGCGAACGTAACTGGGCAAACTTCTCCCCGGATAGTCCAATAAACACAAGCTTCGCAAGTCGTTCATATTTTGGAGAGGAGGGAGAATATCTACCATCGCTGCATCCTCCACCACATCATCCACCGGAGCATCATCTCTCCTAGCATTTGCATCCTGGGCATA
Organism: Pinus tabuliformis; assembly: GCA_031772625.1. Lineage (NCBI taxonomy): Eukaryota > Viridiplantae > Streptophyta > Pinopsida > Pinales > Pinaceae > Pinus > Pinus tabuliformis. The sequence continues at coordinate 709,919,090 of CM062812.1, read as the reverse complement.
CTGTAACTGTAATTTTCTCATCTTCTTCAACCACCCACAATCACAATCACTGAATATATGAGGTTTTACTGCTATACTTAGTTCCAACAGATTTGACAGATTTTTTAAATCTTGAATATTGCTAATTACCCAACCAGGCCTCCACCTTGGCAAACACAATTTGGTCAATGAAGTGAGTCCAAAGATACCCCGTGGAATCACCGTTGATCTGTCTTCATAATCCCATGTCTGAAAATTCAAATGTTTTAAGCTTTGAAGATCTCCTATCTTGTCTGGCAAAGAAACCAGGGATTGACAGCATTGAAGGTTTAAAAACTGAAGACGAGAAAGGCCGCATATGCTTTCAGGCAATTCCTTCAGAAGATAGCAGCCAGTCAAATTGAGAAACTGAAGCTGTCCAAGTTGCCCCACCGATGTCGGTAATGATGCTATTAAGGTGCAAGATAGATCCAGAACCTTGAGAGACGTGATGTTTGAAAATGATGCTGCTGGAAGAACGTCGTGAATTTTTATCACCTCTCTCTCCGCATATATACCTGGCGGTATTATTATTTCCTTCAGACCGACATATTCGATCAAGCACCTGCTTACCAGTGCATCTATGTACTGACGCCCAGCATCTAATGACTGAGTCATTCCTCTCCGGATGACGAATCCTTCGGCACTCCACATTTCCAGGAGGGTCTCCACCTCAATTTCTGCATCCTCTGGAAACGCAGCACAATATAGAAAACAACTCTTCAGATGATTTGGCAAATCATTATAGCTCCATCTCAAGCGTTGATAGAGATCTTTATCGATGGTGCTGTGAGTGTCCGGGAAGGTAGGATCTACATTTCTCATGAATTCTAAAGCATTGCGCCACTTACTTACATCCGTTTCCGAACACAGTGCTGCAGCAACTACATTTAAAGCCAGGGGCAAACCTTTGCATTCTCTGGCAATTTCTTTGGCAGTAGTTTCTATCTCCTTCCCAGGAGCAACCCCATTTGCGAAAGCTTTTCTGCTGAATAACTCCCACCCTTGCTCTGGGGACAGGGGTTCCATCCTCAAGGAGTAATGATCACTTGCCGCCATTGTTTTAATAACATCGCTGCTGCGACTGGATATGAGGACTTTGCTGCCCTTATCACGCCCAAATTTGATGCCTACTTTATTCAGATCAATTGGACTCCATAAGTCGTCCAAGATCAGAAGAAATCTACTGTTTTCTAGAGAGGCGTACAATTTCATCTTCCTTATATCAAGAGTAGGACAGTCCTTGAGATCTAAATGCAGTTGGTAGGCAATGGAAAATTGCAACTCTTTAATCTTATCATCTTCCGCTTCAGATTTATACATTGAAACTGTATGCCAAATGATAATATCAAATATACCACTCACCTTCTCCTTGTAATTGTTGTGAATTACTTTGAGCACGGAGGTTTTGCCCACCCCAGCCATGCCGTATATGCCAATCACGCGAGCTTGGGAATGAGCTGGTTCTGTAAGCCATGCCTGCAGCTTCACCTGAGCAGATTCAATGGACGACCCTACGATGACGTCCGGTACATCTTGAAGAAGTAGCTCCGGCTGGGACGGTGCACAGGCTACAATGTGCTGGGTATTGGCAGTTACCGAAAAGACATTAACAAACTCTTGAAAGCGTCTATCAAATCCGGTCCTCCAATCTCTAATTTGTGCAAAGAGTTTGAGGTTGCAGGGGAGGTAGCATCCAAACCACCGTCTTCGTTGTCGATCGGCACGACTGATGAGTTGTTGGCCCTCGTTGAGGGCGTCGCTCATCCTTCCCAAACACTGTTCTATGGGCACGGGCAGCCTTCTCTGTTGAGCTTGGAATTGTTGATCAATATCGAGCAACATGGAATTCATATAGCCAAAGTCAGAATTGAGAAGCTGAAGGCTTTGATCCAACTCAACAACATCCTTTATCTGTTTAATGACTGCACGAATAGTGGCGCTTGCAATACCCTTTACCACTTCGGTGGCAATACCAGTGGCGGCCATGAAAGAATGACCAAAGAAAATATTGGGAATATGCCAAAAGCCAAATGAAATGGGAGCTGAACGAAAGCGTATGGTGGGTTGTGAGGGTAGAAGGGCAAAGGGTATGCAGGAATGGATGGGAAGAATGGGTGATCGGAACTGAGACACGCACATGGGTGGGGTTAACGCAATTATTGTAGCGGTCCTATGCACATTCCGCGTTTAGAAAAGATTATTTAGCCGTCCTATGCACACTCCGCGTCTAGAAAAGATTATTTAGCCGTCCTCCTCACACTCGGCGTTTAGAAAAGATTATTGGTGTTCAAAGAAGATTAAAAGGGAAAGATGGGTGATCGTTCACTATGTTACTATTACACGCTTTAGTAAAAGTTGATTTGAGTGAGTGGAGTTGCGCATAAAAATTGAGATTGTGATTGGGATAAGGCTTTACTATAAGTCTTCACATTCTCCACCATCTGATTATATCTTCCACAATCATGATTGATTGTCCGACGGGACTCAGGGCTACCTAAAAGTGAACTTTACTATGGTGAGTGGTGTTATTATAATATAAAATTTGGTTTTCAATGGAACGAAGTTGGAAGTTTCGTTGTCCAATGCTAAATAAGTCCAACCTCGAAATTTTAAAAATCAAAATTTTAAATATTTCACTTTGGGATAACAAAGATTGAAAGATTTCGGGAAAGCGTCCTAGGCATTTTTTAAATTAATTCGACAGAGACCATAAAATAAAAATTATTGATTTTTAAATTAATTTGAAAAATAAATAAAGATAAATTATCAGCAAAGAAAATAGTGATTTACAAAACCTCTTAATATTTAAATAAAATTAAATAAAAATACTAAATTTTAAATTAAGATATTTTTAAAACATTGAATTTAATTAGCAGAATACTATTATTATATTTTATAAAGTTAATAATAGAGTAATATTACCATATAGTGGAAATTTATAATACTTATAAAGCTAATAATAGAGTAATATTACCATATGGAGGAGATTTACAAAACTCTATTTACAAAAAACTCTCAATATTTAAATAAAATTAAATAAAAATACTAAATTTTAAATTAAGATATTTTTAAAACAGTGAATTTAATTAGCAGAATAATATTATTATATTTTATAAAGTTAATAATAGAGTAATATTACCATATTGTGGAAATTTATAAAACTTATAAAGCTAATAATAGAGTAATATTACCATATAGTGGAGATTTACAAAACTCTATTTACATTCTAATGTTTTAGTTATCATTCTAAGTTTCGTTATAGTTTTGAATGTTTTATAGCTTATGGTTTTTTTTACTATCCACATTGAATTTAGGGTTGTACATTTTGTTAAAAGTAAGTAAAAAAGGATTGAAAGCTATTAAAATAAACTTGAATAAAGTTTTTAAAATTGGAAAAAGCTTCCGTATTTTTATTTTTAAAATAGATAACAAAATTAGCTTCCAAATTATCATAATTAATTTTCTTATAATGAAATAATATAGTAAAATTTTAGAAAATAGGATTAGTTTATGATTAGAAAATTATGATAAGAAAGTTAATTTAAGATAATTAGTTTCTAAAGTTAATATTTGATCTAAGTTAACATAATTACATTTAAAATTATAGTTAAAGTTGTGAGAAACAATCTCTTGAGTTGCTTTGTCAAATTACCAAAATTTTTTGATATAGTTACTTGAAATAATCATTTGAAGAGGCCCAAAGATATTAGGGTTCCATTTAAATCACAATTACAGTGATTAGGCTTTATGAAAGGTTCATTGTCAAATTTAAAAGTAGCTAGAGATAATTAGAAGAAATAAGTTCTAAAATAAAGGTAAATAAAGGTTACCATAGGTTCCCTATTCTTTTTTGCATTTATATAGACATTCTAAAGGATTGCCTAAAGGAAGTAGGGTCACAAGGACTAATAGGACTAATCTATTGAGGCTAGTCATTATTCTCCTTTTTACACAAATGATATTGTTCTTTTAGCAATGAGTCATCTACCCTTTATAATCTCATGAGAAATATCTTTATATTCCATATGAGGAATATACATGTTTCAATCCTTAAAGGATTGTTGAAACTCGACAACAAGACTATAGGCCATTATGAAAAAGTTTATCGCTTGCAAGAATAGAACTTGAGTGGGGAGGATAACAATCATTCCTCCCAATCATCTGAGATAAACCCAATTAACAAGGGGCTAACCTAACCTTGAAAATGATCAGTAAATTGTCATGGACATTCCAATGGATAGTTCGTCAAAACATATCAGTTAAATTATCCTAAAAATCTAAAATCTACATCATGAGTGTTTACTTCTCCTTAGATTTCCAGATCTGTTAATTATTGTTTATTGTGTATGAATGTGAATTATAATTATGTAAAAAATAGACAACGTCAAAATAAAACTCACAAACCACAACTTAATGCAAGATGTAACCAAGGAAAGTCTTTCAGGAGAAAACCTAGCAAGAAGGTGAGGCCACTTTTCTCTCTTTATCTAAATAAAAAATGGATGCAAATAAAAAGAAGTGAGGCATGTGGGATGCTATAGTGCATAAATCCTCTTTGTTTTCTCTCTCCCTATCCACTATTGGTTATTATGCTAACCTATGATAGAAAATGCACTGGAATAGAATAAAACCCCTTTTCCTCCCAGTGACCTGATTATAGCACAACCTAATAGCTTACTTGATCCAAATTTATGAAGGAACGAAACGAAATATAGACATAAACATAAACACATAGATACATTAAAAACAAAACTTTAATTCATTAATAACTAAGTACTGAAAATTGCTTACATGCAGAATGGAAGTAAACTAGTTCATGTGATGGTAGCTTATCTTTGAGAAAAGATGTGGTAGCTACATGTCTTTTGAACTGTGTTACAATGAGGCTCAATGGCCTTTTTATGATTAAGAAACAATGAGAAACCCTAAAAATCCAAAAACCTAACCCTAGGAGATGAAGAGCCAAAATCTTGTAAGCCCCGTTGGGGTTAGTCGGAACATCAACTTCTCAGGGTTCTAACTTTGGCATACGATCATTTTTTGACTATCATAATACCTTGTTTCAAAGGTCTCTAAGAGGCCAAAAACGAAACAAAAAATTGGGCTTGCACTTTTTCGGTCTCTCCTTTTTCCCAAAAAAGATTCTTTTAGGCCCTCAAAACATCTACAGAAGTTTAGGATATGTAAAACTGCTAAAATACTAAGTTGTGCTATAATTAAGGAAACTGAATAGAAATAAAAGTGGGGGTCCAAGTGGAATAATAGGGTGGCCACCAATATCCACCTAAATCGGTCATCCCCCCTTAGGAAGCAATGGTCCCCATTGCATTGAGTACACCCATGAGATTGGGAAACTTCTGCTGCATTTGGTCCCTAGTGAGCCACTTGCCTTGGTGCAAGAGTTATTTGACAACCTGATACAGTTGGATCTTCTGCTGGCAAGTGTTCTTAATCTATGTGTCCATGATCCAATCAGTTGTGGCATGTCCCATGAGGTCTGGGCTTAGCTCTATTGGTCTGATTTGTTCTTCAATGTTTGATGTGTCCAATAATGGTCGAAAGTATGGACGAATGGGGTCCACATTGAACACTAGGTGAAAGCCAAGGAATGGGGGAATGCTAAGCTCAAAAAAATTCTCTCCCATAACCTTGGTGATGGTGTAAGGCCCATGTCAGTGTGGTTTGAGCTTTCAATGGGCTCTGACAAGGCATTCTTTGTGCAAATACAACCAAACTTTGTCGCCCACCTGAAACTTGTGTGGTGCCTGATGTTGATCATGTTGCTACTTGTACTTGGCATTGGAATTCTCCAATATGTCATGAACCTATTGGTAGATGTGTTGGACGCGTTCAATAAACCTGATTGCTTTATCATCCTTGGATTATACATGTGTGGATTATGTCTGTGTAGTCGCATGAGACATGACGACATCAATCATACATAATGGTTGAAATCCTAGACCCACTCTAAAGGGACTGCGACAAGTCAAGATATGGAGAGATTTGTTATATTTGTGCTACACATAAGGAAGGCCCTCATCCCAGGTTCTTGGGTGCTTGGATTTGTACATGAAAAGTATTTTCACTATCATCTTGCTGACGATCTCTATCTGGCGACCAATCTGGGGATGGAATGTAGTCGACATGGTGAGATTGGTACCCAATAGTGTTCAGAGGCTCAATCAAAATGTGCTTAGGAACTTGCTATCCCAATCTGATATAATGGTTTGTACGATCCCAAAATGTACCCACACTTGTTAAAAGAAGACTTTGGCAGTGTCTTCTATTGTGATACTCTTCTTCTAGGTCACCAATATAGCCATCTTAGAAAATTTGTCAATGACCACAAATACACAGTCATTACCATGCTTGGTAGAAGGGAGGGAATACAAATAGTCCATGGATATGGATTCCTAGGGCTAGCTAAGAGTAGGCAAAGGAGTGTACAAGCCTTGCTTCTTGTTGTTCGGATGGGCGATGGCATAGGTAGTGCATGAACTGATATATTTTCCAATATCGTATCAGAGTTTTGACAAATAAAAGTACTTATGTAGTATGACCACAATTGTCTCCACACCAAAGTGTCCTGCAACCCGACTATAGTGTACCTCCAAAATCAACTTGGCACACTTGCTTGAAGGAACACAAATGTTGCCCAAGTAGAATAATAATCCATCCTGGAGGTGGAAATCATGAACTTTTTTTTCCATCCACTAGAATTTGGTATGTGGTGGCAAACTCCAGATCATTTCTGTACAGTTGCGACCATCTAGAGGTTTCATTGCCACAACAATTGAGAACAATAGTTAGTGCCACAACTGGGGGTTAGCTAAGGAAATCTACGACATTATTAGTGCTGCAATTTTTGTATTTAATGTTCAAGTGGAATTGTTGCAGCTATGTAGACCACTTCTGATGACAATCGTTTTGCAACTTCTCTTGTGTGTGTATAAACTACAGAGGTCGCAGATTGGTGTGGATGACCATCTCCTTCCACATGATGTAATGTTTCCATTGTCGAAAATCCTGCATGATAGAATACATCTCTTTATCATAGGTGGGGTACTTCTGGATTGTATCAGAAAGTGTCTCACTATGATGGCCATTGGATGTCTATGTTGGGTGAGGACTATATGTATAACATAGTCAGAGCGGGCTGTCTCAATTTCAAATGGCTACTGCAAGTATGACAATGTGAGTATTGGTGCAAAGCAGAGGCAGTGCTTCAGCTCAACGAATGTCTTCTATTGGGACTCGGACTAGGAAAAAATTTCTTTTGCCCTGCCCTTGGTAATCTAACTCAGAGGCCAAGCGATATGGGAGAATCCCAAAACAAACCTCCAATCAAAATTTACGAGGCCCAAAACATTGCAAAGCTTTGTTAGAGTGGTCGAGGTTGGCCAATCTCGAATGAATTGGATCTTAGCCAGATCCATATGCATGCCTTGCTTATATATGATGTAACCCAGATATTGGACCTGGGTCATGTCAAAGGTGCATTTCTCCAAGTTGGCACATAGTTTTTGCTGTCACAAGGTTTGAAGGACCTACCAAATGTGTTGTAAGTGTTCTTCCCAACTCTTGTTGAAGATGAGGCTGTCGTTCAGATAAAAAACCATGAACAAGTTGGTGAAGGGTCACAAGATATCATACATCAACCTCATAAAAGTAGTAGGGGAATTTGTCAACCTAAAGGGCATGACCAACCATTCAAGAAGGCCTTGTTGGATTTGAAGGCAATCTTCCATACATCTGTGGGATCTATTGGAATCTGGTGATAGTTAGAGTTCAAATCAATCTTGCTAAAATACTTGGCCCCCTTAAATTGGTCCAAAACGTCATCAATCTGTGGGATTGGATACCTATTCCTAATAATGATTTTGTTTAGTTCCCAATAATCAATGTAGAGCATCCATGTCTCATCCTTCTTTTGTACAAGTACAATCAGGCTCCCACAAGGTGAGGAACCTGTTCAGATGTTCCATTTTTGCAGTAACTCTTGGATATGTCACTTGATCTCTTCATTTTCTAGAATGGTGCAGCAATATATCGACCCATTGAGTAGGGGCACTCTAGGAGTCAAGTTGATCGAATGCTTGACCTAACAGTGCAAGAGTACCCTTGTGGGTGAGGAGAAGATGTCCTTGTATTCTTCCATGACCTTACTGTTGTAGCATCTACAACCACCCTCCAAAATATTTCCTATGCTTCATTTTGGAGCCTCCCTCCTAAATCACAACAACTTATCTCGCACTGATCCAAGTACTTTTCTTTTATTGACCTTCATCCTTTGCATCATCGCTTGTGTTTTCTTACTTGATTTAGTATATAACCCACAAGCCGATCTCTTGAATTGGTCTCCATCCAATCCTGGGCTTGCCTTAGAGAACTATGTAATCCTTGAGGGAAAGCAACCTTTACCTTGGGAATTGCACAGTCCAAGCTAACAGTGAGCTTTCAGCTCCAAAATTGCGCAGTCCCAGTTGACAGCCGACCTTCAGCTGGGAAGCTGCACAGAGCATGAGAGGCAACCCAACACCACTCAGCCGAGAAACTACGCAAAATCTTCTCCCTCAGCAGTTGCCTAGTGCATGAGCCAGAGAGTTTCCCAGTACTTCCTAGAACTGTGTAATCTCTCCAAGCAACACATGGTAGCTTTTCTAGATTATTGTAATCGTCCTTCTCATTGTAACAACTATTGTAGTCGTTCTCTCACACTCTGCATTTACAAAATATTATTGGTGTTCAAATACGATTAAAAGACTTTGACATTTGTTGGAACGACTTATGGGAGGGAAAGATCAATGATCCTTCACTATGTTCAATTCAATATTGTACGCATTTTTCATTTTACTGAGTTCAAGTATTACAAGGGATTTGATTTAGTAAAAGTTTATTTGAGTGAGTTGAGTTGTGGATAAAAATTGATTCTGATCGTCGAACGAGATAGGGCTTTACTGAAGAAAGTCTTCACATTTTCCACTATCTGATTATATCTTCCACAATCATAATTTGGGACGAGACTTAGGGCTAGCTAAAAGTGAACTCCACTGTGGTGAGTGGAGTTATTATAATATAAAAATTGGTTTTTAATGGAAGGAAGTTGGAAGTTTCGTGGTCCAATGCTAAATATGTCCAACTTCGAAATTTTAAAAATCAAAATTTTAAATATTTCACTTTGGCATAAGAAAGATTGAAAGATTTCCGACAAGCATCTTAGGCATCTTTTAAATTAATTCGATAGAGACAATAAAATAAAAAATATTGATTTTTAAATTAATTCGTAAAACGCATAAAAATAAATTATCATGAAAGAAAATATCAATTTACAAAAAAAATTCTCAGTATCTAAATTAAATTAAAGAAAAAATATGAAATTTTAAATTAAAATATTTTTACAACACATTTTAATTTGTAAATTAATTAGCAAAATAACATTATTATATTTATAAAGTAAATAAACAGAGTAATATTACATAGTGGAGATTTATAAAAGTCTATGCACATTCTAATGTTTTAATTATCATTCTAAGTTTCATTACAGTTTTGAATGCTTTATAGCTTATGATTTTTTTTACTATCCATGTTGAATTTAGGGTTGCATATTTTGTTAAAGAAACGCTGAAAAAATTGAAAGCTATTAAAATATAGTTGGATCAAGTTTTTAAAATTGGAAAAAGTCTTAGTATTCTTATTTTTAAAATAGATAACAAAATTAGCCTCCAAATTATCATAATTAATTCTCTTATAATAAAATAATATAGTAAAAGTTTAGAAAATAAGATTAGCGTATGATTAGAAAATTATGATAAGAAAGCTAATTTAAGATAGGTTGGTTTTTAAAGTTAATATTTGATCTAAGCAAACATAATTACTTTTAAAATTATAGTTAAAGTTGTAAGAAATAATTAAAACAATCTCTTTTGTTGCTTTGTCAAATTCCCAAAAGCTTTTGATATAGTTTGTTGAAATAATCATTCGAAGAGACCCAAAGGTATTAGGGTTCCATTTAAATGATAATTGTAGTGATTAAGTCTTATGAGAGGTTCATTGTCAACTTTAGAAGTAGATAGAGATAATTAGAAGAAATAATTTGTAAAATAAAGGTTACCATATGTTCCCTATTCTTTTTTGCATTTATACAAACATTCTAATGGAGTGCCTAAAGGAAGTAGGTGTTGGGTGTGGAGCCTAATTATCTTCTGTATTCAAAGGTATCGCCGCATTGGACCCCAGTTCGTAATGGGGCAGCAATGCCACCGGTAAAAGATTCGATGCAGGGGGGGTCCAGGGGGGTCGGTTGCGACCTTTGGGAGCCCCCGCCCGACAGGGCGATCGGGGGCAGCGCCCCCGAAGCTAAGAATAGATGTAAAATTGCCTTGCAAAATATTGTAATTTTGTAGTCAATTTGGGCCGTTCATTAGGCAGAGATCTGATAGTATAAGTTATGTTTAATTTAGGGTTTTTTGCCCTAGAACGCAACCCCTCGCTATAAATGAGAGAATTGTATTGCGTCTATGTATATCTATATTCTAAGTGAGGAAGAGAGAGGAGATTGAAAGCGAAGAGGGAATTACAACGGATCTGTTGTAGGTTGTGTTAGGTTCCAATACCAATAGGTGTGATAATTTATGATTGACTTAGTTTATCTCTGTAATATGTACATACCTTTGCTTTATGCAAATGTTTTCCATATTCAAAGAATCAAAAAAATTAAAAAATGTAAAGAGGGTATGTCCTAAAAGAAAAATCAAAGGACAAAAAGAATAAAAAGGTCAAAAAAAGATGAAAAATATGAACCCCAAAGAAAGAAGAGACTAGGAAAGTGTGCTAGTCAAAACGCCACTACTATTTACTTTTTGTGCATAATAATGATTGTGTGAAACTTGTTATTCATGCCACAATCCATGGTAATCAAACAGTTTAATCTTGGTTATTCCATGTTTTGAATTTCATGTTTATAAATAGAGAATGAAAATCTCACCAAACTGTTTAACCTTGGCAGATAATTAGATTAGGTAGAGTGAATAAAAGGAGCTCAATTGTTTAATCTGAGCCCTTGGATGTAATAAGGCTAGACTTAGTTAGAATACCATTGTAAAAGAAAAGAAAAATGTTTTGATAAGGGTTTGCTAGCTTAAGTGCACCCTAATAAAGAGAAATAAAAATGGTAGGATGAAGTAGGTGGGTAAGTAGAAGAATGGTTGCATAATTGTGATGAGTGTTAGATAAAAGCATGTTGATCACCTTCATCATCAAAGTTCCAAGTATGGATAATAATTGGGCATGTATCAAATCCACAAAGTCAAATTGATTAACCTTCTTCACTCATTACACCTTTCACTTAACTAATTTCCAAGAAAAGTCTTAAGTACTTAAAATCTTAAGTCAAAGGGGCTCAGAGTATTTCTCTGACTTCTGGAAGGACCGGACCCTCGGCCCAATGACTTACAGGTCCTAAGTACTAAAAATCCCCTCATAAACAGTCACCCCCTTCAAAATACTCATTTTCCCAAACAAGTCCCTTTTCCTAAGTTGAAATCACCATTTTGCTAGGAAAATTAATCACCCCTAAGCAAATCCCTTTATCCACAAAAACCACTAAAGAACGTTTAGCCTAAGTTATAATGTTTTATGCGAAAATGTAAAGAAATTTCAAACACATTATACTTAGCGCAAAATCCATTTTTCCGCTTTCATTACGTATTTAACTCCTAAATTTAATTATATTTATTAACTCCCAAAGACAAACCATTTACCGTATATTTTATTATAACCCATATGTTAATATCCCGCCCCGAGGTTTGAAACATAAACCCTATCAGTGAAAAATTAAAATGGATTAATTAGTCGATCAGCGGCCAATTAAGAACCATAACCTTCCGCCGAATAAAAAGGGTTAATTAATCAATCAATGATCAATTAATAACCTATCTCTGCCAATCAAATCACCCTCGATATCATTAAGCCTCCCTAATCTGTGGCTAATTAATCCTTCCACTCATTAAAACCCATCGGGCCCCTCCATTAAATCTCTGATTAAATCATCGCACTGATCACCGTGCGATCTGACCCCTTCAGATCCAATGGCTGACGCTCATATTGGGTGGCCTCCGAAGGTCGACCTTTACCCACCCGATGTGAGTGGTTTCACTGTTCACCCCGCCACTATGTGGCGCCCAATGAATGGCATCGGGCGGCCTCCCCACAATACTGTCAAGCACCCAAAAGCTATGCAAAACAAACTGCTTACCACCCGCCCACTACGCGAAGAACTATCTATTATTCAGTTTGCACCATATTTTAAAAGTTTGCCCAATAAATTTCAAACCCTAGGAACCCAAGTTTTCTCGCCCTTCGCCCATTCTATTGTGTAAACTTATGAAACCATTTTGCTCCGCCTGAAGCCTTTGCTAACCAATTCAAGCATGGATTACCTCCCGAAATCACCTTGGACTCACTCCATATACCTATAAAGCTCGATAAATCCATTAATGACCCTCCTTGTCAACCCAATGTTTTCCTAACAATTTGTTTTGTTTTACAGGCGATCAAAAGACCACAACCTTGGATAAACAATCTTAATACTAGTCATAAGACCTATTTACTCCCAGATTGTTATCAAATCTATTCGAATAGAGATGGAAAATAAAACATAAAATTAAAAGACAAGCAGAACAAACATGGAATTAAATGATTTACTGTTGAAATAGACAGTAAAAACCTAAAATATATAGTGAAGTTAAAAGGACACAGTAAAGAACAGTCAAATTGTATCAGGATTAAAAGAGTATCAGATTGAAGACCAGGTCAAGTAAATCAGCCAGCATGAAGATAAACAGCAAGGAAGACAGTTACAAAGCATATCATACAGATTCATGTCAAAGTGAAAATAGATGAAAAAACAGAGCGGTAAAAGTAAACAGTAAACAGTAAAAGTAAACATGGAATCATTAAGGGTTAAACAGATATAAAAACACTTTCACCAGCAACAATGAAGTTTATCCAAAGTAAAACTGAAAAACAGTTAAAACAAATTTAAGGTTAAAAGATGAAATCAGAGCAGAAATGGTACATTCTTCAGAAATTTCCTGTTTAAGTCATATTTTTGCAGAAACTATTGTGGCCAATCCAAGAAGTATTTTGAGAAACGGGAGGATTTTTTTGTTCCTGACAGGCCAAACTACTAAAACCTATCTCACATTTTTCACATCTATTACCAAAAGAGAGATAAGTGCATGTCTTCACAGCCTATTTTTCAGTTTGTGCAAAGTCTTGTTTTTGACATCTTTTTGCATAGAATATTGTGAACAGCTGGAGTTGAATTTTGGGAAATTGAGAGAGATTTATCTCAAAAAAATTCTTATCTACAATAAACTCTTTCACATGTTACATATCTAGCTCAAATTGAGATATGCAATCATATCATTGAACCCTAAGTTTGCAGAATTTCTGGGGCAGAATGCACAAAGAAATGATGCAGTTAGTGACTAGGACACATCATCATCAACTAAGAGTTTCTATGAAATTCGACTTTCTCTTCTTTGTCACCAAAAATCCATAAAAATAGTTCCAAATAGATTCACTAGTTTTAAGTTCTATTAATGTAAAACAGTTTGAGATATTTGTAAAACAAATCTTGATATTTCTTCAAGATATTTGAATTTAGAATCAGTATAAATACTTCTTCATTTGAAGTATTTTGGGTGGATTGAAAAGCATTTATGTAGACATTTGTTTTGAGCTAAAGGAGCTACTATAATGAAGGCTGGACTGGTTTAGTGGATTGAATAAAGCTAAGGACATTTCACTTGATTCATGTGCACTGTGGGAAACAAATAAGTATCATTTCTCCAAGTTTGAATATTGTTTTCCTTCATGTTATGAAATATCATCTTGTTTTATTATAAATTCTTAAAAGCAAACAAGGAAAAATATTATCAGAATTAGCTTAAACGCTCTCTGTTTTAACTGTTTTCTCATTTAATGTTTTCTACGAAATTGCTTAAATTTGGGAATTCTTAGTTGCTCCGTTGTTTCTATAATTCATTCCCTTCATTGGCCCTTGGTATAGGATTCTTAATTTCCCTTGCTATTTGCCAATCCTCCTTTCTTTAGCTTGATCCCTACTAAGGATTCTTCATTTCCCTTGGCCCTGGTTAAGTTCTCCACCCATAGAGACTTTCAAATTTGTCCTTGATGTGCTATCTTTCCTTGTGAACTCTTACCTCAGTGATTAATCCAATCCTGATAAACCTTTCCTATTTGACTCCATAGCCCAATGACCCTAATATTTGTTCTGCCCATCTGTTTCCTTTAATTCCACCAAACAAATCACAACAAATCCCTTGAGCATTAATAACTAGCCTAATATGATTCATATCAAAACAACAATAAATCATAAAGAGAGAGCCCTCTATGAGTATAGATTGGCTAGGATCTATACTTAAAGGATTGGTTTGTAGTTACCTTGGATCTTTTCCTTCTTTTAATAACTTCTAAGGAAAATTTGAGCGATAACATGGTGGCAACTCCACTGGGGAGAACTAACATTTTCTTCAGAATTATTTTACAGGTTTAGATCTGATCTATGATGGTGAACAGTGATCAGACACACAAAGGTTAAATCATCCACTTGGCGACTCCAAATCAATTCTACAATCAAGACTCCACTGGAGAAATGAACCTGAAATAATTGTGTGAAATGATCAGGCTTTTAACTTGGATTGTTATCTAAGACATTATGTTCTTTTTCATTGATAAAGTTTTTCAATGTATATTGTATTTTAGAGAAGATTTTAGATTAAATTTTTATTATTTCCCTTTGAAAAATGTAGATATAAAGTCTCCTTACACATTTGAACAACATTCTTCTAATTTTTATGAAGATCATTTTCCAATTGAGGAGAATAAAAACATTAAGACTAATCATACAATCCCTGTACATATTCCAGTACCTCATAAAGTTCCTGATAGATATAAGCCACTCATCTTACCTCCTACACTCCATGTTTTCCCTAAAAATTATTACAAGCATCTCCCTAGGTTTGATGGAGAGAATGGTATCACTGCTCAAAAACATATTCAAGGTTTTGAGAATTATCTAGACTTATTTGAAATTGATGAAGATGATGTTATTATCAGGCTTTTTTCTCTTTCTTTGCAAAGTAGAGGAAAGAGTTGGTTCAAGAATTTACCTAATGAAAGCATCTCAAATTTCCAACAGTTTGTCAAAATTTTCCTTGATAGATGGATAATCAAAGTCAATCTTCTTGTGATCATAGAAGAATATAATTAGTTAAGAAGACAGCCAGATGAAACAGTACAAAAATTTTTAGACAGATTTAATCAAGCCTATTATTCAATGCCATCAAATATAAGACTCCCCCTGGTTCAGCTCTTTTGCATTACCCAAGAGGATTTAATCCAGAGATAGAATTTCAACTAAGAGAAAGAAACCCTCAACACTGGAACAGATGCAAAACATGGCAATAAATGTAGAAGTTAATCTGCAAATTAGAAGGGAAAATTTGAAAGCAGAAGTAGAGGAAAATAACACTGCAGAGGAAAAACTCAGCATTTTGATAATAAAAAAATAGAGGAAATGATGCAGAAGATCACCATGGAAGATGAATTTTTTGCTCAAAATCACCATGACACATTTATTTCACAAAAGGAAAAGGTTGATATTCATGAACAAATTCCTACCAACTCCAACTACCATAGATCAAAGGATAGATTCATAGAGAAATATGTGGACGAGCAATCTCTTGATCTAATGTGTATGTTTGACGACATTACTTCTTTTGATGATTTGCCCAAATATGATCAGTATGATGATAATTATGTTCTTCAAATCCAAACTAACTTTATAGAGCAATCAAAAGCTAGTTTGGGGAATAAGGGAATTCAGTTTCAACAACTTGAAAATAGTGATAATTTTATCCATATCAACTATGAAAGTGAAGAAGAAAGTGCAGAAAATTTGGGAATAAGTGAAGCTTCTTTGCCTCTATGTTTTGAATCATTTCAGTTTTTAAAGGAAATGTGGTATAACATCTCTAAAGAAAAGGATGAGCAGCTTGTAAAAATCTATGAAGTTCCATTCAAACCTATGAGCAATAATTTGCAGCAATCCTTCCAAGTTTTTCGTGATCCCATAACTAATGTGTTGGATAGTGAATGCAATCAAAATTTTTCTCCATTAACATACAATATGAGTCAAAATCAAGATGATAAAGGTTTCACCAGACAAACATTACAATCAGTAGAAGTATCATCACAAAGTTCATCTGAAAATCTGCAGGGTGTTAAAGATAAAAGTGTTATTTCAGTTCCATGGCATGAAGGCCATACACAACTATGTAAAATTGTTTAAATTAGTTGATCAATAGTGTATATATTTTGGAAGAATCCTTTTGTACAGTTTTTAGAGCCTACAAAGGAAAGCAAGTATTTCCTTATCTTCTCATTAGTTGACAAGGTTATATTTGAATTTAGAACCTCAGTTTTAATCACAAACAAGCCCAAGCAACAAAAATCACCAATATACATAATGTTTGGATGGTTGCATTGGCTATTTCATTTTACCTAACGAGCAATCAGAAAGATGATTAGAGTAAGTAGGTAGGATTTCAGTTTGAATAAATTTAGTTTTCAGCAGCAAGTTTTTGTTAGATCGGATTTCAATTTGTAGAAAAGGGTGTAGTTTCAGTTCAAAAGTTTTAGTCACAAAGATTATACAACAGGCCATATACATGTGTGGGATTGGCCTAATGGATCAGGCTACTGGTCGATGGTGTTCTTGACATTTCACAAGGAAATTCCATCCCCAAGTGGAGCCACTGTTAGGTTCCTATACCAATAGGTGTCATAATTTATGATTGACTTAGTTTATCTCTGTAATATGTACATACTTTATACAAATGTTTTCCATATTCCAAAAATCAAAAAAATTAAAAAAATTTAAAGAGGGTATGTCCTAAAAGGAAAATGAAAGGAAAAAAGGGATAAAAAGGTCAAAAAATTATGAAAAATATGAACCCCAAAGAAAGAAAAGACCAGGAAAGTGTGCTAGTCAAAACACCACTACTATTTACTTTTTGTGCATAATAATGATTGTGTGCAACTTGTTATTCATGCCACAATCCATGGTAATCAAACAATTTAATCTTGTTTATTCCATGTTTTTAATTACATGTTTATAGATAGAGAATGAAAATCTCACCAAACTGTTTAACCTTGGCAGATAATTAGATTAGGTAGAGTGAATAAAAGGAGCTCAACTGTTTAATATGAGCCCTTGGATGTAATAAGGTTAGACTTAGTTAGAATACCATTGTAAAAGAAAATAAAAATGTTTTGATGAGGGTTTTCCAGCTTAAGTGCACCCTAATAAAGAGAAATAAAAATGGTAGGATGAGTAGGTGGGTAAGTAGAAGAATGGTTGCAGAATTGTGATGAGTGTTAGATAAAAGCATGTTGATCACCTTCAACATCAAAGTTCCAAGTATGGATAATAATTGGGTATGTATCAAATCCATAAAGTCAAACTGATTAACCTCCCTCACTCATTACAACTTTCACTTAACTAATTTCCAAGAAAAGTCTTAAGTACCTAAAATCTTAAGTCAAAGGGGCTCAGAGAATTTCTCTGACTTTTGGAAGGACCGGACCCTTGGCCCAATGAATTACAGGTCTTAAGTACTAAAAATTCCCTCATAAATAGTCACACCCTTCAAAACACTCATTTTCCCAAACAAATCCCTTTTCCTAAGGTGAAATCACCATTTGCCTAGGAAAATTAATCACCCCTAAGCAAATCCCTTTTTCCACAAAAACCCACTAAAGCACATTTAGCCTAAGTTATAATGTTTTATGTGAAAATGTAAAGAAATTTCAAACACATTATACTTAGCACAAAATCCATTTTTCTGCTTTCATTACATATTTAACTCCTAAATTCAATTATATTTATTAACTCAAAGACAAACCGTTTCCCATATATTTTACTATAACCCATATGTTAATATCCCGCCCCAATGTTTGAAACATAAACCCTATTAGTGAAAAATTAAAATGGATTAATTAGTCGATTAGCGGCCAATTAAGAACCATAACCTTCTGCTGAATAAAAAGGGTTAATTAATCAATCAGTGATCAATTAATAACTTGTCCCTGCCAATCAAATCACCCTTGACGACATTAAGCCTCCCTAATCCGCGGTTAATTAATCATTCCGCTCATTAAAACCCATTAGGCCCCTCCATTAGATCTCTAATTAAATCATTACCCTGATCACCATGCGATCTGACCCCTTCAGATCCAATAGTTGATGTTCATATCAAGCGGCCTCCAAAGGCCAACCTTTACTTGCCCGATGTGAGCGGTTTCACTGTTCACCCTGCCACTACGTGGCACCCGATGAATGGCATCAGGCGGCCTCCCCTCAATACCGCGAAGTGCCCAAAAGCTGTGCGAAACAAACCTCTTACCACCCACCCTCTACGTGACAAACCGTCGACTGTTCAGTTCGCGCCATATTTTAAAAGTTTTCCTGTTAAAGTTCAAACCCCAAGAAGCCAGGTTTTCTCGCCCTTCACCCATTCTACTGTGTAAACTTATGAAGCCCTTCTGCTCCACCTAAAGTCTCTGCTAACCAATTCAAGCATGGTTTACCTCTCGAAATCACCTTGGACTCACTCCATATACCTATAAAGCTCGATAAATCTATTAATGACCCTCTCTGTCAGCCCAACATTTTCCTAACAGTTTGTTTTGTTTTACAGGCAATCAAAAGACCACAGCCTTGGATAAATAGTCTTAATACTAGTAATAAGACCTGTTTACTCTGAGATTGTTATCAAATCTATTCAAACAAAGATGGAAAGTAAAACATACAGTTAAAAGACAAGCAAAAGAAACATGGAATTAAATGATTTACTGTTGAAATAAACAGTAAAAACCTAAAATATACAGTTAAGGTAAAAGGACACAGTAAAGAATAGTCAAAGTGTATCAAGATTAAAAGAGTATCATATTGAAGACCAAGTCATGTAAATCAGCCAGCATGAAGATAAACAACAGGGAAGACAGTTACAAAGCATAGCATATAGATTCATGTCAAAGTGAAAACAGATGAAAAAACAGAGCAGTAAAAGTAAACAGTAAACAATAAAAGTAAACTTGGAAGCAGTAAGGGTTAAACAGAGATGAAAACCCTTTCACCAAGAACAATGAAGTTTATCCAAAGTAAAACTGAAAAACGGTTAAAAGAAATTTAAGTTTAAAAGATGAAATCAGAGCAGAAATGGTACATTCTTCAGAAATTTCCTGTTTAATTCATAGTTTTGCAGAAACTATTATGGCCAATCCACGAAGTATTTTGAGAAACGGGAGGAGGTTTTTGTTCTTGACAGGCCAAAATACAAAAAAATATCTCACTTTTGGCACAGGTATTACCAAAAGGGAGATAAGTGCATGTCTTCACAGCCTATTTTTCAGTTTGTGCAAAGTCCTATTTTTGACATCTTTTTGCAAAGAATATTGTGAACAGCTGGAGCTGAATTTTGGGAAACTAAGAGAGGTTTATCTCAAAAACATTCTTATCTAAAATAACCTCTTTCACGTGTTACATATATAGCTCGGATTGAGATATAAAAGCATATCATTGGACCCTAAGTTTCTAGAATTTCTGGGGCAGAATGCACAAAGAAAGGATGCAGTTAGTTACTGGGATGCCTCATCATCAACTAAGAGTTGCTATCAAATTCTAATTTCTCTTCTTTCTCACCATAAATCCATAAAAATAGTTTCAAATAGATTCATTAGTTTTGAATGTCCTTTATTTAAGTTCTATTAGTGTAAAACAATTTGAGATATTTGTAAAACCAAACTTGATATTTCTTCAAGATATTTCAATTTAGAATTAGTATAAATACTTCTTCATTTGAATTATTTTGGGTGGATTGAAAATCATTTCTATAGACTTTTGTTTTGAGCTAAAGGAGCTACTATAATCAAGGCTGAACTGGTTTAGTGGATTGAATAAAGCTGAGGACATTTCACTCAATTCATGTGCACTGTGGAAAACAAATAAGTATCATTTCTCCAATTTTGAATATTGTTTTCCTTCATGTTATGAAATATCATCTGTGTTTTCTTATAAATTCTTAAAAGCAAACAAGGAAAAATATTATCAAAATAGCTTAAACGCTCTCTATTTTAACTATTTTCTCGTTTAATGTTTTCTACGAAATTGCTTAAATTTGGGAATTCTTAGTTGCTCCCTTGTTTTTGTAATTCATTCCCTTCTTTGGCCCTTGGTATAGGAGTCTTAATTTCCCTTGATATTTTCCAATCCTCCTTTCTTCAGCTTGATCCCTGCTAAGTATTCTTCATTTCCCTTGGCCCTGGTTAAGTTCTCCACCCATAGAGACTTTCAGATTTGTCCCTATTATGCTATCTTGCCTTGTGAACTCTTACCTCGATGATTAATCCAATCCTGATAAACCTTTCCTATTTGACTCCATAGCCCAATGGCCCTGATATTTGTTCTGCCCACCTGTTTCCTTTAATTCCACCAAACAAATCACAACAAATCCCTTGAGCATTAATAACTAGCTTAATATCATATCAAAAAAACGATATATCATAAAGAGAGAGCCCTCTCTGAGTATAGATTGGCTAGGATCTGTACTTAAAAGATTGGTTTGTAGTTACCTTGGATCCTTTCCTTCTTTTAATAAATTCTAAGGAAAATCTGAGTGACAACATGTTGTATCTCTTCAGTTTTTTGGATAATATAAAAAGAAGGACTGGCTGTTTCTCCGTGGATGTAGCTTAAACTAGGTGAACCACGTATATCTGTGTCTCTCTTTTTTTATGCGTTTATATTTCTGCAATATTTTATGTGTTCCATTGCTCTATAATATATAATTTTCTAACAACTAGTATCAAAGCCGAAGGTCTATTTGGTTGATAAACTCGTAGGAGAGAAGGGTTCCTGGTTCGAGTGGGAGCAATGGCAGAAGATGGTAGGTTTAGGGTCGAAAAATTTAACGGCCAAAACTACTAGTTGTCGAAGATGCAGATGGAAGATTATTTTTACCAGAGAGATTTGTACCAACCAAAGAAGCCGACGAGTATGACAAATACGAAATGGGATATTCTAGATAGAAAAGCACTTGGAACAATACGGCTGCACCTAGTGGCGTCGGTAGCGTTTAATATTTCAAAGGAAACGACAACAGAGGGTTTAATGTCGACATTGGACAAACTATATGAAAAACCCTCGGCCTCAAATAAGGTATTTCTTATGAAGCGTTTATTCTATATGAAGATGTCAGAAGGTGGATCTGTTATTGATCATTTAAATGAGTTTAATACAGTTACCACTCAGCTAAGTTCTGTAGGGGTAACTTTTGATGATGAAGTTAGGTCTTTGTTATTTCTGTGCTCATTGCCAGAAAGTTGGAATGGTTTAGTTATGGCCATTAGTAACTCTGTCTCTGGATCTAGTACTTTAAAATTTGATGATGTTGTCGATGCAATCCTTGGCGAGGAAATGCAATGGGAAAGCTCCAGTGACACATCAGGTAATGCTTTGACTGCAGAGACTAGGGGAAGAAAAATGGAAAGAGGAAAGAGCCCTCAATATTGCAGTAAGTCAAGAAAAGGCAGATCCAAGTCCAGATCATGGATAATGTGCTGGAAATGCGGGAAGAAAGGACACCTAAAGAAAGACTGCAAGTCTCGAAAGGGAAAAGAAGGAGACGTGCAACAAGAAAATAATCATGAAGCGAATGTAATAGGTGATGTGTTACAAGATGTTTTGTTTCTTTCTTTAGAAAATATTATTGATGCCTTGGTGGTAGATTTAGGGGCCTCATTCCATGCCACACCTGATAGAAAACATTTTCATGATTATGTTCAAGGAGATTTTCGACATGTTCTATTAGGTGATGATAAACCTTGTAAAATCATTGGAATGGGTACAATTTTCATAAAACAATAGAATGGAAATCAATGGATATTGAAGGAGGTAAGACATGTTCCAGATCTGAAGAAAAATCTGATTTCAACAGGGCAGTTGGGAGGTGAAGGTTGCGTAACTACTTTCACAGATAAAACCTGGAAGGTCACTAAAGGATCCCTGGTAATAGTGAAAGGAGGAAAGGTTGGTAGACTGTATTTATGTAATGGTATTTCTATTCTCTTAGTGCTTTAACCTCTACAGGAGAATATATGGCATTGTGGCATCATAGGCTCGGGCACATGAATGAGAAGGGGATGCAGATTCTTCACTCAAGAAATTTTTTGCTAGGTTTGAAGCATGTTGATTTAAAATTCTATGAGAATTGTGTTTATGGGAAACAGAAGAGAGTCAGATTCCTTAGAGTTGGGAAAGAAAAGAAGAGCAAAAAATTAGAGCTTGTGCATACAAATGTATGGGGACCTGCTCAGGTATCATCTCTTGGTGGCTCTTGTTATTATGATACTTTTATTGATGATGCAACTAGAAAAACCTGGTTTTATTGTATTCGAAATAAATTTGATACTTTCAAGAAATGGAAAGCTTTGGTTGAAAATGAGACATGAAAAAGGTTGAAGTTTCTCAGATCAGACAATGGAGGTGAATATTGCAGCAAAGAGTTTGATAGGTACTATTCAGAGAATGGAATTCGTAGAGAGAAGACAGTTCTAGGAACACCACAAGAAAAGGGTGTGTCAGAAAGGATGAACAAGACAATCATGGAGCATGCAAGGTGCATGAGATTGCATGTAGGATTGCTTTTACAATTTTGGGCAGATGTTGTAGATATTGTTGTTTATCTAATAAATAGAGGGCCTTCAAGTTCCTTGGATGGTGGTATTCCAGAGGAGGCATGGATAGGTAAAAAGGTAAACTACTCTTTTTTAAAGACTTTTGGTTGTGAAGCCTTTGTCCACATTAATAAAGGAAATAGAAAAAATCTTGAGGCAAAATCAAAGAAATGTATTTTTATTGGATATGGTGTTAATGATTTTGGTTATCGCTTTTATGATTATGAAAAACACAAAATAATTAGGAGCAGAGAATACACAGTGCTTGACAAGATCACAAGAAAAATGATGGTGCCCAAAAATCATAATGATCAACAGCCAAAACAACAACCACAACAGCAACAAGCACCTCAAACACCTAAAACTGGTGTTAGAAGATCTACCAGGATAAGTAGACCCCCTGAACAATACTCTCCTTCATTATATTATGTATTGTTGACTGATTCTGGTGAACCAAAATGTTATGAAGAAGCAGTGCAGGTAGAAACCAGGAAGAAGTGGGAGCAAGCCATGAAAGAAGAGATGGACTCTTTAGCACATAACTAGACTTGGGACTTAGTCAGGTTGCTTGTAGGTAAAACAACATTGCAGAATCAATGGGTTTACAAGTTGAAGGAAGAAGATGGAGGTAGAAAAATGTATAAATCTAGACTTGTGGTGAAAGGGTTTGCACAGAAAAAGGGTATAGAATTTGATGAGATATTTTCTCCTGTTGTTAAAATGACTTCAATCAGAACTATTTTAAGTCTAGTAGCAGCTGAAGATTTGCATCTTGAGTAGTTAGATGTAAAGACAACCTTTCTCCATGGGGATTTGGAGGAAGAGATATATATGCAGCAGCCACAAGGATATGAGGTAAAAGGAAGGAGAAACTAGTGTGCAAGTTGAAGAAGAGCTTGTATGGCTTAAATCAGGCTCCAAGACAGTGGTATCTAAATTTTGACAGGTTTATGTCTGAACAAGGTTATACTAGATGTCACTCTTATCATTGTGTTTATCTCAAAAGGCAAAATGATGGCAGCTATATTATATTTTTATTGTCTGTAGATGACATGCTTGTTGCAGGTTCTAACATGCAGGAAATAAATGTGCTCAAAAGAAAATTGGCAAACTCATTTGCAATGAAGGATTTGGGTGCTGCAAAACAAATCCTTGGTATGAGAATAACTAAAGACAGGAAGAATCGCAAATTAACATTGTCTCAAAGTGAGTACATAGAAAAGGTGTTGAAAAGGTTTAATATGCAGAATGCAAAACTAGTTAGTATACCTTTGGCTAGCCATTTCAAATTAAGTAAGGAGGAGTGTCCCAAGACTCAGGAAGGAATGGCTCATATGTCTAAAGTTCCATATGCATTAGTAGTTGGAAGTTTAATGTATGCAATGGTCTGCACAAGGCCTGATATTGCACATGTAGTGGGATTTGTAAGCAGGCACATGAACATTCTAGGGAAAGAACATTGGATGGCGGTGAAGTGGATTCTCAGATATTTGAGAGGTACCACAAATCAAGAATTATGCTTTGGTGGTTCAAACATTGCTCTACAGGGATATGTTGATGTAGATATGGTGGGTGATAGAGATAACAGGAGATGCAAAACAAGTCATGTGTTTACTGTAGGTGGAACAGCTGTCAGTTGGGTCTCAAAACTACAAAGTGTTGTTGCACTCTCAACAACAGAAGCAGAGTATGTTGCTACTGCAGAGGCTAGTAAAGAAATGATTTGGTTACAAAGGTTTCTGGATGAATTGGGTAAGAAGCAGGAGTTGGGCAAGTTATACAGTGACAGCCAGAGTGCCATACATCTTGCAAATAACTCTGCATTTCATTCCAAGACTAAACATATATAGCTCAAGTACCATTTCATACGGTCAACATTGGAAGATGGACAGTTGAAGCTGGAAAAGATACACACTAACCGAAATCCTGCAGATATTTTAACGAAAGTTGTAACCAGGGAGAAACTGAGAATTTGCTCAGTTTCAATTGGTCTTCAAGTATGATGAAGAAGATGAGAAACAACTAGGTCCAAAGTGGAGTCAGTGTCTAGCAAATGAAGTAGTGGTGGAGTTGCTATAATCAGTCTCCAAGTGGGAGATTCTTAGGTGTGGAGCTTGATTATCTTATGTATTCAAAGGTATCGCCACATTGGACCCCAACTTGTAATGGGGTGGCAATTCCACCCATAAAATATTCGCTGTAGGGGGGGTTCAGGGGGGGGGGGGGGGGTGGCTGCGACCTTTAGGAGCCCCCGCTAGCGAGGGGATCAAGGGCGGCACCCTTGAAGCTAAGAATGGATGTAAAATTTCCTTGTAAAATTTCGTAATTTCGTAGTCAATCTGGGCTGTTCATTAGGCAGAGATCTAACGGTAGAAGTTATGTTTAATTTAGGTTTTTTTGCCCTAGAAGGAAATCCCTCGCTATATATGAGGGAATTGTATTGCGTCTATGTGTATCTGTATTTTGAGTGAGGAAGAGAGAGGATATTGAGAGCAAAGAGGGAATTACAGCCGATCTAATGTAGGTTGTATCTTTTCAGTTTGTTGGATAATATAAAAAGAAGGATTGGTTGTTTCTCTGTGGATGTAGCCCAAACTAGGTGAACCACATATATCTGTGTCTCTCTTGTTTTATGCGCTTATATTTCTGCAATATTTTATGTGTTCCATTGCTCTGTAATATATAATTTTCTAACAGTAGGGTGCACAAGGACTAATCTATTGAGGCTAGTCATTATTCTCCTTCTTTAAACAAATGATATTATTATTTTAGCAATGGGTCATCTATACTTTATTTTCCCATGATAAATATCTTTATATTCCATACGAGGAATATACATGTTTCAATCCTTAAGGGAATGTTAAAACTCAACAACAAGGATAGAAGTCATTATGAAAAAGATTTTCACTTAGGAGAACAAAACTTTCATGGGGAGGATAAGAATCATTCTTTTGAATCATCTGAGATAAACCCAATTGAAATGTGGCTAACCTAACCTTGAAAATGATCTATAAATTGGCATGGATATCCCAAGGGATAGTCCGTCACGACATATCTGTTAAATTATGCTAAAAATCTGGAATCTACATCATGAGAGTAAATTTCTCCTTAGATTTCTAGATATGTTAAGTATCATTTATTGTGTATGAATGCAAATTATAATTATGTAAAAAATAGATAACATCAAAATAAAAATCACAAACCATAACTTAATGCAAGATGTAACCAAGGAAACTCTTTCAGGTGAAATCCTAGCTAAAAGGTGAGGCCACTTTTCTCTCTTTATCTGAATAGAAAATGGATGCAAGTAAACAGAAGTGAGGGTTGTGGGATGCTATAATGCATAAATCCCATTTGTTTTCTCTCCCTAACCACTCTTGGTTACTATGTTCACCTATGATACAAAATGCACTAAAATATAATAGAAACACTTTTCCTCCTAATGACCTGATTATAGCACAACCTAATAACCTACTTGATCCAAATTTATGAAGGAACAAAATGAAATATAGACATAAACAGAAACATAGAGATACAATGAAAACATAACTTTAACTCATTAATAACAAAGTACTGAAAATTGTTTACATGCAGGATGGAAATAAACTAGCTTAGGCGATGATAGCTTATCTCTAGGAAGAGATGTGGCAGCTACATTCCTTTTGAACTATGTTATAATGAGGCTCAATGGATTTTTTATCATTAAGAAACAATGGGAAACCCTAAAAATCTAAATACATAACTCTAGGAGATGAAGCGCCAAAAGCTTGTAAGTCCCGTTGGGGTTAGTTGGAATGTCAACTTCTCGGGGTTGTAACTTTGGCATACGATATGTATTTGACTACCATAATACCTTGCTCCTCAAAACAGCCTTGAACTTTTTTGATCTCTCCATTTTCCGCAAAAAAAAAAAAGTATTTTACGCCCTCAAAACAGCTCCAGAAGTTTAAGATACGAAAAACTGCCAAAAATAGTAAGTTACGCTACAATTAAGGAAACTGGAAAGAAACAAAAATGGGGGTCCACGTGGAATAGGTAGGTGGACACCAATATCCACCTAGATTAGTCTCCCTCCCCCCCTTAAGATGTAATGGTCCCCATTGCGTTGAGTACCTCAATGAGATTGGGAAACTTATTCTGCTACACTTGGTCCCAAGTGAGCCACTTACCTTGGTGCAGGAGTTAACTAAGTTTGAAAACCCGATATAGTTGGATCTTTTGTTGATGAGTGTTCTTCATCTACATGTATTATCTGATTAGTTGTGGCCGGTTCCTTGCAATCTGGGTTTAGCTTTGTTGGTGTGAGTTGCTCTACAATGTCTGATGTGTCCAGTAATGGTGGAAAGTATGGACGAATGCGGTCCACATTGAACACTAGGTGTAGGCCAAGGAATGGGGGAGTGCTAAGCTCAAAATGATTCTCTCCCACAATCTTGGTGATGGTGTAAGGGCCATATGGGAGTGGTCTGAGGTTTCGTTGGGCTCCGGCAAGGTGTTCTTTCTGCAAATGCAACCAAACTTTGCCACCCACCTTAAACTTGTGTGGCATCTGATGTTGATCATGTCATTGCTTGTACTTGGCATTGAAATTCTCCAAGATGTCAGGAACCTAGTGGTAGATGCATTGCATGCATTCAATAAACCTGGTTTCTTTATCAACCTTAGACTATACATTTGTGGATTATGTTTATGTATTTGCATGAGGCAAGGCAACATCAATCAGACACAATGGTTGAAATCCCAGACCCACTTCAAAGGGACTACAACCAGTTAAGATATGAATAGCTCTATTATAGTTATGCTACGCATAGGTAAGGCTCTCATCCCAAGTTTTTGGATGCTTGGAGTTGCACATGCAAAGTCTTTTCATTATCTTCAAGTTGACGACCTATGTCTAGTGATCAATCTGGGGATTTAATGCAGTCGACATGGTGAGCTTGGTGTCCAATAGTGTTTAGAGTCTCAATAAAAATGTGATCAAGAACCTTCTATCCTCATCTGATATAATTTTTTGTGTGATCCCAAAATGTACCGACACATTCAAAAAAGACTTTGGCAGTGTCCTCTATTGTGATACTCTTCTTCTAGGCCACCAATATAGTCGTCTTAGAAAATTTGTTAATGGCCACATATACACAATCATTACCATGCTTGGTAGAAGGGAGGGAAGAAAGATAGTCAATGGAGATGGATTCCTAGGGTTGGATGGGAGTAGGAAAAGGAGTGTACAAGCCTTGCTTCTTGATGGTCGGCTTGGCAATGTCACATGCAGTGCATGACCTGATATATTTTCCAATATCCTATCAGATTTTTGACCAATAAAATTACTTCTGTAGTACAACCACAAATTTCTCCACACCAAAGTGTTTTTTGACCCGACAGTAGTGCACCTCCTAAGTAATCTTGGCACACTTTCTTGAAGGAACACAAATGTGGCACAAGTATCTTAATAATGAATATTGGAGGTGGAAACAGAGAACTTTCTTTCCATCCACTAGCATTTAGTATGTGGTGGTAAACTCTGGATCATTTTTCTAAAATTGTGGCCATCCAGAGGTCTCTTGGCCAACAGAGTTTATAACAATAGTCATTGTTGCAACTAGGTGTCGGATGAGGCAATTTGTAACATGATCAGTGCTGTCATTTTCGATTTTAATGTTCAAGTGGAATTGTTGCAGCTACGTAGACCACTTTTGATGGTGATCATTCTAAAACTTCCCTTGTGATTTTTTTAAAAGAAAGAGGTTGGAGATCAGTATGGATGGTCGTCTCCTTCCACATAATGTAATGTTTCCATTGTCAGCAAGCCTGCACGATAGAATATATCTCTTTATCATAGGTGGGGTACTTCTAGATTGTATTGGAAAGTGTCTCACTATGATATGCCACTGGATGATTATGTTCGGTTAGGACTACACCAATAACATAGTCAGAGGCATTTGTCTCAATTTAAAAAGTATACTTCAAGTCTAACAATGTGAGTACAGGTGCAAAGAAAAGGCGGTGCTTCAACTCAACGAACACCTTCTATTGGGACTCGGACTAGGAAAATGTTTCTTTCACCCCGCCCTTGGTAATCTGACTCAAAGGCCAAGTGATATGGGAGAATCCCAACATGAACCTCCGATAAAAAATTGCGAGGCCCAAAAACCTGCAAAGATCTTTTAGAATGGTCAGGGATGACCAATCTCGAATGACTTGGATCTTAGGCAGATCCACATTGTAACAACCCTAGTGAAAATTCCATTTAATAAAAATTAATAAAGGCATAATAATATCCGCAGTTGATGGGACACTTATTCCAAGCTGAATGTTGGGCAAGACATCCTAGTGTGGGTGTTCATTTGGTTTATTATGGCTAAGGAAATTGACAAAGGCAATGGCTAAGGCTTTGGAAAGGAAAAGTGGCATTTTTGGCACATTTAGTTATGAAAATAATGGAAATTAGGAGAAAAGGAAGGTGAAAGGTCACATGTTTCATGTGAGGAGGAAAATAATGGGAAATTAAGAAAATAGAGGCCTCATTGATAAAAAGGCTTCTAAGGATCAGTTTGTAACCTTTTATCAGTTCAGTTTTGGAGATCTCTCATTATTCTCTCTCTTTCTCTCACTCTTGGACACTTAGAGTTTTCTTGGAGCACTTTGGGATTGGATCAAGAAAGGAAAAGAAGGAAAGAGGAAGGAAGGAGCAAGCAAGGAAGAGAAGGATCAAACAACTAAAATAGCATTCTTTGCAGGTATCGATTTGCATGTGTATTTTACTTGCTATCTTGGCATGCATGGCATTGCATGTGGTTCTTTTGTTGTTATGGCATGGGTTTTTCCAAGTGTGATAGTGTTTTCAACCTAACCTTTCCATTTTTGTATAGCCATGGTGTGATGGGGTTCTCATGTTTTTGTTGAGTTGGATTACCGGATGGATTTGAATTTGAGTGAGGTGGATCTCTAAATGATAGAGAACATGACCTAATGGTCCCTGAACCAGATTGTGGATCACAATAAGGCATTCGCCTAGTGTTACAGATCCATTTGGGCAAATCACTCCCATCATTTATATCAGTACCATTAGGGCTCATCAAACCCTAATTTAGTCGCTACATGCGCTAGACAAGTCATCATTTTGAATGCCTCCTTCCCTGGGAGTATTTTGGCCTGAAACCCTCCACATGAGGGACCAGTGTAGACTTGGACAGGGGTAAGTGCACTTTAGTGCGAGTAGGTCCAGGTCAGGGTGCTTTGCAGAGCACTTAGGCCCACTTTGACCTACACTGGGTGAGATTGAATGAAATTCACATAGGGTTCTGGGAATATTCTTATCTTCTGGAGCCATATAGAAGATTCCCACACTTATCATCTCCTATGAACTCAAAATTGGATAGGGAATGAGTTAAGTAACCTCTTATCCTCTCATACCTTCCTCCATGGAAACTAACTCTAGGTTTGGAAGGCCATTCAATATCCTCATTTATGACAAACCTCCTCCATTTGCCTATAAATTGAGCACTCATCTAAGTGATCAGGGGCTGGACTTTGAGAATTTGTAAGGAGATACTATTGGTGTGAGAATTGAGAGTATAAGAAAGTGTTGTTATGCTACCGGAGTGCTGTGCTATTGATGTGATGTTGGTTGGAACCCAAGCTGGAAGAATGACAATGGATTGGACTTCATGGTTGTAATTCTTCCTTCTACTTAATAAAGTTGTTTATAACTTTTTCCATATGCTTATCTTGATATATGATGTTTATATGTGTGAATTTATCTGATTCCATTTACTTGTATTCGATATATATTTTGCTTTGATTGGTTCTTTGTCTTCTTTTTATGCTTGCAGGTACTTTTTGAGCGAGTTAAGTTCGAGAAGGAGCAACAGGATTCAAACAAAGGAAACAAAAGGAAAGCGAAAGAACAAGTAGGTACTTTGATCCCTTTGTCTTATTTATTGTTTATAGAAAAAGGATAAGAGCTTTAAATCTATTGTTCTAGGTATAGCTACCTACCTAGTGAATTAGTATTTATCTGTAGATGCCAAATTCCTCCTAACAAATTGGCAAATATGGTTGCTGCTATTAAAATAGAAGTTGAAAAACTTTTGCATGTTGGTTTCATTTACCCTGTTCCTCTTACTGATTGGGTTTCCAATATTGTTCCTGTCATGAAGAAACAAGGGACAATACGAGTGTGTGTTGATTATAGGGATGTTAATCAGGCTTGTCCAAAAGACAATTATCCTACTCCCTTTATCAACCGGATTATTGATGAATATGCAGGATGCAAAATATTCTCATTCATGGATGGTTTTTCCAGCTATAATCAGATTAATATCTACCCAGAGGACCAATCTAAAACTACTTTTAATTGTCCATGGGGCACATTCGCTTATAGGAAACTCCTGTTTGGTTTGAAAAACGAATGGGAAACATTTCAGAGGGCAATGAATTATGCCTTCCATGACATCAAACATATTTTTCAACCATACCTTGACGATTTACCTGCTCATTCATGAAAGAAAACTGATCACCCGTACCATTTGAGAGATATATTTTTACAGTTTCGACACTACAAAATATGACTCAATCCACACAAATGTGTGTTTTGTGTTGATTTTGGTCATTTGCTTGGATTCGTAGTGTCTAAGGAGGGAATTAGACTTGACCCACTTAAAGTTCAGGAAATTCTTGATTTGCCTCCACCTTCAAATCTACTACAGTTACAGAGACTCCAAGGGAAGGCTAACTTTATGAGGAGGCTCATTCCCAAATATGCTAAAATGGCTAAAGGATTTACTCATTTATTGAAAAAGGGGATGCCCTTCCATTGGGACTAGGTTGCGCAACCTTCCTTTGATGCTCTTAAAGATACCTTGATTAGAGCCTCATTAATGTATTCCCCGAATTATCAAAATGACTACTTCTTGTATCTCACTGCTACAGATACAACCATTGGAATGGTTTTATTTCAAGAAGAAGATGGGATTGAACATCCAATATATTATTTGAGGCACAATCTCAATGATACAAAAGTTAAGTACTCTTATGTAAAAAAGTTAGCTCTGGTTGTTGTTCAAGCTGTACAGAGATTTCACCACTACATCCTGCTTTGAAATACTACTGTCATTTCGGATTGAAACCTTATGACATATATTTTGTCACGTCAATTGCTGGGGGGGAATACTCAAAATGAATCATCATTTTACAGGAGTTTGATTTGGAATTCATAAAATCCAAATAAAAGAAATCTCTAGTCTTTGTCGAGCTTCTTTGTGACCTTCCCTTAAATACCATTGATTCAACATTAGAACCATCAATTCTGGATGAGTTTTTGTTCCTGATTTTGTCATCTGACGCATGGTATGGAGATATACTGATTTATCTCTAGACCCAAAATTTCCGGCCTGATACCTCTCGCTCGCAACAATGATGTATCTAATACCAAGCCAAATATTATCTGATCGTTGGCAACACTCTTTATCGTAGTGGTATCAATACGATTTTACGAAGGTGCCTCACTCATGAGGAAGCCGAGAAAGTTTTGAATGGTTGCCATTCAGGTGCTTGTGGTGGAAACTTATCTGGTTATGCTACTGCACAGATAATTCTCCGTGTTGGTTACTTATGGCCTTCCATATTCAAAGATTGCATAATTGTTGTTAGAAGTTGTCACACATACCAGATCTATGACCGTAAAGCTATATTACCACCGGCACCATTGCATCTTGTAGTCATTGTTGGATCATTCGCCAAATGGGGCATTGACTTCATGACATGTAACCCCACCTCGGCCGAGGGGCATGGGTACATTATAGTCATTGTTAACTATTTCAAAAAATGGGACGAGGTGATGCCAACATTAAACAACAGCAGGGAGATAGTTTCTTTTTTCTTTTTCAACCATGTGGTTGCCCAGTTTGGTGTACCACAGGCCATAGTTACAGATCATGGGTTGCATTTTCACAATCACATGATGCCTGATTTAATTGCCAAGTTAGGACTGTCACATGGTAGTTCTACTCCTTATTATCCACAAGCGAATGGACAGGTTGAGGCCATCAACAAAGTCTTGAGGCGAATGCTTCAAAGAATGATAGGGGTTCATAAATGAAACTGGCATATAATCCTATACTCTTCCTTGTGGGCATATCGAACCTCAGTGAGAAATGCAACTGGATTCACACCCTTTCAATTGGTGTATGGTTTGGAGGCAATCTTGTCGATACAATGTGAAATTTCATCTCTCAAACTCGCGATTGACCTATTAGCTGACACTTCTGAAGAAGAAGCACATTTCTTGGAACTTATCCATCTGGATGAAACCCATCGTGAAGCTACATTGGCTAACGAAGCACATAAGAAACGAATCAAGGCGCAATATGATAGAAATGGCAAGCCTCATGTTTTATCAGAAGGAGACCTAGTCTTGCTTTACGATTAGGAAGTTGATAAACTAGGAGTAGGAAAATTTGAACCACTTTGGATGGGTCCTTATATTGTCAAGAATGTTTTGGAAAAAGGTGCCTAGAGTTGGTGGATTATGATGGAATTCCATTATCACAGCCTCGAAATGGGTTGTACCTCAAATGTTACTATGCTTAATTAAGTGTAGTAAAAATCATTGTATATATGCTTTAATTGCATGTGTGTGTGTCAGTGTGTCTTTTAGTGTTTTTATGTGGTTAAGTAATTTGCTTTGTAGTTGTTGCAGATGTAGGAACCTTTCGAACCATTTGTTGGTTACGCCAATGGTGCTAGTCATAGTACGCAGAACCTATCTTCTGCAGCATGGGCCATTTTCGCTCCAAGTTGCAAGTTAGTGAGTTTTCAAGGGATTTGTATCGGTCGATCGACGAACAATATTGCTGAATATAATGCATTGATCTAACTTCTCTTTGATGCCAATTCACTTGGAATTCACCGAATCATCGTTAGGCTAGACTCACAACGCGTCATACTACAACTAACAAACG
The DNA here is from genome assembly GCA_031772625.1 of Pinus tabuliformis. Taxonomy (NCBI): domain Eukaryota; kingdom Viridiplantae; phylum Streptophyta; class Pinopsida; order Pinales; family Pinaceae; genus Pinus; species Pinus tabuliformis. Next base: position 709,885,284 of record CM062812.1, on the reverse strand, counting down.
TTTATATTGTCTGAAACCCAACAATTCTTCGTATGTTCCTTAGAGTTCATAGTTTGGAAAGGCATTTTGAGTACATTCGATATCAACATATTTCTAGAAACTTTAACACATTAACCGACTCATTAGCAAAATATGTGTTAAATAGACATTTGCAACACATGTAAAAGTAAATTTTAAATTCACATCATTAGTTGAATAAGATTGCACATTACCATATATATAAAAACTCTGAAAGGAAAAATAAATATATGTTTTAAAAGTTTTTACAAAATTTGTGTTCAAGACATGTTTGATCATCTGACCTAAAAACTCAAAATGCATGCAAAAAACATCCTAAGTAGACCTAGTGATGCTCATGATAACAGGTCACAGCCTGAGCTATCAGGCACAAGAGCCGCATCTAATGGCCTGGAACACCAATAGTATGGCGCTGCAACCTCATAGGTAACTCCTCGATCCATACATCCGAAATACGAAGGGTTAATCCCTCCACATGATCCTGCAACTCTGCTAGTGTCTTGGCCAAATCCAAATCCTCGAGAATTGCTCACCCAATGTTTCTCTGCGCTGGCCCACCTGCCTCCTGTTGGTGGCTCATAGGTCAAACAGTACCCACATTTGCATGCATGAGAACGATTTTAGTTTAGTCTTGGAACATCAAAACACAAAAACATGTAGAAACTTAAAAATCAAAAAACATTTTGGTAAAAAACAATTTACCTATAGCACTGCATTGAGCACCCACTAGTAGACTCAACTTTGGATCTCCACGAAAATCCATCCCTAAAAATAGATGCTCCTTGATGACAATGTGTTTTATATCAAGCCAACTGAAGGATGTAGTGGTAAATGTAATCGATGACTGACTAGCATGTTTAGACATCAATTCGACCCACTGCTGCATTCGTGGATCTCTAGGACCAACTACACCTAGTGTTACATGTCGGGGTTGCATCAATGGAATTATTTCTAAGGTAAAAGCAATTAAGATTGATCCATAGCTAAATTTCTTGGTATTACCACTCTTTACCTTTTTCAGCTGCTCTTTCAATGAAGAAAGTACTGTGTCACACCAGTTGAATAAAGTTGGCTCAAGACACTCAAGTGCATACTGAACATATGATCTGTTTGCCAGATGAAGTGTCACATTGCCTACCAACTTTGTGATGGTGAAAAGAATTGTTCTCAAAGTCAAATCATGGATATCTTTGATGATTATCTTTTTGTCCTTGCTAGGTTGTGTACCTGGCCGACAGAATTGTCGAACATAGTCCCTCACTATTTCCCCTCCACGGGTAGAACCTGAAAGAGATATGGGGCACAACGTCTCGACAACCATGTAAGGAAGTAAGCATCATTGATCACAATAGGGAAAAAAATTTCTCTTATGTGAAAATACTGATCTATCATATCTCATGCATGAACTATGTTGGCTTGTTGGGGCCTGACCCAGGTTTGAAGTTAATTAGCCAGACAAATCCCGGTACTACTGGCCCTTTCGGCAATAGTCCGCTGAGCACGGATTGAGGTCTCACCTGAAGTAGTATGGGAGGGTGCTAGAACCAGGTTTCCACACCCTTGAGATGTCTGAGAGGTTCGACTGGTCTCACTAGGTGTCCCTGTGTGTAGGTCACTTTGCGCACTTCCCTGATCCTTAAGCCCTGATATACTACCTTCGCGCAGCCCTAACCAGGGAGTGTGGAGCTACCGCGCTGCTAGAGCCATGCTTTGTGTTATTATCCGTGATCTTAATTACCTTCCTATACTAGTTAATTACCTTCGCGTACTTGGATGTCTTATGTTATAATTAGTTATACAAAACATTCAAATAAGTTCATGCAGCATATAAACAATATACTTGCAAATTAAACCCAATCATATATTAAACAGGAAAAGATGCACATAAATATGGTAAAATTTCTCTTTATTGATTCTTCCAATGGTTATAGACTCGACCTACCCTGTGCACTCAGTTGTAGGGGTATGTGCACTCAACTACAAACTACTAGGCCTCTGCACACTCAGCTGCAGATCCTTCTCCTACTCTACGACCCACAAACACACTTTACACTATTACCCAATCACTCAGACTTCTCTTGCTCTCTCATTCTTTCTTCTCTATTTGTTTTCTTATACACTTAGAGCCTCACTCTATTTATATAATCCCATGGTCCGTGGACCATGTGTAGATCTATCGAGTTGACATTACATTACCAAAACTAGGGCGGACAACCCTGTGACTCTATTATAATTTTGCGCCCCGCGCCCGCAATTCGCAGATATTTAACAAAAAGATTTGGTCAAAGCTTGGGCTTTAAGCCCCAAAACCTGCCTTGGGGGGATTCCATGGCCAAAAGGCCCCCAACACAAAAATTGCGACTCACCCTCGAGTCACTCTGTCGGTGCGAAGAACTTTGCACAGAGTCCTTCCAATTTTTCTCGAACTATGGCAAGGTCAGCAACGGATTGAGCTGCTGCCTATTAGATCTGCTGCATGCGTTATTCTGAGACCATGGTGTCGGAAGTGCTTCTCTGCATTTGTATGTGTATCCCCTGCATGTGTGCGAGCTTGCCTTCAATTTCTACTGTGATGGTGAAGGCCTCATCAATCCAAGGCTAACCGCGCGCCTTCAGAACTGCTTCCTTGTGTCGTGTCGCGTCCACCTATTCTTTTAGCCCTTTGGCCTATTGTATTTGTGCGAGCCTCTAGGTGAGGGCCACCATCTGCGTAGTTCCTTTAACGCTGTCATACTTTTGTTGGAGTTCTCGTGCCTCTGTTTCTAAGCATTGGATGTTGGAGTCCTCCTGCAGATTTGTGAGGACCAAATGATTCTTCCAACATGTTGGTGCATTCTCGCACTGCATTGCCAATTTTGTCCAGTCCCGTTGTGATAATGCTAGCACACTGTTCTCTGACTTTAGGAGGGGTGGACGGCTGTGCCTTTAACCACAGCTTGGTTATCTGAAGGTTCAGCTCCAGCTGAACCTTTGTCATTTCCTCCCTCACCTCACGTACCCTTATTGCTAACTTGTGGATGCGTGCCTCTACTAATGTGTCTGCTGGGAAGGCCAGCTCTGGGACGCTTTGACAAGCTTCATCTACTACCTATACCAGCTATCAATTCTGTGACACCACTTTGTCATGTTGCAAGCTCAACTGTTCCATATTGATTTTCTACTCGCTGATGACTTGCAGTGCACGGCTCTCCCTAGCCCATAGTTCTGCAGTTATCCCATCCTGTAGAACGTATAAGGTCTCCCACAGGAGTGAATCCAGGTTGATGCCGAGACCCTTCAGAGCACTAATCATAGGCCTATCGACCTCATTTTTTTTCACTAGTGCCCCTTCTGGCATCACTATGGTATTCGTCACCCGAGCATGCATCATCTATTCTGCTGCCCTTGTTTCGACTGCGAGGCTGGTCAAAAGGGTACCGGCCTAAGGAGTGCGCACTTGAAACTCCCACTGCTACGCTCTGAGGACCCCCAACACAATCTGGTTCTCCTGTATAAAATCCTGGAGGGCCTTAGAAGTGACATCGCGCACTGTTTCACCGATGTCGTGTAGATCACCCTCGGTAAGGGTGATCGGGTCCATAGACAACTTCGATGCCTTGAACTTCTTGCGCGACCCTATTCACTCAGTCGAGTGTAGGTGCTTCAACTGTGTTGAAGTGGTTTGTGGGTCTGCGACTCCCCCTTCTTCCTCTGCTTCTTGCCCACGCAGAGCGACTTTTGGCCCTCGCGCGCCTTCACGGTTGCGTCCTGTGCTACCGCTGCTACTACATTTTCCTGTTCAGTTATTTTTTGTGCAGCATCCCACGTTGCTCGCACTTTTGTTGCCACTGCCTCCTTCCTTCTTTTTTCTGCCAACTAGGCGATGCATAGTTTAGCCTCTTCTTTCTTCCTTTGTGTCGCTGACTTCTCTATCTCCGCAATGTTTGGGGCGTGCCACTTCGGTGGCCATGTCTCTAGGATGTTAAATATGACATCATTTGAAGCTACAAGGGGTGGCTTCCTCCATTGTTTAGTCAGGTCCTTGTGCGCTCTAATGTATATACTATGGATGTCCACTTTAAATTCTGCAAAAATCTGCAGTCTGTTGTAGATAGTGGGCAATAATCGCGGCTTGCGGTTGATCCCCATTCTAAGGTTCATCTCCATGAACACTCAGATTATTTTACTATCGTGAATCCTATTGGCATCCTTTGTGGCCCAGAGTGAAGGATACTTCACGGCCTCCAACAGATCCCTGTCAATTGTGGGGATTTGACTGTCTTCTGACAATTCCCCTACCACGAGCACTATGGACAATAGAAACCATGCATAGTGGAACATTTTGCCCTATTCCTGAGCTTTGTGACAATTCTCCAAGAATTCCTTACAGAGGAACTTGGACTAGTTGAACTGGACCCCCTCCGTGCACTGTTCTGCAAGTGCTACCACCGGCGCGAGTAACTCGTCCATGCAACACTTGCACATAACCTTACCGGCCAGTATTTGGGTCACCACTCTCACTTCTTTATCGTTGATGCTGGTTATAGCGTAGCCCCTTTTCTTCTTTGCTAGCTTCTATTTCTTCTTCATGGCCTCCGCGATGGCCAAGCCACTGCTCTTCTCTTCCGAGATGTCTGCGAGGTCCTCCCCTTTGCATGGAATCTTGGAAATGCGATGAATCAAGTCTGCCATGATGGGGATGGGCTCCTCCAGCCACAAACACCCGTCATGCACCAAGTGGAGCAACTGCCTGATGACAAAAATTGTTATATGGGTGCAGTGGAAATGTGAAACCCAAAGTAGGTTAAGTAGCCTAGCCTTTTCCACTTCGCGCAACCACTTTCGCAGCTCTAATTCTGTAACCCCCACTGCAGTGTTCTGCTTGGGCTTCATGAGGTGCAAGGTATCAAGGTGAGGGAACTTCTCGTGATCAGCGAGGTCCCAATCTTTGAATTTTAAGCTCAGCACCCATCCCAGGTGCGTGCCCTAAAAAATAATGTTTTCTAGGAGGAGCGGGGTCTGGAGCGAGCTCTTGGTCTCGTCAAGGTCCTTGGGCACTTTGGCCTTCCCTTTCTGCGAGCAGACATAGGCTGGCAGCTTCGTTGGTAGGTGCACAGGGTCAATTTCCTCCTCCATCCCTTTGTCCTCGTCCTCTTCGATAATTAGGTCCTCCAGGTCTTCTTCGTCTTCATCTGTCTCTATGGTGATGGCTTTCCCCTTGTCTTCCATTGAAATCTTGGTTCGCGGGGACACATGCATGGGAACCATCGCTTGTTTGTCCTTCTTGGGTCTTGGCGTGCACAGTGATTTCGAGATTTCTAGCACAATCTTGATGCCTTCCGAAGCATCCCCCATAGTCAAGGCCTACGCGACCTCTTTGGCAGTTAATTTGGTTATTTCCATAACTTACTCAACTGTTGCCATCGTGTCTGTCCAGAAATCTATCACTCGCGAACTTAGGGGCTTAATCAACAAGCAGGGCTATACTCAATCGCTCAAGTCACAAATGACCAAGTGTTGTTTGCTAGGTAGCCCCTTGTAATTTATAGCACTTTTTGAATTTGAATTCGACCGTTCCCCCCAAATCTAGTTCATTAATGTTCCCTTGGCGGTAGATTTTTCGAAATCTTTCCCATAAATCACATCTTAAATGCCTGTCGCCCATTACATTTGGCCTTAAGTCAAGCATCCTATCGTGAATAGTGACTTTAACAGTCACTTTCTAACCAACCCACGCAGCACCGCAACCCCCCGTGCGCAAACGCGGACCTTGTGACTCTTTTCTTATGCACGCAGCTCCAACATCGCACAACTCTCGGGCATAGTAGTTTATAGTCCTGCGCTTCCTTTCAACTACCTGGAGCACTAAGACTGTACTTCCCTTGTCCAATCAGGTGGTTACACCACCTGTGTAAAGTTTCATCCTGTCATCCATCACATTTCCTGAGAAATACCCACCTTTCATTGTTACAGGCGGCATCACGCACTTTATCATCTGCAACATGCTACCCTAGTCGATTCGCTTAGTAATGTGCAGTCTAAGCCAAGGCATCAAACGGATCAATTCATGGCAATAGGCCTCAAACTTGTTATCGTGATCATGTGCATCCTGCCTTATCACCCTGGTCTTTTTACCAAGAAAAACTTCCTTTATCTCGTTCTCCAGTTTCTTGACTTCCGCTTCCACCAGAGCGCTTTTCTTCCTTAATCATACCCTTTCTTCTTCAAGTTCTTGGAGCCTATAATTTCCTAGTTGGATTTCTTTTTCCAGGGTTCTGCAAACTGTCGTATCTACCGGTGCTATCATGCATGGTCCAAGATTTCCATGTACTATAGGGTTTACAACATTTTCTTGATACTCCAGCCTTGGTGGTGTCTACGTGTTCAGGTTCTTGCACGTGGTCCTATAAGCCCATAGAACCGCTGGTACGCATAGGTCCCAGTCAGTCTGCTTTGCCTTTTGGACCTTGTTCAGCGCTTTGCATACTTTGTTAAAGGCTTCTATGTGGATATCCTTCTGTGCACTTGGTCTTTCCATACTTCGTGGTCCCAGCCGGAGGGGTCATTCACGCCATTTCCTTACACACACCTGCTTACTGATTGTGTCTCCTACCACGAGGACGGTGTGCATTCGTGCAAGTTTTACACCATATGCCTGTATCTACTTGGATAGGTTAGTGTGCGGGCCGGTTCGTCTGAAAATCTTGTCTATTAATCACATAGGTGGCTTCCCAAACTGTATGCGCATCATCCTTCCACATTCGTGCCAATCCTCAAAACTTCGTTGGTGCGTACCCCACCATCTTGTGGGCATAGCTCACAATACCCATTTCTGAGCATCAAAACGCTGTTGTTCTGCTACTTCTCTTTGAAATTTGTTCAGGAAGTCATCCACCTCGCTTAACCCATCATACGTAGGCAGATCTCTTACCTCTATTGCTACGTAGTGCAGAAATCTCGTCATCACGTTACAATGGAGCATGGCTACCTCATGTAACCGGTTTGCCATCATTCTATCACCTCGTCACAATCTGATGTGCAGGAGCTTTCACACTCCCAAGATATTCGGCCATCCACGGTTGGATTTACCCAGTCTTGCTCCCGCACGATTATCTTGTAGGTGCAGTCTAGATCGTCGTCACTGTCGTAGTCGTGTACTGACTCTGTGTAGCGTGATCATTCTATAGGGTCTAAGGGTACCACTACGCGTAGTGACCTTTTCTCAAAGATCATCTTGCGCTTCTTCAGATTTATCACTCCCTTCATGTCAGTGGCCCAATCTATTCCCAATAGCGTGGGGTAGGGATTTCTGTCATCAACAATCTCTATTACTTCAAAATATTCTAGCGCGTTTGCTCCTTCAATTTCTACTAGATTCCCTGCAATCTCCCCATAGGTAGGATCTTTTGCTATTTCGCCATTCGCGGTTGGATAGGAGACCATTTCAACGCAGGCCTGCCCATGTGCTCCCATGTCTATTTTGGTAGGACATTTGCATCCAATCCTAGATCCAGAATCACTTGGTCCATCTCATATTCCCCAATATGCACAGTCAATCTCATCTCTCTTCTTATTCGTGTCGTGTGCTTCCCAATCTTCTGGACTATGCACGGTTCTCATGGTGTGGTCCTAGCACATCTAGTTATGAGTTCTTGTAGCCCCTTTACATCCTTACTGTCACGTAGTAGCTTCATGCATGTCTCCAAGAACGTAGTGAGCATCAATGGGTCCATTTCCGGCTCCAGTCTGTCTTTATTTCCTGAAGTGGAGGCATCCGTGAAGCTCCTCTTAGCTTCCATGAAAGTCTCCTTAATGTGCTCCAAATCAAATTCTAGTTCCTTCGTTGGAGCCTTGTGAACCCAGGTACTTTCTTCGGGTTGCTTGCCTTTGTCATCCCTTGTCATAATTCCACTCTGGAGCACGATATTTACATTAGGGTCTTCTTTGCGTGGCTCAAACCTCATCATTTGCAGATTCTGAGTCAGGGGAGGTTGGAGTGCTCCTTTATCGCTCAGCCTCGCTATCAGTGTGGGACAATCCTCCATCTCATGGTCAAACAATGCAGAATACAAACATGATGGTCATGTTGGATTCATACAATCACTGCCATAATGCCTTGGCCCTCTGCAATTGTAACATATCAGTTGTCTGCGACCTCTTCTTGGTCCCCCTCCACCTCGGCCTCATCTGCGCCCCTGAAATCCCATGCGCGCCTTGCATTTTGATCGAGGGGCCATGTTTTGGCCTAAACTCTGTAGGTAGGAGTTCGATCCACCATCAGCTCATAACTTCTATAGGTGCACTCATCATGTCCTAGTGATCTATAGAAATTACAAAACAACTACTGTGAATTCTGCGTATACTTCTGTAATAGATGGCAGTTATCTGTAGCATGCTTTTTTCCTATCTAACAAATCATGTACCACAGTGCAAGCACTGTGCTTGGTCCTACTTTTGCCTCTGGTATTAGTGGAATTGGCCCTCCTCCCGCAAGGTAATTCGCGAGCATTAGGTAGTGGTCCTTGTCGTGCCCCTGGCCCTTGCATTGTACGCACCATACCTCATCGCACATATCTGGGAGGGTTGTCCTGTCTTATTTCAAACTCTACATCTCCAGGCACAATTTTTTCAACTGTGCATGAATCTACTGAACTCCCAGGTTAGGATATTTTATTGGGGTCTCATGCAATCTCATCATGACCTCCAAGGCCTCGGCCTAAGTGGTTATCCTCTGTTACAACAACGCGTTCCGTATATGCGACGTTAACAATGCTCCAAACCACTCGCGGTGTTTCCCATCTGTTAATGTCATGTTCGCTTCGCAAATTGTGCACTTTAGTCTTTGATCCAACTCCCATGGGGTTTCGCTTGGTATCATTGTGATTTCCTTGAACCTAATGATTGACTATGCCTCTGACTTCGGCTAGCTAAATTATTTTTTTATAAGCATCGCTTGGATATCTATGATCCCTGCATTCAGATTGTCATTGGAATGCTTAATGTACTAGGTCATCGCGCGATCCTACAGAGTGCTCACCAATTTTTCCTTCTTTATATTGTCATCCATGACAACCTGCACTTCCCATATAGCTTTTATCATGAACCAAAACTAGTCTGGATCTTCATTCCCTACTCCCTCGAACATTGGTAGCTTTATTGTGCTTGCCATACTACTTTGCAGTGGTGGAGGGGGTGGTATGGACAAAGACGGGGGTGAAGACATGAAACTGGTGGTGGCGTGGGTGGGGGTGGTATGCACCGAACTCTCTGTCTTATAAGATTGATCGCACTTCTTGGCGAGACCTTCACGAGCTCTTCTTCACCCCCTCGCAGAGGTGAAATCAAGGGGCTAGTTTCTAGTTTTGTTCTACCCTCGTTTTTGTAGATTCTCCCACTTCGCGTCGCCCTTAACATCAATTTATTTGCATAACTTTCTTTTCACAAAGTAGAATTTTAATCCAAGTGTTTAAAGATTTAACATACTTACCTTGCAGTCCTTTGAGGAAGCGTCGTTTTGCCTCGCTATAACTGACTGAAGGTATCTACCACGAATTCGGTGATGAATCCTCCTATGATTCGATCGAGCCAGTGATCAACAGTGCATGTGATCTTCTCTTCTGATGCTTCTAGTCTGCGCACCAATTCTGGGGTCCACACAATCGGTTTATCTAGTTTACACCTTCCTTGGCTATCTACTAGCTTTGTGATCCACTCGTACAACTCAGTGGGGAAGGATGGAAAGAAAATGTTGTGGATCTCTGAATATAAGTAGTAGTCTAACCACTATTCCTTTGATAGTCATGGATTCCTGTTTTCCTGTGCCGCGACCTCATGAATCTTCTTGTCCAACCAATCTTCAATTCCTTTATTTATCGGATTCCAATGATACGACATCATACATCTCTATGCAGATCCTGGTCCTGGCAACGGAACCATTTATTGGGTTATTAGGGCCTGACCTAGGTTTGGAGTCAATTAGCCAAACAAATCCTGGTACCACTGGCCCTTTCGGCAACATTCCGCGGAGCGCGGACTGAGGCCTCACCCAAAGTAGTATGGTAGGGTGCTAGAGCTAGGTTACCGCACCCTTGAGATGTCTGGGAGGTTCGACTGGTCTCACTGGGTGTCCCTGCGCGTAGGTCGCTTCGCACACTTCCCTATTCCTTATGCCCTGATATATTGCCTTCACGCAACCCTAACCATGGAGTGTGGAGCTTCCGCGCTGCTAGAGCCACACTCTGTGTTATTACCCGTGGTCTTAATTAAATTCCTTTGCCAGTTAATTACGTTTGCGTACTTGGATGTCTTATGTTGTAATTAGTTATACAAAACATTCAAATAAGTTCGCGCAACATATAAACAGTATACTTGCAAATTATACCCAATCATATATTAAACAGGAAAAGATGCACAAAAATATGGTAAACTTTCTCTTTATTGATTCTTCCAATGGTTACAGATTCGACCTGCCCTGCACACTCAGCTGCAAGGGTCCGCGCACTTAGCTGCAGACTACTAGGCCTCTGTTCACTCAGCTACAGAGCCTTCTCCTACTCTACAACCCACAGACACACTTTACACCGTTACCCGACGAATCAGACTTCTCTTGCTCTCTCATTCTTTCTTCTCTATTTGTTTTCTTATACACTTAGAGCCTTTCTCTATTTATACAATCCCATGGTCCGCGGACCATCAGTAGGTCTATCCAGCCGACATTACATTACAAAAACTAGGGCGGAAAACCTTGTGACTCTATTATAATTTCGCACCCGACGCTCGCAATTCGCGGAGCTTTTACAAAAATATTCGATCAAAACTTGGGATTTAAGCCCCAAAACCTACCTTGGGGGGATTCCATGCCCAAAAAACTAGGAACTGCAATAGTTCTGATTTTTGTCTCATTCCAGACAACCTGAAGTATTGGAGCAACCCAAAATTTTTGAGGGCCTCAACTATACCTAGATCATTTAGAGTAACCATGTCTTGTTCTTCATGCTCTCTGTCTTGGTAACTAATAGACATTATGATCCAATGAAAGCTTGAAATCGAACCATAAGCTTAGTGAGGATCCTTTTCATGCAACAAACTGAAGAAATTTTGGGTCAATTTGGTGAAACAAGTTTGTGAAACTTGCCCAACGCAGCCCAGGCAAGGAGAGATTGTGTTGTAGTGTAGAATCCCTTCTATCTGGGTGCTCTCCAGTGCAGTTTTCGACATGCAAGCTTGCGTTGGTCCCAGGGTGAAAAATTCAAACCCTAGGAGCCCTAAAAACCCTAAAAACTTGCATGAAACAGTAAAAGAATGATATGAAAAGAAAGAGGAGGGGTAGATCTCCTACCTGGTCCAAATGGCACGAGAAATGAATGTAGAATCTCTCGCAATCAGGTGATGAAGGTCTAGGTAAAAAATAGGGTCAGAGCACAAACTGAATGGTAAATATCAAATGGTGAAAACAACATGGTAAATTCTTATTTTTATGTTTATTTCATGAGCATTAAATGAATAAACTTTAGTATTTACCTATTTTTACCAATGAAACAGGTATGTTTAATTTGTTTGTTGTTGTTTTGAACATATTTACAACTAACTTATAGAATTTGACGTGTATGATCGTGAATTGTATTTTGACCACAGATCATACTTTTATCTCTTCTTCAAGCTCTATTAAACAATGAAAAAGGAACCCCCTTGGAGTCCTCTTTAAGCCCTTTTCAGACTCTCAAAATATGAAAAGATTGCCAAGCGCTTGTCTTTTTCAGCTCGTTAACAGATTGGAAATGACATCTACTCAGTATAAGTTTAACCCTTTTTTGGGTTGAGATATATTATTTACGAAAAAGGAACACGTTGACCAAACATGGTCAACAGGTTCTCTCTTGTATGTTTTTATGCTTTTTCGGACTTGAGAGACAAATATACGAAAAAGAACTTGTGGAGTTTTCTTTTTTGTCCCTTTTCAAACTCTCTAAACATGAAAAGGACTAAGTTATCATTGTCGTTAGAATCGTTAAAACATGAAATAGCGACAAACTTGTCCATCATGACAAGACCAAGTTTCACATTCGCTAGACTCGTTAAAACATCACATAGCGATGGATTCACCTGAAGGGTGGAATTATACAACAAGCATATGTTATCCTCCTCAAGCTTGATAAAAATAAAGAGGTACTGGTCAGCAATGACTGGGGAAAATGGGAAAAGGGGTAAACCACTTTATGGCAGCAAGTCGCTCTTGAACATGACACTTTCACTTCATCATTGTGACTATTTGGGTTGGGTTATCTGCTTGATGGTCATCATACCTTGGTATATCATACCATCCATTACTTTTGTTTTGGGTCAATGCTTCCAATCCATTCAGTGTTGCCGACATGTTCAAGAGAAGTCACTCGGTTTAAAATTCATCCTTTGCAATACTCATAAACCTTCATTTTCATGACCGCCATTCCTGAACCTTGTGTCACCATTCAAATTTCATCTCCAAAATCATTACACTTGTTTCATGTCCTTGATGTGGGATACATCAAGGCCCTCATGTGACAAGTCGCTTTTTGTCGACATTAGCACATTATCCAAGAAGTTGACTTAGAAACACCCCTCTAGTACCTTGAAGCTTGCATACATCAATGGTAGGTTTCTCACTTCTAGCAACAGGTTGACATCACTAACCCTTGACTGAAAGACTTTGTATGGTGTTCGACATCAAAACATCCATTCTCACCATGCAAAATGTATTGCAGTACCTTGAGGATCATTATCATTATCAGTGATTTCTCTCACATCTGTTAACGACTTACATCATTGGATGGTAATCAAATGGTGTCTTCCCATGTTTGACTTCAGATCACATATTCGCATGGTTAGACTCATACTTGAGTGAACGATTGAACGAGATAGAAGTCCCCGAATCTAGTTTCATCCATCCGGGCTGTGATTTCAGGAAATGTACCAAATCATCCATATGATGGCTTTACATTGATGGTCATCCTATCATGGGTCTATATCTATGGACGACTATATATGTACTTGTAATGAAAGTTTATATGCTGAGCATGGGTATGCCTTCCCTCAGCGATTCATGAGAAAAAACCAAAATATCATGATATTAGGTATTGTAATCGATGCAGGTCACCAACCACTTCGGAACCTCCTCATCACATCGTAAAGCATATCACTCGACATCATTATTTTTTACTTCATGCTTTAGGGGGCAGTTTTTATAGATCCATTTGGGCACATCACTCCCATCATTCAGATCAGTACCATTAGGGCTCATCAATCCCTAATTCAGTTGCTACATGCCCTAGACAAGTCATCATTTTGAATGTCTCCTTCCCTAAGAGGTTTTTGGCTTGAAACCCTCCTGAATTACCTCCTTTAGGGACTAGTGCAGCCTTGGATAGGGGTAAGTGCGCTATAGTGCAGGTAGGCTCATGTTAGGGTGCTCTGCAGAGCACCTAGGCACAATTTGACCTGTGCTGGGCGAGATTGAGCGAAATTTACATGGGGTTCTTGGAATATTCTTATATTCTGGAGCCATCTAGAATATTCCCACTCTTATCATCTCCTATGAGCTCAAAATTGGATAGGGAATGAGTTAAGTGACCTCCTATCCTCTCATTCCTTCCTTCATGGAAACTAACTCTAAGTTTGGAAGGCCATTCAATACCCTCATTTATGAACAAGCCTCCTCAATTTGCCTATAAATAAGCACTCATCTAAGTGATTAGGGGTTGGACTTTGAGAATTTGTAAGGAGATACTATTGGTGTGAGAATTGAGAGTATAAGAAAGTGTTGTTATGCTACCTAAGTGCTATGCTATTGATGTGATGTTTGTTGGAACCCAAGCTAGAAGAGTGACAATTGATCGGACTTCATGGTTGTAATTCTTCCTTCTACTTAATAAAGTTGTTTATACCTTTTTCCATATGCTTATCTTGATATATGATGTTTATATGTGTGAATGTATCTGATTCCATTTACTTGTATTCAATAGATCTTTTGCTTTGATTGGTTCTATGTCTATTGTTTATACTTGTAGGTACTTTTTGAGCGAGTTTAGTTCGAGAAGGAGCAACGGGAGTCAAACAAAGGAGACAAAAGGAAAGCGAAGGAACAAATGGGTCCTTTGATCCCTTTGTCTTATTTATCATTTATAGAAAAAGGATAAGAACTTTAAATCTATTGTTCCAGTTATAGCTACCTACCTAGGGAATTAGTATTTATCTGTAGATGCCAAATTCCTAATAACACCTAGCGACCCCTGACCCAAATTGTGGGTTGCGGTAAAGCCAAGATTGTGTTGCCTCAGATGGCCTAGCAATCCTTGTTGGTGAATGGCAGGATATATGGTAAAGCCTAGAGGTGGTTTGTCCTTGATTAGGCCTAGGAATCCTTGTCGGTGAATGACGGGATATACGATAAAGCTTAGAGGGTGGTGTCTCGGTTTAGTGCCTAATGATCCCTACATTAGACTGTGGATTGCGGTAAAGCTTGAGAAACTAAGAGACAAGAAAATTCCTCATGGTGTAGGTGGAGAAATCTAGTGGCATCCATGTTTGTTTGGCCTAGTGATTGAGTGGAGATAATGGTAAATCCTGTTATGACCTATTTATTTTGTTGGCCTAGTGATCCAAGATGGATTACAGTAAAGTTTGGTTTCCATTGATGAGGGAGAGGTGGTGTAGCCTCTGGATACCTTGGTTGTTTCTTTTGGTTTGAGTCCCACATTCATGCTTGGAATATGGCACGGGGGTGAATGGTTGAAGAGAGATTTGGCTCAGCCATTATATGGTCAGTTGGAATGTGGTATTCCCATCCTAGGTTTGGATTTTGCATCATAAATATGAGGTTGTTTCTCCTTGTATTTCTATGAGTATTATATTGGTTTATATGTGTATCATATGGTTGTGATTCCATTGGTATTTATGTTGCTATTATGCTGGTTATGTATGTGTTTTATGACAGTGATTATGTATGGATCTCATCATGTTTTTACTTGTAAATGGATGAATAATGTATTTATGACTTAATAGATGATAATGTAGAAAATTATATGAGGGAACAATGTTTCTTAGCGATTCTCAGATAAGTATGATATCTATATGCTTAAATATGTTATTTACACCTATAGATTACATATTTGTGATATCTTTGACGAAATTATTGTCATGGCTATTGGAGGTCCGATTAAGGGCTTGTTTAAGTGTTTTCTTTCGCATCACTGTTTCCCTGTTATTTTATTGTTTTGAAGGTGTCAATAAATTATGGGCAGTGACTTGGGCTCTGAGCCTGAAAAGGTGGCTCAAATCTAGGGGACGCTACCACAACACTTGACAATTTATTTCCTAGACACTGGCATGCCTTGTCGTGAGAGCATCCAAAGCCTCCTGGACATTGGTAGGCCTATAGCATGAGAGTGTCCAAAGGTCAAGTGGTCAAAATATTTAGTGGGGCCTAGGGGCTAGCAACCTGAGTGGTTGGGATGGCTCCTATGAGTCCTATAGCTGAATTAAAAGGTTTGTATTTTCTGTTTCTTTCAATTCCAATTCCTTAAGGTCACATAGGAGGTTGAATTTAATCATAGTATCATCTCATCACATGTTTACCTTGGTTGGCCGGTTACCTGGGTAGATTTTGGAGGAGGGTGTTATAGAGTGATATCAGAGCATGGTTCACCCTTCAAACTAGATGCGAGGTGTGTTGGTCATGCATTCATTTCATTTTCAAGTGTGATTAATCATCCTTGTGGTCTATATGCTTGTTGCATATAAATGGTGTCAGTCATGGTTGTAGTGACGTCACCATGTGAAAGGGGATGTTGTTGTTATGAATTATGTCCTCATGAGTGTATGATTGGTTACATATTGTCTATGCTTTTGTATTGTTAGTATAAATTTTTATGGTTATTGTTGTCATGCTTGAGTTCATGGTATGTGTAGTTGACATGGTCATGCGTTGATGATTGGACCCTAGCTAGACTGATGGTTACATGATTATGTGCTTATGTATTATATGTATATATGTTTTCATGATTATGTTATACATGTATCACTCTGATTTGATGATCTTGTAGAGATATCCTCCCCGAATTACGCTAAGGTACGTTGTTTTATTGTGATTTGGTTTAGCTAACATAGTATGCCTTGCAAGAAAGAGATTAAAATGACTAGCAAGATGGTAGACTACAAAGATTCTCCTTATGATTCAGATGAGCAACATGGTGTTGGGAACTCTTCTGATTTGATAGACACATTGAGAAGCTTGAAGGAAAAAATAAGGAGTTGTAAGGTGGATAATGACAGGATCATACAGGCACAAGAGAAACAAGCAAAGGTTAATGTAATACTTCTTCAAAGTTTGTCAAAATTGCAGCGACAACGGCCACTTCGGATCAACCATAGGAAGGAGGAAAAAACTAATGGGGAATATGGTAGCAGGTCTTATGATGGTCACATTTCAGATAGAGATGAAATTATTAGAGATGGTAGGTTTTTGGATACTCCAGATAGGAGAGGAAATGGATACATATACTATTCTAGTTCTGGTTGTGAGAGGCATCATGATGGTCATTATTATTATCCTTATAGGAGGAGTGATAGGAGATACTTGCGAGATGATTTTAAGAAATCAATGCCACCTACTTTTGATGGATATGTGAAGAAGTTGGAATATGTAGAGGTTTGGATACTTGGGATGAAGAAGTTATTTGAGTTACAAGAGTACACATAAAACATGAAGGCCAAAATTTCTATCTTCAGCCTGAGAGGTAAAGAATACATTTGGTGGGAAGATGTGAAGCAGGTTAGACATTAGGACCGATCACTTGAGTTGGCATGAGTTCAAGAGGCTTTTCAAGAAGAAATAATTATTAGAAAGGTATTGCGATGGTGAGGCCAAAGAATTATACGAGTTAAATATGGGATCAATGATAGATGAAGAGTACACAACCAAGTTTCTAGAGTTATTGAGGTATGTACGGTATCTTAAAGATGAGAAGGCTAATGTTCAACTATTTGTGAGCAGATTGTCATTAGAATTTAGAGATTTGATTGAGTATGACGAGCCTCAATCACTTGAGGAGGTTATTGGCAAATTGAAACATTTCTATGAACAATCCAAGCAAAAGAATGAACCTCAGCAAGGATGGAAAGGAAAGGATAAGGATAAAGGTAAAGGTAAATGGTAGCCAAAAATAACAAGGCCTTAGAATGCACATGAGAAAGATAATATGGCACTGTAAAAGAGGTTCAATGAAGCTAGACAGGGACATGGGTCACAACAACAACATAGAGGTGAGGGTATTGGTCGGTTGGAGTGTTGGACATGCAATAAGTAGCATCTTAAAAGAGATTGACGACAAATCAGGGTGGTAGTCCTCATATATATAGTGCATAGGAGGCACAGACTGGTTGGGATGTTGGTAAGAGCGTTCCTCGTATTTATGCAGCATTGGATAAAAAATAGGTAGACCATCGTGCATCTGTCATTGAGATGGATGGTAAGATTTGTGGTCAAGTTATTTCTATTTTGATTGACCCTGGATCTAATTATAGCTATGTTAGTCCTGACTTAGTGGATAAGTGTGGTTTTAGTATGGAATTGCACGCAGAATCTTGGTTAGTGTAGTTGGTTATAGGTACAAAGAAGTGATTTCATGATTGGGTAAGAGGTTATGCATTTGATTTGAATGATATGCCTACTGCAGCACATTTGAATGCATTACCAGTATGTTTTTGGGCATGGATTGGTTGTATCTTCATAGAACAAAGGTGGATTTTTATGGCAAATCCATTTGAGTGTGTGGATGACAACGGGGAACCAAGAGTCATATAGGGAAAGAAGAAAGCCACATCAGTTAGGATGGTGACAACTATGTAGGAAAAGCGTAGTCGCAGGAAAGGGTGTAAGTTATTAGTAGTGCACATTTCTAGTGACAAGGGTAAGGAAGTTGAGGATGCATATGTTTTGAGCAGGTACCCAGTTCTACAATAGTTTCGGGATGTGTTTCCTGAGGACATTTCATAGTTTCCACCTCACTGGGAAGTATAATTTTCTATTGATTTATTTCCAGGGGCAGCTCCAACATCAAAAGAACCTTACAGGATGAGCACACCTCTTTTGATAGAATTGAATTTGTAGTTAAAGGAAAGTTTTGACAAAGGATACATTAGGCCAAGTGTATCAAATTGGGGTGCACCGATATTTTTTATGAAGAAGAAAGATGGAACTCTCAAATTATACATTGACTATAGACAATTGAACAAAGTAACCATCAAGAACAGGTATCCATTACCGAAGATTGATGACTTATTCGATTAGTTGAAGGGAGAAGCAATGTTATCAAAGATTGATCTGAGGTCCAGATATCACTTGATACACATAGAAGAGGAGGACATTTACAAGACAACTTTCAACACCAGGTATGAAAATTATGAGTTTGTTGTAGTTCCATTCAGTTTGACTAATACTCTAGCTACATTTATGTGATTGGTGAATAGTGTTTTGTGTCTGTATTTGGATAAGTTTGTTATTGTGTTCATTGATGACATACTAGTATATTCTAAAAATTAGGAAGAGCATGTCGAGCATTTAACAACAATGTTGTGGTTGTTGAGATAGCATTAGTTGTATGCTAAGCTCAACAAGTGCAGTTTATTTCAGACTGAGGTACACTACTTGGGACATGTTGTTTCCAAGGAGGGCATAACAATGGATCTAGAAAAGATAAGGGCCATCATGGAGTGGGTAGCTCCAAAGAATGTGGATGAGGTGAGATCTTTCATGGGGTTGGCAGGCTCCTAGAGGAGGTTAATCAGGAACTTCTCGTAGATTGCTTATCCTATTACATCATTGCAGAGGAAAGGTAATAAGTTTGAATGGATAGAGGTGTGTGAGGCTAGTTTTGAGTAGCTTAAGGAGTTGTTGACACATGCACCAATTTTGTAGGTTGAAAATCTGGACAAAGAGTTTGTAGTGTGCACAAATTCTTGCAAAATATGACTTGGTGGAGTCCTTATGCAAGATGGATAGGTGGTATGAAATGAGTCACACACACTAAATGAGCATGAGCAGAACTACCTGACACATGATCTTGAGTTAGCAGCGGACATACATGTATTGAAGATGTGGAGGCATTATATTCATGGAAGGAGGTTTGTGCTTATGAGTGGTCACATTGGGTTGAGCGATTTATTTGACCAACCGAATCCAAATTCCATGAAATCTAGATGGGTTTCCATGATCAGTGAGTTTGACTTTGAGATCAGGTACATTAAAGGAAGGGAGAACAAGGTGGCAGATGCTCTTAGCAGGCTGGTATAGGTAAATCACTTAGAAACTATGAGATCCTATGGGACAAAATTATAGGATAGGAACTTGTAGGAAGGTCAGCAGGATGTCAGGTATATGGAGATTGTACACAGGTTTCAATAGAGTATAGGTATAGGTACTGGTGGTTGTATAGGTATAGGTATAGGTGTAGGTGCATAGGATGTGGAATATTGCCTTACAGCAAATGGATTGGTTAGATTTAGAGATAGGATATATGTTCCAAATAGCAGTGAGATTAAGAATGTTATGAAACCAGCTCACAAAAAGATAGAAAAGATAGATCAACGCCTTAGAAATAAGCCTCTTTAAGGGGGAAACATCATTTACATTACACAAATGAACAATTCTTCAATGATACAAATGACAAGACCTCCTTTCTATATTTATGAGTCTAAGGGGTCATAATATAATCAGAGCCGACATAACAATAATAATGTAAGGGCACAATAATAACAATAGTGGGCTTCTATGGGGCACAATAATAACAATATGGGGACTAAATGGGCACCACAATGTAATAAGGGGGTTGTACTAATAACAATAAGGGGTTACACTAGTAGTATAGGGACCTAACATGACCTTCTCCTTCAAAAAGTGTTGTCTGCAACGCTTGAGTAGTTCTTGATGCTTCTGTATAAAATTCTCATCCTTCCATGTGGAATCTTCAGCAGGTAAGTTCTTCCACTTGATGAGATACTCTGAAATTGATCGATTTCGTAGCTGTCAACTTCTCGGTTTTGTGAATGCTTCAGGTTCCAACATGATTTTTCCTTCCTTGTCAAGTTCTAGAAATATTGTTGGAACTTCGACCTTCGAAAATTTTTGAATGAGTTCCCACCCCGCTTCACCATTCTTCCATTCATCCCTTGCTTTGTTATGAAACCAACTCACAAAAAGATAGAAAAGATAGATCAACGCCTTACAAATAAGCCTCTTCGAGGGGGAAACCTCCTTTACATTACACAAATGAAAAATTCTTCAATGATGCAAATGACAAGGCCTCCTTTCTATATATAGTAGTCTAAGGGGTCATAATATAATCAAATCCGACATAACAATAATAATGTAAGGGCACAATAATAACAATAGTGGCTTCTATGGGGCACAATAATAACAAAATGGGGACTACATGGGCACCCCAATGTAATAAGGGGGTTGTACTAATAATAATAAGGGGTTAAACTAGTAGTATAGGAACCTAACAAAGAAGGTAATCTTGAGGGAGTTTCATGCAAAACCATATTTAGGTCACCTAGGATATCAAAAGATGTTGACTATAGTGAAGAAATTTTATTATTGGCCGAATCTGAAGAGGGATGTAGTAGAGTTTTTGGCTAGGTGTTTTTGATTGTCAGCATGTGAAGGTAGAGTGTAAGCATTTAGGTGGACTGCTACATCCGATTGTGATTATAGAATGGAAATGGGAGGTCATTTCCATGGATTTTATCACAGGTTCACTAAAGATAGCGAGACAACATGATTCCATCATGGTTATCATGGATAGGTTGAAAAAGGTAGTGCACTTCATTCCAGTGAAGTCTACATTCTCACCTAGTGATGTACCACAGGTATTCATCAGACATGTGGTCAAATTGCATGGTATTCCGAAGAAGATTGTGTTAGACAGGGATGCGAAGTTCACTTCCAAGTTTCGAAAGGAGTTATTTGCAAGTTTGGGCACATAGTTGGCATTCTGTACAACTTATCATCCACAGACAAATGAACAAACAGAGAGGGTGAATAGGATATTTGAAGACACGCTGAGGATGTATGTGATGCATAAACAATGAAAGTGGGAAGGGTATCTTCCACTGGTAGAGTTTTCTTACAACAATGGGTATCAATAATCTTTGAGGATGAGTCTATTTGAGGCATTGTATGGGTAGAGTTGCAATACTCCTATCAGTTGGGGTGATCCGGTTAACAGAGTGTTGATTGGACTAGACACGTTGGTAGACATGGAATAAGAAATGCAGGTTATAAAGAAAAATATAAATGCAACACATAACAGGTAGAAGATCTATGCATATCGGAAGAGGTTGTTCAAGGAGTTCTAGGTTGGGGAACATGTGTACTTACACATCAAACCAAAGAAAAGTTCCTTATGGATTGGATCATGTGCCAAGCTGGCACCACAATTTTGTGGACCCTTCAATATTATTGAGAGGATTGGGCCAGAAGACTATTGACTTGCACTGCCTTCGACATTGAAATTCCATGATGTTTTCCATGTGTCATTGCTTAAGAAGTATGTTAAATATGTTGATCATGTGATTCAATGGACTGTATTGCAGGTGGAACCAGATTGAGAATTCCAGTCAGAGCCTTAGTGTATATTGCAGAAAAAGGTGCTCACGATCTGGAACCAAGCAATCGAGCAGGTTAAAGTGAAATTGAAGCACTTTGGGCCTGATGAAGCTACATGGGAGATGACAGATCAGATGCAGGCTATGTATTCTTCTTTGTTTACTGGATGAGGAAAAGCAGTTTTGGTATATGTCTTTGGTATATGTTTTGGTATATGTTTGGTGATGTTTTGGTATATGTACATATGTAAATGGATGTAAATACTTCCATGAGTTGTGTTATAAAGCTCCAACAAGAAGTATGTGTGTCATGGCATTATGATGTTATGCTTATTATGTTGTCATGTAGGTTTTCTCTTCATCACGGTGATCATTGTAAATACGGCATCAAGCTATGTTATAAAGCTCCATGGGCAATATGTTTGTTTTTTAGCAGTTTTGTTGAGGTATATGTGTGGTTGAACACTGAGGATGGTGTCCCCCAAGGGGGAGAGTTTTGTAACAACCCTATTGAAAATTCCATGTAATACAAGTTGAAAAAGGAAAAACAATAACCATAGTTGATGGGACACTTATTCCAATTTGAATGTTGGGCAAGACATCCTAGTGCAGGCGTTCATTTGGTTTATTATGGCAAAGGAAAATGGCAAAGGAAATGACTAGGGCTTTGGAAAGGAAAAATGATATTTTTGGCACATTTATTTATGAAAATAAAGGAAATTAGGAGAAAAGGAAGGTGAAAGGTCACAGGTTGCATGTGAGGAGGAAAATGAAGGAAAATAATGGAAAATGATGAAAATAAAGGCCTCATTGATAAGAAGGATTCTGAGGACCAGTTTGTAATCTTTTGTCAGTTCAGTTTTGGAGCTCTCTCATCTCTCTCTCTCTCAAACTTGGACACTTAGAGTTTTCTTGGAGCACTTTGGCGTTGGATCAAGAAAGGAAGAGAAGGAAAAAGCAAGGAAGAGCAAGATCAAGCAGCTACAACAATATTCTTTGCAGGTATCCATTTGCATGTGTATTTTCCTTTCTAGACTTGGCATGCATGGTATTGCATGTGATTATTTTGTTGTTATGGCATGGGTTTTTCTAGGTGTGACATTGTTTTTAGCCTAGCCTTGTCATTTCTAGATAGCCATGGTGCGATGGGGTTCTCATGTTTTGGTTGAGATGGATTGTTGGATGGATTCAAAGGTGAGTGAGGTGGATCTCTGAATGATAGAGCACATGGCCTAGTGGACCTTGAACTAGACTATGGATCACGGTAAATCCACTCGCTTAGTGACCCTAGAGACAAACTATGGGTTGTGGTGAATCTAGGATTCTGTTGCCTCAGATGGCCTAGGAATCCTTGTCGGTGAATGGCAGGATATATGATCAATCCTAGAGTTGTTTTTCCCTTTATTAGGCATAGGAGTCCCTTCCGGTGAATGGCAAGATATACGATCAATCCTACAGGTGGTTTTCCCTTTATTAGGCATAAGAGTCCTTTCCAGTGAATGTTGGTATATACAGTAAAGCCTAGAGGGTGGTGTCTCAGTTTAGGGCCTAGTGATCCCTGGATCAGACTGTGGATTGGGGTAAAGCCTAAGAGACTAGGGAACATGAAAATTCCTCATGGTGTATGTGGGGAAATCTGGTGGCATCCATGCCTATTTGGCCCAGTTATCGAGTGCATATCATGGTAGAGATTGTTATGAAATGTTTGTTGTGTTGGCCTAGTGATCCCGATGGATTACGATAAAGCCCGACTTCTATTGATGAGAGTTAGATGTTGTAGACTCAGGATGCGCTAGTTGGTTCTTTTGGTTTGTCTCCCACATTCATGCTTGGAATATGGAACAAGGGTGAATGGCTGAAGAGATATTTGGCTCATCCATTCAATGGTTGGGTGGAATGTGGTAGTCCCATCTCAAGTTTGGATTTTGTGTCATTAATATGAGGTTATTTCTCTTTGTATTTTTATGAGCATTATACTAGTTTATATGTGTATCATATAGTTGTGATTAAATTGGCATTTTTGTTTCTATTATGATGTTTATGTATGTGATTTATTATAGTATCTATCTATGCCTCTCATCATGTTTTTACTTGTAAATGGATGAACAATATGTTTATGGCCTAATACATGATAATGTAGCAAATGATATGAGAGAACAATGGTTCCTAGCGATTCTCATATAGGTATGAGATCCCTATGCTTAAATATGTTGTTTACACCTGCAGACTACATATTTGTGATATGTTTGATAAAATTCCTGCCATGGCTACTGGAGGTCTCGTTAACGATTTGTTTAAGTATTTTCTTTTGAATCATTGTTCCCTATTATTTTATTGTTCTGAAGGTGTAATTCAATTTTGGGTAGCCACCTTGGCTCTAGGCCTGAAAAAGTGGCTCAAATCCTGGGGACCCTGGCACAACACTGGACAATTTAGTCCCTAGACATTGGCATGCCTTATCATGAGAGCATCTATAGCCTTCTGGGCACTGGCAGGCCTACAACATGAGAGTGTCCAGAGGTCAAGTGGTCAAAAACTTTAGTGGAACCTAGGGACTAGAAACTTGAGTGGTTTGGATGGTTCCTAGGAGTCCTGTAGCTAATGTGGAAGTTTTGTATGTTGTGTTTTCATTGGTTTCACCTCCTTAAGGTCACATAGGAGGTTGAATCTAATCATAGTAGACTCTCATCACATGTTTATACCAGTTGGCCGGTTACTTAGATAGATGTGGGAGGAAAGTATTACACACATGCACATGTTTCTCATCTATGATGTAACCCAAATATTGGACCTGACACACGCGAAAGGTGCATTTCTCCAAGTTGGCACATAGTTTTTGTTTCCACAGGTTTGAAGGAATTGTTGAATGTGTTGCGAGTGCTCTTCCAAACTCTTGGTGAAGATGAGGACGTCATCTAGATAAAAAACCACGAATGAGTTGGTGAAGGGCCACAAGATGTCATCCATCAACCTCATAAAAGTAGTAGGGGAGTTTGTCTACCTAAAGGGCATGCCCAACGATTCAAGAAGGTCTTCCTTGGATTTGAAGGCGATCTTCCGTACATATTTTGACTCTATTAGACCCTGATGATAGTTAGACTTCAGATCTAACTTGTTGAAATACTTGGCCCCCTTGAACTGGTCCAGAAGGCCATCAATCCATGAGATTGGATACCAATTCCTAACAATGATTTTGTTTAGCACCCGATAATCAATGAAGAACCTCCATGTCTCGTCCTTCTTTTGTACAAGTACAATGGGGCTCCCACAAGGTGAGGAACCTGGTCGGATGTTTCATTTTTGAAGTAACTCCTGGATATGTCACTTGATCTCTTTATTTTCTAGAACAGAGCAGTGGTATATTGACCCATTGGGTAGGGGTGCTCCAAGAGTTAGGTTGATCGAATGCTTGACCTAATAGTGCAAGAGTACCCTTATGGATTAGGAGAAGATGTCCCTATATTCTTCCATGACCTTATCCACCTACTTTTGTTGCGTGGAGGAACCCCTTCGGGTGGCCATGGATATGGCCATGATCTTCCCCTTACTTTAAGATTGAATCAGAAGGAAAAAAAATTTTGCAGTCTAGGAGATGATATTACTGCATTGATTAGTTGAAATCAAAGAGATGGTGGTAGGTGAAGCTACCTTCGGTATCTTATATAACTTATTGCCCAAAGTAATAATAGCAGTATAAGGCCTAGACTCATACATAACATGAAACTTCCACGAGTATGGTTGGCCTAATAATAAAGCACAAACTTCAAGAGGAGAAAAATCATGCTATACCTCATATGTGAAGGCCTTAATGTTGTATGGAAGGCAACACAGTTGGATGACGCATAGATCTCATCCTTGGTGAAGCCACCTAATGGTGTATGGTTTCGGTTGTGGTGTGGTCGGTAGACCCAACCACTACACGACCTCTACTGAAATGATGTTATTTTGGCTCTCGGTGTCGACAATGAACTACAGTAGAGAACGCTTCACCCACATCTACGATTGGAAGAGACGCTCCCCCTCCTCTAGATATTCAAGTTCAATATTTTGGATCTTAGTGGTGGAAATAGTGGTGTTGGGCTCTGCATCGACAATCTACTTCCCTTTATCACCCCCCTTGTCAAGTTCTAACTCATAGTTGGAACATGCATCTGACACTGAAGCCATTAGTTCAACCACCATTGAAAAATTGGCTCGACACTCACTTTTGTTGTGAGTGGGGCTCTTATGGAACTCACACCACTTTCCTGTGTCCTTCTTTGTCTTTGGGGTGTTTTTCTTTACTTGTAACTTTAGTGCATATCCTGCGTCACCCCGCCTTTGCCTTTTTCCTTTGTTATTCAATTTGGGGGTGCTCTTGCCATTCTTTTGATTTTTATATCTAAAGTCACACTTCTTTTGTTTCAATTTTTGTTCAATCTTGGAAGCATATCAATATGTTGTGTTAGAAGGTTGACCTCAGATTGAAGGAAGGAAATCCTAGGATAACTACAAACCACGCTTAACCTTATAGCTAGCCCTAGCAGGTTGGGAGAGGTCTCTCTCCTTGTCAATCTCTATCAAGATGACTGAAACAAATATGGATTTTAGTCTAGGTATAGTAGCTCTAGGGTTTTTCTTCGATTTTGATGGTTTTTCTAGATCAAATGGAGCAGGTAGCTTTGGGTCTGGGAAATCAACTCAGAAATGCACGGTGTTCTATGGGGCGAGGTAGGTAGGTGTTTAAGCACTTGAAATTGAGTAAAATGGTAGATCAAATATTGGTGAGGAGCTGAGGAGGGCATGTATATCAAAACTAAATGAATTCCCAAGGTAGAGCACTGTAACCAATGTACTCCACCTATATATCTTGATTTCATTTAGTTAGAAGAAATGAATAAGATTGTGGCACACATAACACATAGGAAAAACAAATTACAGAAGAAGAAACAATGCAAAAACACATTATCACAAGAATCCCACAAAAATAGCTGCAAATCCTGGTTTATTTCCTTGCCAAACTGCTAATACAAGTGTACAATGAAGCTCAAAGCATCCACAAGAGTCCAACCTCTGCTAATGACTGAAAAAATACATAATATAGACATCAAACCACCTATGCTAGCCATCAGGGGTCGAATCCATGAGAAATGGGTGGTTTCAACCATTTCTAAACAAGGAATAGGAATATAGGCAGTGGAACAACTTGCCTCTATAACCATGGAAACTGATTCATTTGCCCCTCAACCACCTCAAAATGATGAATCTACCCTCTAAAGTCATTTTTCAATTAAATTTACAGAGCATAGCATCATTTGCAATCATAAATTCATGCACGATGAGAGAAAAAGTCAACTTGTGGAATAACTAGGTGAAAACTGGATTTTTGGGCAAAATTGGCAAAATTCATCCTATGTGCAGCGCCACTATCCTATGTGCGGCGACGCTTCAGGCCCAGGTTTGGAGGTCTTCCCCTTGACCAAATTGAGCCCAAGATATCTCGTTGAAAGGTCTTCCTGTCTAGTCTCTGGAACATCTTGAAATTTTTCATTTGGAGGTCATTTGCCCCTTCAAAAGTAGAATCTCCCAAGGCTGCTTCCTATGTGTTCAAAAAGTGGCAGAGAGGTCAATTTTTGATGGTTTTTTTACTTTTAGGTGAGCAAGATTTCGTCCAAATTTGCTGAAACTTTTAGGGATTGATGTTCTCATCATGTTGAATCCGAATATACAAATCATTCCTCCAAAAAGTCTCCCAGTCACCTAATGAAATTTCCTGTGTTGAAAAATTTCAAAATTCCAAAATGACAAAATTTCACCAAAACTTGCCCAGATTTGGCACAAGGCACTCTCATTAGTTGCTTTGATGGGCTAGTGAGGCCTCAACCAAGATTTTTAGTTTGTCATGATCCTTTTTGCTCCTCAAGACCTTCCTAAACCTTGCCTTAAGTTTCCTCATTCTTATATTGCAGATTTTGTTTCGAATAATATAATGATATGACATGTGTCAGGGCATTCTATTGTCCATGTTGGCCTTGTTGATCAGTCCTTCAAGATGCATGTTGATCTTCTCAAACCAAGTTTCCTGTTCATGTTCAATCTCTTACTCAATGGGAGTCAAATTGACATGATCCTCTTTGTCACTTTGCCTCTTCAGTTTCAACATTTCAAGCTCCATTAGGCTTTGCTTATCCTCCAACTATTTGTTCTCTTTCTTGTTCATCATCTATATCATCCTCGTGCATCTTCTCTTTACCTTTTCTTTACTACTTATGTCTCTCCATGGAACTATCACTGAGTTTCTCTTCCTAGCAGTCCTATTCATTGTCACTTTCCATTATTTTTCTTGGCTGAACACTTATGGTTTTATATGGACAATGATGTGATAGGGTGGAGGAATGAAATGAACTGAGTGAAGATGAAGGAGGGAATATGAAAATGTATATGTTAATAGGGTTTATGGATGAGTAGGGTTTTAGAGATAGGTGTGGGGTTTCGAAGGGTTGATAGAAAGTGTAAGTAGGAATTAGGGAAAATGTATGAGGGGAAAGGGATTTGGGAAATGTGGTATGTAGGAATTGAGTTTAGCGAACAATGGAAAGTAGATAGGGTATATAACACTAGTGATATGAGGACAACTAGGGTTTCACCCTAGAGGCTAGGGTTTTAGATTTGAAAAATACAAAACTCCAAACTTAGCAAAAAAACCCTAAAACATAAGATGTGATAGATGAACTTACTTGTAAGAGAGAGAAACTAAATATTTCAAGGTGAATTAGGAGTTCTGGAGAAATTTGGGTGATTTGTTGTTTAGCTGGCAGGTGCGCAGTGCCCTCACTCAGGTGTGCAGTGCCCTTTCTATGTGCAGCGCACGTTCAATTTTGCACTATGTGAATTTTCCAGGCGCGCAACACCCTTTCTATGCATAGCGCCAGCTACCAGGTGCGCAGTGCCAACTTCAAACTCACTTTTGATAGCCTTCCTGATGTCCGAATTGGGCGTGGGATAGCTCGTTGAAAATCTTGTCGAGTCTACTTTACAGAAATTTTGAACTTTTTAATTTGGAGTTCATTTTCCCTATCAAAAGTCCAGTCTCCCAAGACTGGTCAAAATGTGCAGAATGAGGTTGCCTAAATGCAGAGTGTTGTTGCAGTCAACTTTTGAAGGTATTCCTCAACTCCAAATTGAGCTCATGATAGTGCATTGGAAAGAACTTTATGTCTACTTATGAGCTGACTCATCAAGTAAGTCATTTGATCATTCAATCTAGGAGAAAAATTGATTTTACCAAGGTCACTCTAGAGGTGCAACAACTCTCCTGTAGCGACTGTATTTTTGACATTTCTCTAAAACCATGACACCTGTGTAAAAAGTGAAGGAGTTTTTTCTTCCTTGGCCTATTGTGGAAAAAAACCTCTCTCGTTTTTTCTAAATTCATTTCGTCTTGCTCAGAAACAAAAACCCTAGGAGAGGGAAATGAGCCTTACCTGAGCACAACTAAAGCACAAACAAGGTGTAAAATGACCCAGTGGAACATGAAATAATGATGACAAATCTTTTAATGATGGTACACTCATTCGAATGGTGACATGGACCAATGCTTGGAAGACTTTGGAAGGAGTGAAAGCAAATCTTATACCTAATACCCAGTGACCAAATTTTACTTGAAGACTCACTGAAATGAAAAAATTTGACCTTGACACCGTAAGACCACTTTTTAAGAGCATGTTTGATCGCTGGTGGAAGACTTCAAAGACTGACACTAACATTGGCTCCATTTGGGGATGGTAGCTCCTTGGAGGTGCCAAGAACACCGTAGACCTAGTAGCCTTATCCATTGGGCATGGAGTAAAAAAATCAAACTGAAATGCATGACTGAAAACTGACGACTTGACGACACAAACTGACTCTTAATCAACTAAAGATTGACTCGATAGGTAAACATAACTGATAAACTAGAAAATATGCTCAAAATAGAGCATATTCAGTAAAACCTACTTTAACTGTTCCATTCATCACCTGATCAGATTAAATGAAACAACCAATGCAACCAAGTAAGCATTCTGGCTACTATTTGAATTCTCCGCAAGCGCTTTCTTGTGAACAACAAGAGAGAACTACTGAAAGGCAACTCCCACGAAAACTTGTAAACTGATCTGTTGAATAATATGGATTCTCTATCCAATTCCAAAAATACTTCATAAGGATCTTGATATTCATGTGCACTGGGGCTTAGCTCATCCAATGGATTACTTTTCTTCAGCTCGTACCATGAATGCAAACTTTCATCTGAGCTTTGTGACAAGACTCCTGTTGAAAGTGAGAAAGAAACCGACCGTCAGATCAAATTTTTATCAATACTTGTTTCAAGCTCGCAGGTTGCTAATGGAGAAGGACTTTGACTGCAGACATCATCCAACACATCATCTATTGGATCATGAAAAACTTGAAAGGACTCTTGCAACCCATTTTCTGTTGGTTCTAATGAGTTTGCATGATTTTCGATAGGTTTCTCTTTTGAAGATATACTATGCAAATTTCCCTTCAAAAACTGAAATGATTCAAAACATAATGGTATGGAATCATCCTGCATCATTTGATCATATGTTCCAACTTCCAAGTCTTCATCTACAACCTGAAAATCAATTGCATGCGGGGGCTGCAAATCTAGATATGAAATGTCTTGAACAAGGATTTCATTACCCTCAAGATGCTCCAAATAAAAACTTGTCGATAGTTGATTTCTGATTGCACAAATTTGTCTCTAACGAATTAAAATGAAGTAAAACAAAAAAGCAAAGATTCTTCACGTACTTCAAAATTTTCTGCACTTTCCTCCTCACTTCCATAGCTGATAGGCAATGGCTAGTCACTGTATTCGAGCTGCTAAAAGTGAACTTCCTCCTTCCACAAACCAACTACTGATTTGTCTGCAAGACTGGCTTCTGTTTGGAGAACATAATCATCATCATACTGATCAAACTGAGGCAAATAATCAGTATAAAACACATCATCAAGCATACATGTCAGATCAACAGATCTCTCTTCTGCAAGCCGATTTATAAAATAATCATTCTTTGATCTATGACAACTGGGATAAGAAAGAAAATGTTTTGGATCAGCCACTTGTTCTTCTTCAATCAGTGATCCATGGTCTTGAACATCATACTCATTCCTTGTGGTGATCTTTTTCATTATCTCTTCAACTGCACTTACCAAAATGTTGAGCTTTACCTCTAAAGATGTCGATTCCTTTGGATCTATGTTCTTCATCTCTTCTTCCTTCAACTTTGCCCTTCTGATCAATAGATTAACTTCTACATCTACTGCACTATTTTTCACCTCTTCAAGTGTTGCAAGATTCCTTTCTCTCAGTTGAAACTCCATTTCCAGATCAAAGGCATCCAGGTAGTGTAAGAGAGTGGATCCAGGAGGAGGCCTTATATTAGCAGGCATCGAAAAATAGACTTGGTTAAATCTAGCAGAAAACTGTTGTACTATCTCCCTTGGCAATCTTTTCAGTTGGTTATACTCTTCTAGAATCAAGAAAGGGTTTTGTCTGACCACCCACTTTTCAAGGAAAACTTTGATGAACTGCTGGAAATCTGAGATGCTCGCATCAGGCAGGGTTTTGAACCAACTCTTGACTTTGCCTTGCAAAGAAAGAGCAAAAAGCCTAATAATGACATCTTCTTCATCAACTTCAAAAAGGTCAAGAAAAGACTCAAAATTCAGTATATGTCTCTCGGCAGTGATGTTGTCACAGTCACCATCAAATCTTGGTAGATATAGGTAATGATTTTTATAGAAAGCATGGGATATAGGAGGTAAAATCAGATGTTTGTATCTATCTGGTATTTTACAAGGTATAGGAATATGTACAAAAGGTGTAGAATTAGTCTTGGTCTCTTGAGGCTCATCAGTTTGAAGATGGTCATCATAAGATTCAGAAGAAAGGTCTTGATCAAGATCAAAGGCATGCGAATATTTTGTATTCACAATATTCAAAGGGAAAGAATCAAATGCAGGTCTAGGATCTCTCCTCAAATACAATATACTTTGTAAAGCCTTCTTGACATTCTCGGGAAAAGAGAAGAAATAATTTATAACAAAGAACATAATGTCTTGGATGAAATTCCAACTTGAATACCTGATCTTGCCATATTGTCCTTTCATGTTTTTGTTGGTCAGGTTCATCCTCCAGTGGAGTCCTTGGATCTGATCTCGAAACAGATTTGGAGTCGCCAGGTGAATGATTTCAACCTTCTGATGTCTGATCATTGTCCATCATCAAAAATTAGATATGAACTTGTTATATTTCACTGAGGAACATAAAACTACGTTCCCCAGTATGTTCACCACTATGTTAGAGCCTAGTTTGACCTCAGACTAAAGAAAGGAAATCCTAGGATAACTACAAACCACGCTTAACCTGGTAGCTAGCTCTACCAGGTCAGGAGAGGGCTCTCTCCTTGTCAATCTCTATCGAGATTACTGAAACAAATATGGGTTTTAGGCTAGGTATAGTAGCTCTAGGTTTTTTGTTTGATTTTGATGGTTTTACTAGATCAAATGGAGCAGGTAGCTTTGGGTCTGGGAAATCAACTCAGAAATGCAGGGTGTTCTATGGGGCAAGGTAGGTAGGTGTTTAAGCACTTGAAATTGAGTAAAATGGTAGATCTAAGACTGGTGAGGAGCTGAGGAGGGCATGTGGATCATGAGTCCTCTTCAAACAGTAGAAAACATCAAAACTAAATGAATTCCCAAGGCAAAGCACTGTAACCAATGTATTCCACCTATCTATCTTGATTTCATTTAGTTAGAAGAAATGAATAATATTGTGGCACACATAAAACATAGGAAAAACTAATTACAGAAGAAGAAACAATGCACAAACACATTACCACAAGAATCCCACAAAATAGCTGCAAATCCTAGTTTATTTCCTTGCCAAACTGCTGATACAAGTGTACAGTGAAGCTCAAAGCATCCATAAGAGTCCAACTTCTGCTAATGACTGAAAAAATACATAATATAGACATCAAACCACCTATGCTAGACATCAGGGGTCAAATCCATGAGAAAATGGGTGCTTTCAACCATTTCTAAACAAAGAATAGGAATATAGGCAGTGGAACAGCTTGCCTTTATAACCATGGAAACTGATTCATTTACCCCTCAACCACCTCAAAATGATGAATCTACCATCCAAAGTCATTTTTCAATTACATTTACATAGAATAGCATCATTTACAATCATAAATTCACCCATGATGAGAGAAAAGGTCAATTTGTGGAATAACTAGGAAAAAACTGGATTTTTGGGCAAAACTAGCAAAATTCATCCTATGCGCAGTGCCATTGTCCTATGCGCATCGCCGCTTCAGACCCAGTTTTGGAGGTCTTCCCTTGACCAAATTGAGCCCAAGATATATCGTTGGAAAGGTCTTCCTGTCTAGCTTCTGAAACATCTTGAATTTTTTCATTTGGAGGTCATTTGCCCCCTCAAAAGTAGAATCTCCCAAGGCTGCTTCCTGTGTGTCCAAAAAGTGGTAGAGAGGTCATTTTTTGATGGTTTTTTGACCTTTAGGTGACCAAGATTTGGTCCAAATTTACTGAAAATTTCAGGGATTGATGTTATCGTCATGCTGAATTTGAATATGCAAACCATTCCTCAAAAAAGTTTCCTAGTCAAAATGCAATTTCCTATGTTGAAAAATTTCAAAATTTCAAAATGACAAAATTTCACCAAAACTTGCCCAGATTTGGCACAAGGCACTCTCATTAGTTGCTTTGATGGGCTAGTGAGGCCTCAGCCAAGATTTTTAGTTTGTCATGCTCCTTTTTGCTCCTCAAGGCCTTCCTCAACCTTGCCTTAAGTTCCCTCATTCTTATATCGCAGATTTTGTTTTGAATCATATAATGATATGACATGTGTCAGAGCATTCTATTGTCCCTGTTTGCCTTGTTGACCAGTCCTTCAAGATGCATGTTGATCCTCTCAAACCAAGTTTCCTGGTCATGTTCAATCTCTTGCTCAATGGGAGTCAAAGTGACATGATCCTCTTTGTCACTTTGTTGGGTTGTGTTATATTCTTTCCACAACTAGCCAACGTAGTTAACCGAGGGGTTAGAGGGGAGGTGAAGCCCCCATTCATTGTGCTGATTGTGTACCGGGGGGGTGAGTCACAGGGGGTTTGAGGCATACCCGTAACCCCACTTTATGGGGTCTGGGGCAGTGCCCCGAAAAAATTTGGTTTTGGACCCTATGTCAGGATGGGCGGACAAATCTATGGATTTGTGCATGATTTTCTCACATGTTTTTGGACGCGATGGTTTTCGGTCCATGGTATTGGATGCGATGGTTTTTTGATCCATGGTATTGGATGCTTTGGCATGTATAAATATGTATTATAACATTGAAAGGAATATAATGAAAAATCAAGTTGGTAGTCCCGTTTTTGGGATCCAGGGGAAAATCTCTGTGTATATGTGTTTTATGTGTTATGCTCTCGCATTATTTATTTTCTATGTTTTAGAATTTGTATGCAGGTAATTTCTATATGGGGTTAAAACCTACACACTTTGCCTCTTTAGTTTCAACATTTCAATCTCCATTAGGCTTTTCTTATCGTCCAACTGTTTGTTCTCTTTCTTGTTCATCATCTATATCATCCTTGTGCATCTTATCTTTGCCTTTGCTTTGTTGCTTATGTCTCTCCATGGAACTATCACTAAGTATCTCTTCCTCATAGTCATATTCACTGTCACTTTCCATTATTTTTTTGTGGCTGAACACTTATGGTTTTATATGGACAATGATGGGATAGGTGGAGGAATGAAATGAACAAAGTGAAGATGAAGGAGGGAATATGAAAATGCATATGTGAACAGGGTTTATGGATGAGTAGGTTTTTAGAGATAGGTGTATGTTTTCGAAGGGTTGATAGAGAGTGTAAGTAGGAATTAGGGAAAATGTATGAGGGGAAAGGGATTTGGGAAATGTAGTATGTAGGAATTGAGATTAGCAAACAATGGCAAGTAGATAGGGTATATAACACTAGTGATATGAGGACAACTAGGGTTTCACCCTAGAAGCTAGGGTTTTAGATTTGAAAAATACAAAACTCCAAACTTGGGAACAAAACCCTAAAACATAAGATGTGATATGTTAAATTACTTGTAAGAGAGAGAAATTAAAGATTTTAAGGTTAATTAGGAGTTCTGGAGAAATTTGGGTGATTTGGTGTTTATCTGGCAGGTGTGCCACGCCCTCACTCAAGTGCGCAGTTCCCTTTCTATGTGTAGCACACGTTCAATTTTGCACTATGTGAATTTTCCAGGTGTGCAGCACCCTTTCTATGCGCAGCGCCAGCTGCCACATGCGCAACGCCAACTTCAAACTCACTTTTGATAGCCTTCCGATGTCCAAATTGGGTGTGTGATAGCTCATTGGAAATATTTTCGAGTCTACTTTCCATAACATCTTGAAATTTTTAATTTGGAGTTCATTGACCTGTCAAAATTCTAATCTCCAAAGACTGGTCAAACTGTTCATAATGAGGTTGCCTAAATGTAGAGTATTGTTGCAGTCAACTTTTGAAGGTCTTACTCAACTCCAAATTGAGCTCATGATAGCTCATTAGAAATCTCTTTGTATTTAATTATCATTTGACTCATCAAGCAAGTCATTTGGTCATTCCATCTAGGATAAAAATTGATTTTACCAAGGTCACTCTAGAGGTGCAGCAACTCTCCTGTAGCGACTGTGTTTTTGACATATCTATAAAACCACGACACCTGTGTAAAAAGTGAAGGAGGTTTTTCTTCCTTTGCCTATTTTGGAGAAAAACCTCTGTCACGTTTTCCAAATTCATTTTTTCTTGCTCAGAAAAAACCCTAGGAGAGGGAAATGAACCTTACCTGAGCACAACTAAAGCACAAACAAGGTGTAAAATGACCCATTGGAACATGAAATAATGATGATGACTCTTTTAATGATGGTACACTCATTCGAATGGTGACATGGACCAATAATTGGAAGACTTTTAGAGGAGTGAAAACAAATCCTAGACCTAATACCCAGTGACCAAATTTTACTTGAAGACTCACTGAAATGACAAAATTTGACCTTGACACCCTAAGACCACTTTGTAAGATCATGTTTGATCGCTGGTGGATGACTTCAAAGACTAACACTAACATGTTGCACCAAGCAAGGATATGTCTAGGAACTCCATTTCTTCCTGAATTTATTTGTGCAGAAAATTGTGGTACTTGAGCACTAAACATCACTCAGATTATTTGATACCTAATTTTTTGTGTAGAGTATGAAAAAAATTTGTGATTTGATGCACACCTTGGTCGCTTTGTTGTTGTAGTGTGGTCCGCTATATGTACTTGTCCTCATAGCTCCCCATAGGGTAATACCATTCCTTGACGATGTATCAGAAACAATTCTAAGAGGGGTAGCTATAAACAGAGAGGGTTACCCCGCCCTTTTCTCACAATAAGTTTCCCACTAGTCCTTGACATGGGGGGAAGCCTTGAGTAGTGCAAAGGTAATCTTATCCCTATCAGAGAAACTATGCACCCAAAAATAACCTTCCAGTTGATTCAACAATTTATCTATGGCATAACATCTATTTTACCTTTGAATATAGGGATATTGAAGTTTTCTTTTACCTTGAAGGGGTCGACACCTCTGAAGTGACTATTGGATGAAGATGCATTGTTGGTGGGGATCTGACAAAGGATCTGGTCAAAGTTTTCCATCATCATGTTCCTTTGTCATTTGAGGGATTCTCCGAGTGATATTTTGAAAGGATATCCTCCTCCCTCGTCTTTATTTTCTTCCTCCATAGGAGTTCATCAAGGTTGAGACGGTCGATATTGCAAATATTCAACCAGTTCAAGCCCTAACTACTTATACCCTGACATCATTAGGGGGATGCACAGAAAAATAGAGAAAGAGAAGACCGCTCTGATACCACTGATATGGATTTATGAAGGAGTGAAATGAAATACATATATAAATAGAAACACAGAGATACAACGAAAAAAATTCAACTCATTAATAACAAAGTATTGAAAATTATTTACATGCATAATGGAAATAAACTAGCTCAAGCGATGGTATCTTATCTCTGAGAAGAGATGTGATGGATACATGCCTTCTAAACTGTGTTACAATAAGGTTCGATGGCCTTTTTATCATTAATAAATAATGGGAAACCTTAAACACCCAAAAACATAACCGTAGGAGATGAAGTGCCAAAAGATTGTGAGGCTCGTTAAGGTTAGTTGGAACATCAACTTCCTAGGGTCGTAAATTTGGCATATGATCTATGTTTGACTGTGATTCATAATACATTGTTTAAAATATATCTAAGAGGAGGTTAAAAACATACTTGTAAATCAATCTTACACTTTTTAGGTCTCTCCGTTTTCCTAAAAAATGTCTTTTAGGCCCTCAAAATGGCTCCAAAAGTTTAGGACTCAAAAAAATTCCAAAAATAGTAAGTTGTGCTACAATTAAGGAATCTGATAACAAGCAACTATGGGGGTCCAAGTGGAATAGGCAGGTGGCCACCAACATCCACCTGGATCACTACTACCATTTAAATTTGACTCCTTTAACTCTTAACTATAGTTATTGAATACAGACTCTTCTAAATTCTCCTTCATCATGATTACATAGCTAGACCATTTTCCATGAATAATGTGCGCTAACGTGGCATCCTATCAAATTATGGTGGTCAAAACAAGAAGGTCAATTTCTAATTGGAATAACTCTTTCATACAAACTTTGATTGAGGTGATTCTTGCGTCATTGGAAAGGTATCTATATAGAATAGCATAAAAAGTTATACAGTTATGAAGGAAATATTTTCCCTTGAAAAATTTTGTTTAATGCCTCGAACAACTTCCCGAATATTTTAGACCCCAACTTGCCAAATTGAGTCTTGTTGATAAAAATTGTCATGTGAGTTGATTCCTTCATGTTTTCCACTCTAAAAGCATCGAAAAGATAAAAAAAAATATAAAGACCTAATCCAGATCCCACCTCCCCATTTTGGAAGGCTTTTGGTCCCTAAAAGATTCTATTAAATTAGGTGATGGAAATTTTCATCCACCTTCTCTCATATGTAACATTTAGCCTATCCTAGAAGTTTTCCTCTCAACTAAATGTGCTAAAGGTCACATTGCCCCTGTCTTGTAGTTATGGACCTATTGTACAAAATTGTACCCTCAATCAACTTTACCGGAGCATCTGGTGCCAAATCCTCTACTAAAGGTAGGATTTGTTCCTATTCCTAATATATCATGTAAGGATCATAGAGTTTTAGATTCTCTACATTCACCATTGTATAAATGTGCATGTATGTGAGTAGACTAAGACTATAGGCATTACCTCCCACCCTTTTTAGTATCTCAAAGGGACAATATCGCAAAGCCTTGATTTTATCACAAGGACCCTGTAGCCTCTACTTGTTCAACGATAACCATACTTTGTCTCCCACTCGAAACGACCTCTATGTTGATCATGCTTGGCCTTGTATTTTTCTTGTCACTTTTATAGTGTCTCATGTACATGTATATGGATTTTCCTAATCTTCTTAATGATTTTTTATTCCCTTTAAGGAATCCCATGTAATATCATTTCTCACCCCCCCTTGTTCCATATGAAATATTTGAAGGTATCGGTGGAAAATATCCATAACAAGTTTCAAATGGGGACTTGCCACTAGAAGTGTGGACTACTTTATTATAATATTGTTGTATATATACCATATTTCATCCCAAGTCTCTAGATACTTATGATTGTCACCCCTCAAAAGTTGCAATAAAGTTCTATTGACTACTTATGTCTTCCCATCTATTTATGGATGGATGTTGTATACCTCTTCAACATTCTGTCCACATTTTCCCACAGTCTAGTCCAACATGAACTAAGAAATCTTGTGTCCCTATATAAAACTATGCTCCTTGGTATCCCAAAGTGCACTCTAAAGTTTTCAAAGAACAAGTTAGTTGTTTCTTTCCTATTGATGATCATTTTACAAGGCATCAAAATACACATCTCATTGAACCTGTTACCTAACACAAATAGGTAGTCATATCCCTCCTTAGTTGTTGGTAAAGCTCCCATAAATTCCATGGAAATTATTTTCCAATGATGAGTGGGTATACGTAAGGGATGGTTTAGAACCTATTTCTTGTTACTACGCTTGTTGGTACACCAAAGAAATATTCTCTTATGAACCTAGCTACATATTATTGCATCTTGGGCCAATACACATACCTCTGCAAGTTGGCCACTTTCTTCCCTACAACAAAGTTCCATGAAACCTTGGAGGTGTGAACCTCTCTAATCAAATGCAGCTGCTCAAATTTAGGAACACATAAATTATCCAACCTATAGAATAACTCCTCTTGAATATGGTATTCAATTGTGTTGTCATGATCATGCACATGAACCTGTCTCTACAACTATTGAAGCACCTATTTAAAGTCATCATCCTCTAAATATGCCTCTTTTTTGCATCACACGTAAATGGATCCATGTGCATCAAAGTTCCAAAAGTCATAATTTTTAATGTGGGTGGCCTTGAAAGCATGTCAATCAACTTGCTTATGTTTCCCTTAATTTACTAGATCAATAAATGAAACTGTTGGTAAAACCCTATCCACTTGTAATGCCTATTTTTCTAAAGCTTACTCTAAGCTTATGGATATTACAGTGGTTGATCCGTATGGATTATCGTCTCCTTTCCTATCAGATATTATTTCCAATTCTCCACATTTTGCACTAGGGCATAGAGCTCCTTTTCATAGGTAGGGTAGTTAAGAATTTCCCCATGAAACACTTCAAAATATGTCTCCTCTTTGAAGGGTTGTTGTAAGTTCAGTAATGGTAGAACTAGTTCTTGAATGATAATATTTAACTCTTAAAAGGTCCTTTGAAGACCGTTTCCCCACTGGAACTCTTAACACTTGTTGTTTTTACATGGAGTGGTGCCACTACTATTTAGAATGAGGCTATGAATTTCCTTAGGTATTGTGTTTCACCAACAAAACTCTTGACCTGAAAAACATTAATAGGCACTAGTCACTTCATGATGGTCTCCATCTTAGAAGTATATATTTCCATCTCTCCTCCACCTATCACATACCCCAGATACACCAAATACCATTTTGTAAACTCACATTTGTTAATATTTTCAAATAGTTGGTGCTTCTTTAATGTCTCTAACACCTACGTCAAATGTGAGATGTGCTCCTCTTGTGTAGCATTGTATATTTATATATCATCAAAGTAGTAAATAAAAAATGAATCTATAAAGGGTGTAGTATATCATTCATCAACCTCATAAACGTAGTTGGTGTATTGCATAGGTCAAATAACATGATTAACCATTCATTCAAACCTTTCCTAGTTCTAAAGGAAACCTTATAGTTGTCTTCTTCTCTAACTCAAGATTAGGCTTTGTGGAAAATAATGCTTTGCTCAAAATGAAAATTGTTAACCTATTTTCATACTTTTATATATATTCCTTTGAGATTTATTCTAATTACGTGTGATTAGACAATAATTTTAAAAAATTTTCCAAAGCATATAAATTACAAAAAAAATATAATTTTTAAACAAAAATTTTAAGACTAGTAAAATTAATGCATTATTTAAACTAGAATTTATCTACTCGTTTTGACTTTTCTATATGCATCATTTCAAGGCCCAGATTATTCTCGAGATTTAAGTTTTAGTTAAATTACAGTAAAATGTCAAATTGAATAAATTAATCATTGAAAACCAAATCTTAGTGAAAATGTTCACTCTTTAAGTTAACTTAATTTTTAAGCGTAACCGAGGTGTGAAAACGTTTTAGTAATTTCAAGTGAATATAAATAATATTGAATGAATAGAAATAAAAATCGAATCAAATGGAAAAAAATAAAATGAAACAAATCAACTAGCTTCCATGACACAATAATCTTGTCTCCAAGATCGTGCTCATTAAGATATAATAAATACATTTACATTTTTATCAAACGTGTCTAATGATTTCTCAACCTTATTCAAAACATGAACGCGGTAACACAAATCCCCCATTCATGGTTTGATGCTATATGCATCATATCATCACGTCATTACCCCATAAAAGATGAACCAAAATAATTAACCATAAAAGCACTCAAAGATTACTAAGAATAATAATTCGGAAAATAAGTTGTCTAACGATAGAACCAACCCTTAAAATTAAGAATCATATGATCAAATAACAATAAAATGAGAGTAATTTCTAAATTTAAAGTGGGGTATTTAGCTAAAATGGCGACACACTAGGAAAAGTAGTTATTTCTATCTAATATTTCTTAAAATAATTATAATATTATTCTCACTCAATGTTAAAGATAATCTCCCCCGATGCGGGTGTTGGAGTGTCGAGGAGGGGCGAGCCACATGCCCAGCATGTGCCGCCCCGTGTTAACTCCACGGCTCCTCGGAGGAGGCCGTCAATTGGCAATTAAACTCCCCTTCCGCGCAAAGCTGCAGTTAATGCAATTGATGGCTGAGGGGAGAGGTAGATGGAGGAGCAGAGCGCAGTTATTGAGCGCCTGCAACGAGGGAATGAAGCAGCATATGAGGAGCTCGATGGGTCGAGCAAGGAATATTGGTTTGCTAAGAGTTGGTGGGTGCAGAAGCACAGAGAGTTCAGGCCGGGGAAGATTTCACCACCCCGCGGCAAAGTTGAAGCCTGTCTCTGTTGCCATCCTTGCCGCTGGTCTGGAAGGGGAGGGCAATTGGCAAATACGCAACGACAATTGGGGAAATGGAATAGTCTGGCACCAAGAGGAGGAATTCAAGCTGAGTTCTGTGCACCAGAGGGCGAATTGGGAAGAAATTGGCATTGCTACCGAGTTCAAGCTTACCCTCAGGCATACAAAGGAGGCATTAGGGACACCATGGTTAAAGTACGGGAGCGACAGCCCAGCAGAAGGGGACCATGGAGAGGCTCCTCCTCACGAACCCCTGCAGCAGATGAACATCATCACTGCTGTTGCTGCTATTGTCATAGGCGAGCCCGGGCGACCCAGCTCCCCATTAGACAATTCATGGAGGTCGGGAGTTCCAGCGAAGGGGAGCCGGCGCTTCCAGCCTTCGGCTCTGTGGTATTCACTCTGGGCAACTCTACGGACAATGCAGGAGTAAATGCCCACATTTCAGTCCTATTCACCAAAATTCCAGAAGGAATTGAGGATGGAAGTCCTCAGGGCACGCTGGAGATGCCACTGGAAGGCTCTGGAAAGGAAATTGAGGTTGGAGAAGAAGCGGCTGCGGAAAAGGTCATTGCTACGGTGCAACCACTGTCTGAAGCTGGAGGCATGGAGAAAAAGAGTACGCAAGACCTCTCACCTCCATTGGGGCCAGCCCCTCCAGGCGTTGACGAGGAGAAATGGAAGAAAATGTGGGAAGGACGTGAAGAAGGTGACGGTTGGGCGTACGTGGTCGAAGACAAGAGCCTCTGTGAAGAGGCGGAAGCACATCTTGCAGCCCACCTTCCATCCTCAGCCCGACTCCAGGACTAATGCAGCTGCGGGTATTTTGATTTTGTTATTCGGTTATGTTTGCTGGCAGTTGACACTTGTGTCTCTGCCGTGTTTAAATTTGTCAGGTCTATGGTTCAGTCTCAATTCTGTTTGGTCTACGCTGGCAGTTGACACTTGTGTCTCTGTCGTGCTTAAATCTGTCCGGTATATGGTTCAGTCGATCTTAGCAGCAAGCCCCTGCGTGGGCAGTCATGTGTTTGGTCTATACAATGTTGTTCCTCAGGGATTCTGATAGATTTTGCCATTGTTTTGAGAAGTCGGTCCGGTGCTGCCCCTGTGTGGGAGCTTTTGTTGTCATGAGAAGTTCTGAGAAGTTCTGGCGATGCTGCCCCTGCGAGGGAGCTTTTCGGTCTACAGTCAAGGTTCCAAGGATGCTATTGCAGGCCCTGGAAGGCATGTCTTTCTGTGTGTAAAGTTCTTTTGTACATATAATATAAAAGTTTAGCTAGTTTTTACCGAGAAAAAAAAAATGTTAAAGATAATCTCAAATAATATAAATATATATTTCTGGTTTATGGTACCATCATGTGTTCCTTAATTTTAAAATTTATTTTAACTATGTATGGACATCAAGTGACTGACAAACCAACTTTATGAGTCAGTTTATGAAGTTAATTTTTTCTTTAGCTCTCAGTTCACTAATGATTGGTTGAAGGCATGGTCTAGGGAATTCACTTTGGTTAAGTAAGA
Organism: Pinus tabuliformis; assembly: GCA_031772625.1. NCBI lineage: Eukaryota > Viridiplantae > Streptophyta > Pinopsida > Pinales > Pinaceae > Pinus > Pinus tabuliformis. The sequence goes on along the minus strand of CM062812.1, from coordinate 709,842,369 downwards.
TAGTTTTCTATGTGTATTCCTCATCTTTGTTTATCAAGCATCGCCTCTCTACCCATGAGTGTTTATAGCCCTTATGAAGATACCTTAGTATTATTCAAGCATAATCTACTATCAATGTGTATCCATAGCTATAATAGGTTTGCTTGTAGTTCTAAAACTACATACAATGCTTTGAACTTTCCTTTTGTTTTGTTCAATCTTTTGACAAAACCTTATATCTATATGTGTGTGTGAGAGAGAGTGAGTGATAGGGTGTTAGGGAAGTAAGGTGATATGAGAGTGTTATATTTTCTTGGTAGATTATTCACTTTCAAAGTTGATCCTAAGGTATTCTCTCCCTCAATAATTATAGAAATTATCAATTAATGTGAAATGGATGGGGCTCAGTAGAATAGTTATGTAAGAGATCTAAGGTTTGGTGTGCTAGCATTCTAGATATGAATCCATGTAATGTTGGAGTTCCACCACATATAGTTAAATTCTATCTATAAATCTTGGAATTTTATAAAGATGATTAAGTGTGATGCTTTTGGTTATAGACAGGTATTTAAGCACAACCCAAGAGTTATCATTCTCATTTGTTGATGATTACAATTCCTTACAAAGTTTCTAGCAAAAGAAAACATAAAACTTGGAAAAAAAATTACATGCTAAATCTACAATAAAAAATTGTAAACAATCAAACAAACTTAAAAAGCATTGGAAAAAAAAATCCAAAATTAACAATACACAAAATTATCACATGCGTATTTCATCAAAATAATCTAAGCATTTAATATAATTGGTTAAATCAGGATAGGCTTGAAATATACCAACATCACAATGATGATATCAAAAAACATATGCAAACCAAAATCTTAATATGTCATAACCCAAAACGAAAAGGGGAACTAGTTTTTGAGGGGTATGATAAATTGTAAATCTAATCTCTTGTCCTTATTAAGTTTTGATATTTTAATTGTTTAAAAAATGTGTTATGTCCTTTACAAATTTTTAATCAAGATTGTGGGAGATAAAAATTCCTTTTACCGATATATGAATGTTTAGTTAATCAAACCTTTTTATTGAAAACAAATAAAGTAAATCGAAGTAAAAGTAGACAAAATTAAAAAGATTCTAGATTAATTACCTAGTTTTGACACTATTTTTTAAATCATGAAATCCTCGTTACTTCATTAACACATCGAAAGACATTTCAACAAATAAAAAATTGAAGTATAACAACAGATCAAATTTTATTCATTATTCTCGCTTCACATTTTTTTCTAAAAAGATCCATTGTATCAAACCATTAAAAACCAAATCCTAATATCAGGTCAACTAAAAATAAATGAACAAGGTTATGGGAGGATTGGGGAAGAAAATGTTTTACCCATTGATGTTATGAGAAAGATGATTTATAACATGTAGAGAGATAAAGAAGATAACTCTAAACCTATTCTACACTATATTGATTATCATCAACTATGTGAAATCATAATGTCAATGCAGCCACCCATGTAACCCCGAGTTTGCAACCCTATGTTCATAAATGGTTAATAAAATAAATTGTATTAATCTAACATAGAGAAGAAAAGGAATTATATTACTGGACATTTTATTCATTATAAGCAAGATAACAACATTTTTATTTATAGAAATATTTTCTTGAAACTAATTATTCAACCATGTTTCTATTATATATTGGAAATTATCATGGTAAACATGAAATAACTGAAGTAAAAATATAGATGGATAGGATATTTGTTGAGAATCAATTAAAACAACCCTAGGTACAATATCTTGTGGAAGGTATTATTAATTCTATTTACATCAAACCAAGTCTCTATTGGGTCATCAAAATAAGATGGAAGCTTATTAATGATTATGAAGGGTTCATGGATAAATAATATAGCTGGTAAGAAGCATGGGGATCCATTTCAAGTAATGGTTCTTGCAGGAGACTATTTTTAATGATGTTACTAATCTCATTAGACAAATCAAGATGATGAGGCATAACCATTGGCTGAAATTCCAATATTTGACTCTCTTTGTAAGTCCTCCTAGGTTTATATTTCAAATTGCCCACAACTTGGTATGAGTTAATTGGATCAAATAATGTATAAGAATAATTCTTCCATCAATTCATAAGATAAATAATTAGTATTAAAATAGATAGAATACCAACAAATCTTATTAATCAATTGGGATCATATAGTCATATATACATCTGAAATAATTAATAAAAGATGAAGAAAATATAAACTACAAGAGTACAAAAATAAAGCTAGATTTTTGTTTAAAAGATTACATCTTCAATATAGATAAGAGAAAAACCATTCATATAGTATTTGAATTATTGTGAATATAATAAGAGAGTTGGAAGCAAATTATAGAAGTATTGCATACCTAAGTCATGATCCATAGTGAATGTACAGTTGGTCTTATAATCATTTGTTATTTTGTTCATACTTATAAGGGACATAATGAGATTTGACCATTACTAATTCACCATCTTGAATTGCTTCATGTTGTAATGAAGATTCCCATTGAGGATTGATGTCATGAGACCAAGAGAGACAGTGACAGTAAACCTTGAGAGGAGGACCGAGCACAGAGAGCAGTAAAGCCAAGCAGAGGAGATAGAGGGCTGAGCTAACCACAGGCAGCATCAAGCACCAGAGAGCTTGAAGATTCAAGCCTTCCCATAGAGGAATATGTCTGGATTGAGCATCACAGTTGGCTCTTTCCACTGTAGACCGAGGGTCACATAGTTGGTAGGAAGAGCAAGAGTCCGTGTACTCCAAGTGGCTTGGGGAATCCAAGAACCACCTTGCCAAGCAAAATTTGCTTCAGGAGAACTCACATTGAGTCCATGTATTGCAATTTCTCTGCTCAAAGACATAATAAAATAAGGCCACCACTGATGCTGGACCAGAGACGTAGCCCTAGAGAATAGGGTGAACTCCTTATTAAAAACTGCTTGTGTCTTTGTGTTGCTTACTGTATTTCTCTGTTGTCTTTCCATTTATTTTCTGTGTATTGGCAATCTGATCGATCCGTTGTTTCAATAACACAGAACACACACCAGCACATGGGTTTGTAATACCTTCTTTGTTTAATAAATCTTCAACTGAGATCATTCATAGGGTGATTATCAGATCAAGTGGTATGAGAGCTCTAGGTTGTAAGGTTGGACAAGGTTGTGTTGGTTTAGCTGTGAATGATCACTAGATCAAAGCTCAAATTAGGAGAAGGAGAGTTGGCAGAAACTAATCCTAAAATTGGGAGAGTCTATTCTCGAAAGACAATGTCAGAAGAAGGTTCTACAGGGCCAGGCCCTCAATTCATAGAAAGTTTCCTAGCTATAAAATCCATGGTAGAAGAAATGTATAGGGACTTTAGAAAGCATAAGGGTGAAGATTCATCAAGCTCTAAGCAAGATAAAGAAGAATATGAATCTCATTCCCATGACCACTCCAAAGGAAAGGGGAAAGAGGAAAACTTCCCTACACCTCCTAGTAGCCCTGTGCATAATAAGAAAGCATCTTTGATTAAGTTAGATGTTAAGTTTGATTTTCCTATATATGATGGAGAGCTAAATGCTGAAAAGTTGGACAATTGGATTAGACAATTGATGTGTATTGCAGAGTACAAAATATAGACTCAAACAAGAGCAAGATTCAGCTGGCAAGCCTACGCCTAGGAGGCATTTGTTGGCATTATGATTCAAGTGTTGTCCTTGATGGCAACTCACTCAGAGGATGGTACAGGTGCTCAGAGGTTGGTACAGGTGATGGCAACTTAATCAGAAGACAGATCTCAGTACAGCATGCCAAGGAAGCTCATACACGCCGTTTCGTTAAGCCCAAGTCGCGTGTACACGCTAGTTCGATTCAGAAAAAGCGCGTGTATGTGGAAAGGTTCCTTTGGTTCATGGTGGTTAGTCCTTGGAAGTTGTGCCTATGATTTCGGACCATTATGTCTCGATGGGCGTGTCGATCCCTAGTTTTAAAGTTGATGGTATTGTGTTACTATGGTTTTGGCTCTTGGTATTGAGAAAGGCCTAAGGCTATATAAGGAGAAGAAGATCATTAGGCAAAATCATCTTTCGACAAGGCTTGAATATCTAAGAGAGAAAGAGATCTGATATGCAGGTTCTGAATTGCTTGATCTAAGCCAAGGAGAGATCACATCGGTTGATGGAAGACTAGATCTAAGGATAGATCGGGATCTAATGGTTTGAAATGCACTATCATGATATGGTTGATTATGCGTATTTCTAGATCTGCATATTGTCGCAATGTTACGTTCTGGGTCTAACTAATGTCTGGTACAGCTGCAAATTGAGAAAGTTTATTTTTAGATCTGTACGCAGGTTGGCTTCAGTAAAAGAGCGTGTATACGCGGGTTCTGCTCATTAAAGTAGCGTATATCTTTTGAAGCTTGATTTTGGGTTTACAGTGGGGTCTGACTGTTATTGCAGAGTTCTGTAGTCTGCTCTGTGTTCTGGTAACTGGTGATTGACAGGGTTCAGTGGTTCAGTGATTCAAAGTTTGGTTGTTTTATGCTTCAATGATCTGTTGTGGAAATTGAATGAATTGTGGTCTTCAGATTGTAATGTTGTGCTTCAGGAATATCCAAGTCTGAAAATGTATGAAAAGTGATACCTGAAAGAAGGAAGATTGTAGGTCAGCACCTACGTACTAGTATCTTGGCTAGTACAAGAGCAAAGGGGGTTGGAGCTCCCTTCCAAGGAAGTTTGGAGAACGAGAGAAGGTTGAAGCCTTCTGCAGGTTGTAGCCTGCGTACTGGTATAAGGCTGCACCAGTACAAAAGATTGTAAACTGAAGTTTCATATTAAAGAAAGATAGAGACAACTTGCAGCAGGTGGTTTTCACCCACATTGGGTTTCCACCTTATATCTTGGTGTTCATGTGTGTGGCTTTTTATCTGTTCTGTTATACTGCACATGTTTACTGTTAATGTGATGAATAATGTCCTGATGCACTTAATTGAAGAATAAGCTAACTAAATTGTGAGTTTTCTTCTTATACGCTGTTTTACTTCGTCACAGTAGCGTGTACACGCTGGTTCACTAAACTGAAGTAGCGTATATGTTTTTGGACATTTAAAAAGTTTGATTAATCTGATAATACTGATTCACCCCCCCTCTCAGTATTATTTCCAACAATTGGTATCAGAGCAGGTCCTTCAGAGAAGCTTGATCGCTTGAAGGAAGATCATTCATCATGAGCAACTACGAGAAAGAAGCATCAATCAGGCCACCGGTTTTTGATGGAACAAATTTCAATTATTGGAAGGTAAGAGTTACTGCATATCTTCAATCTCTTGGTACAGAAGTTTGGGACATTGTAGAAACAGGCTATGCTTTTCCTTCAGCTACTCCTACAGATCCAGCTGAGAAAAAGGCATATGAAACAAATGCAAAAGCAGTCAGTACTCTATTAGGAAGTATATCTCAAACAGAATTCATGAAGGTCATGCACTTCAAATCAGCAAAAGAAATATGGGACAAAATGATCACTAGCTATGAAGGAGATGAACAGGTAAAGCAAGCTAAACGTCAAACACTCAGGATTCAATATGAGACTCTCAAGATGTATAATGATGAAAGTGTGGCTAATTATTTTCTTCGGGTAGATGAGATTGTTAATTGTATGAAAAATTTGGGTGAAGAAATAAGAGAAACTATAGTAGTTCAAAAGGTTCTAAGATCATTATCCCCCAAGTTTGAATCTAAAGTATCTGCAATAGAAGAAAAAGAAAATCTCCGTGTTCTCACTATGTCTCAGCTACATGGAATTCTAACCGCTTATGAAATGAGAAAGGGAGGTCCATCTGACAGAAGGGAAGCTGCTTTTAAGGCATCAGGAAAAGAAGATTACTATGAAGCAAGCCATGTTCCAGAAGAAGAGGAAGAAGAATCAAATTTTGTCAGAAATCTTCAAAGGGGTTCTGGAAGGTTCAGAGGTAAGCTACCTTTCAAATGCTTTGCTTGTGGGAAAGTAGGTCATTATGCTGCAAAATGTCCTTATAAGGATAAAGGAAAAGAACCTGCTAGATGGAACAAGAAACAAAGTGCAAATAAGAAAAGCTACTACACCCATGAAGATAGTGATGGCTTATCAAACAGTGATGAAGATGAACAAGGTAATAAATATAAGCTGTTAATGGCATTTGAAGATGATGATTATGAGGATGCTGTAGATGTGGATAATCTCTATAATGAAATCACTAGACTCAAGAGAGGCATAGAAGAAAAGAATGTGATCATTGATACTTTGCAATTTCAGATTGATGAAAAAGAAAAACATCTTGAAAAACTAGAAGGTGAAATTGTTGGTCTCAGAAAAGAAATTGAGAAAACAAAAGCTATTAATCTTAAATTTGTCAAAGGATCTGAAACTTTGGATGAGATTATCAGTGTGCAGCGGTCTCCTCTAAACAAGACAGGTTTGGGCTATAATGGAGAAACCTCTCAAGCATCCACCTCAAAAAGTTATCTTGATGCAGCAAGAAGAAATGAGCGAAAGAACAATGAAGATAATCAGGTAAAGCAGGGACGAATTACAAACAGAAACTATCAGGGACAATCCTCCTTAAGGATGAACAAAAGCTACAACCAACCACAGGTAAAATCTTCTCAGTTTGGCTCAAGAATAGATGAAAATAGAAATTACAATCAGTTGGCTGGTAGATTCAATAACCGCAGAAGCTTCTTCAATGGACAATGCTTTTCTTGCCACAACTTTGGTCACAGAGCAGCTCAATGTGTTGCATATAAAACAATCATGACTAGGGAAGCTCAAAAACAAAGAAGTATGACAGGGATTACAAAAAGGACCTATAACAACTTTTCGGTGCTTGAAAATGAAGTTGAATGTTCTATTTGCAATAATTTTGGTCATAAAGACTCTGAATGCAGGAGCAGGTTTCAGGAGAAAAAGGAACAAGCCACAAGCACCAAAACATGGAGAATAAAGGAACCTCAAACAGAAAGATGTGGGATAGCATTTTATGCAGAAGGACAGGAAAATCTATGGTACATTGACAGTGGATGTTCGAAACATATGACAGGTGATAAAGAAAAACTTGAATCTTATTCTACTTTAGAAAAGGGAAAGAAAGTTTCTTTTGGAAATGATACTCCTGCAACTATAAAAGGAAAAGGTATTGCTCCTTTGAAAGAAAAGGTCAAGGCTGGAAATGTTTTGTATGTTGATGGATTGAAGCATAATCTTCTAAGTGTCAGCCAGATGTGTGATCAAAAAACAGAGGTTATTTTCAGATCGAATGGATGTCTTGTTCGTGATCTTGATACAGGTAAAACAGTTCTCAAAGGCAAAAGAACTCCAAATAATCTGTACATATTTGAAGAAGGACAACAACAATGCTATCTTAGCAAGGATGAAGAGCACTGGTTATGGCATCGAAGGTTGGGACATCTAAGCTTCTCACAAATAAGGAAAGCATGCAAATATCAGGCAGTTCGCGATCTTCCAGATATCAAAATTCCAGACAACACCATATGCAAATCTTGTCAGTTTGGAAAGCAAACCAGAACTAACTTTCCAGAGAAGGAAGGATCAGCTAGCTTGCCTCTTGAGCTAGTCCATACAGATGTATGTGGTCCATTTAGGAAAAGGACACCTCGAGGAGAAGAATATCTGATATTATTCATTGATGATTTCTCAAGGTTTGTTTGGTTAGGGCTTATGAAGCACAAAGATGAAGCATTCGAAAAATTCAAATCCTTCAAAGCATTGGCTGAAAATGAATCAGGACACAAAATCAAGTGCCTCAGATCTGACAGAGGTGGGGAGTTCACATCAAATGAATTTTTCGATTTCTGCGATGAACATGGGATAAGAAGAGAATTCTCTACAGCTAGAACTCCTCAGCAAAATGGGGTTGTGGAAAGAATGAACAGAACTATCCAACAAATGGCTCGTGCTATGCTCGATGAATCAGGTACTCCTGCAACCTTCTGGGGTGAAGCTGCACATGCTGCTGTTATCATTCTTAACAAAACAAATGTCCGAGTAAACAGCACTCAAACACCTCATGAGCTTTGGAGTGGTAAAACTCCTTCCGTGAAGCATTTCAAAATCTTTGGGAGCAAATGTTATATTAAGAATACTGATGAGCAACTTGGCAAACTTGAACCTAGAGCAGATGAGGGCATTCTTCTTGGTTATTCTCCACATAGCAAAGCATACAAGTGCTACAATAAAAGACTTGGCAGAATTGTTGACAGTATTGATATAGTGGTTGATGAGAAGGGATATATTCCTAGGCAAGTTCATCATGAAGAAGATGAAGGTTACTCTCAAAGGCGAAATGATGAAGAAGAAGAACCTCAAGAAGAAGAAGAATCTCAAGAAGAACCAGAGGAGCAGACAAGAATAGAAGAGAAGACTCCATCCAGATATGTCCAAAAGAATCATCCAGAAACTCAGATTGTGGGGCAGAAAGAAGCAGGAGTACAAACAAGAAGGACACTTGCAGAAGCTTCAAGCTACTTGGCTCTACTCTCCTCCATTGAACCACAAAATGTGAAAGAAGCATGCAAAGATGAATGTTGGGTCAAAGCAATGGATGAAGAACTTGAGCAAATCGAAAGGAACAACACTTGGGAATTAGTTCCTAGACCAAAAGATAAGAATGTAATAGGAACAAAATGGGTCTTCAAGAATAAGTTAAATGAAAATGGAGAAGTAATTAGAAACAAGGCCAGACTTGTTTGTAAAGGGTATGCACAGCAAGAAGGAATAGATTTTGAAGAGACCTTTGCTCCTGTGGCAAGACTAGAGGCCATCCGAATGTTCCTTGCTCTCTCAAGCTTTCAAAACTTCAAGGTATTTCAAATGGACGTGAAATCAGCCTTCCTGAATGGAGACTTAGAAGAAGAAGTATATATTGAGCAGCCAGATGGGTTCATTCTTGGGAATGATCCAAACCTTGTATGCAGATTGAAAAAGGCTCTCTATGGGCTCAAACAAGCTCCAAGGGCTTGGTACTATCGGTTGGACAAATATCTTCACCAACAAGGCTTTTCAAAAGGATCAGCAGATAGCAATCTCTATATAAAAGTTGAAAATAACAAATTGCTAATTCTTGTTGTTTATGTAGATGATATTATTTTTGGCAGCAATGAAGAGACTATGAGTCAAAACTTTGCCTTGGTTATGCAGAAAGAATTCGAAATGTCACTTCTTGGAGAATTGACATATTTTCTTGGATTGCAAATCCAACAAAATGAAGGAGGTATCTTCTTGTCTCAAACCAAATACCTCAAGCAGATCTTGAAGAAGTATGGCATGGAAGAGTCAAAGCCAGTATGTACACCCATGGTTACAGGATGCAGCCTCAGTGCAAATGATGAATCAGCAGCAGTCCACCAACCCACTTATAGATCCATGATTGGGAGTTTGCTTTATTTGACAGGTACTCGACCAGATATTACACATGCAGTAGGAATGGTTGGGAGATTTCAAGCCAACCCAAAGGAAACTCATCTTCAGGCAGTCAAAAGAATCTTCAAATATCTTCAAGGGACCCAAAACTATGGCTTATGGTATCCTAGAAATACAGATCTCACTCTTCATGCTTACACAGATGCAGATTGGGCTGGAAGTGTGGATGATAGGAAAAGCACAAGTGGAGGTGCTTTCTTCATGGGTTCCAGATTAGTATCTTGGTTCAGCAAGAAACAAAGTTCGATTGCCTTATCTACAGCTGAAGCAGAATATGTGGCTGCAGCATCTTGTTGCACACAACTTCTTTGGATGATGCAGACCTTGCAGGACTTTCAAATCACTTGCACTCCACCTGTCTCTATCTTATGTGATAATACAAGTGCAATCAGCATTTCAAAGAATCCAGTCATGCACTCAAAGACCAAGCACATACCAATCAAGTACCATTTTCTTCGGGAACAAGTGCTTGAGCAGAAGGTCAAGTTGGAGTATGTTCCTTCTAAGGAGCAAGTTGCTGATATTCTCACAAAACCACTGCCCAGGGAAACTTTTGAATATCTCAGACAAAAGCTGGGAGTAGTTGATGCTTCATCCTGTTGTTGAAGTTTGTTTGTTCTACAGAAAAGTTGGTATACGCAGGTTACGGAAGGGATATGAGCGTATACACGCGGTTTCATGCTGGGTAAGTCGCGTGTATGCTGGACGCTTGTTGCAGAAAGAATATCCGCGTACATACGCTGTTTTATACAGGATAAAACGCGTATATGAAGTTCTGAACAGCAAGGGAAAACTCTGAAGTTCTGAACAGCAATAGGAATGTCAGAATTATTCAGGCACAGTTTCAGGGAGTGCAACAGGCACAGGTTCAGGGGGAGCAGCTCAAAAGTCTCATAAAGCATTGTTGGCATTCAGATGTTTTGGTTGTTGGTTTCAGGAGAAGGAGCTCAGAAAGAAATTCTAGTTGCTGATCTAACAAGATGTTTATCAGATGCTGCTGGTGTCTTTCCTAAGTCTTGGTCTAGATCTGTTGTCTCTATGTCATGTATCTCTCTTGTCTCTTTTATGGTGTCAAGGTCATGTAACGGCCTTTGTTGGTTTCCCCACTATGCCTGGGATGAATGCTGTAATATAATTGGTTGTTTCTGATATGTTATGGTTGTATGTATTGAGTCCTTTGGTGATAGAAAGGTCCCTTATGGTGTATAAGTCTTGGTTCTTGTTGAAGAACATCTTTTGCAGATCTGGCCTACTGTCAGGGGGAGCACGAGTCAGCACAGCCAAGCAGAGGTATCAGCATGTCCTCAGGGGGAGCATAGCCCTTTGCCCTTGATGTCAAAGGGGGAGAGTGACTTGGTGTGGTGGTTGCCATCAAGTCCAAAGGGGGAGATTGTTGGCATTATGATTCAAGTGTTGTCCTTGATGGCAACTCACTCAGAGGATGGTACAGGTGCTCAGAGGTTGGTACAGGTGATGGCAACTTAATCAGAAGACAGATCTCAGTACAGCATGCCAAGGAAGCTCATACACGCCGTTTCGTTAAGCCCAAGTCGCGTGTACACGCTAGTTCGATTCAGAAAAAGCGCGTGTATGTGGAAAGGTTCCTTTGGTTCATGGTGGTTAGTCCTTGGAAGTTGTGCCTATGATTTCGGACCATTATGTCTCGACGGGCGTGTCGATCCCTAGTTTTAAAGTTGATGGTATTGTGTTACTATGGTTTTGGCTCTTGGTATTGAGAAAGGCCTAAGGCTATATAAGGAGAAGAAGATCATTAGGCAAAATCATCTTTCGACAAGGCTTGAATATTTAAGAGAGAAAGAGATCTGATATGCAGGTTCTGAATTGCTTGATCTAAGCCAAGGAGAGATCACATCGGTTGATGGAAGACTAGATCTAAGGATAGATCGGGATCTAATGGTTTGAAATGCACTATCATGATATGGTTGATTATGCGTATTTCTAGATCTGCATATTGTCGCAATGTTACGTTCTGGGTCTAACTAATGTCTGGTACAGCTGCAAATTGAGAAAGTTTATTTTTAGATCTGTACGCAGGTTGGCTTCAGTAAAAGAGCGTGTATACGCGGGTTCTGCTCATTAAAGTAGCGTATATCTTTTGAAGCTTGATTTTGGGTTTACAGTGGGGTCTGACTGTTATTGCAGAGTTCTGTAGTCTGCTCTGTGTTCTGGTAACTGGTGATTGACAGGGTTCAGTGGTTCAGTGATTCAAAGTTTGGTTGTTTTATGCTTCAATGATCTGTTGTGGAAATTGAATGAATTGTGGTCTTCAGATTGTAATGTTGTGCTTCAGGAATATCCAAGTCTGAAAATGTATGAAAAGTGATACCTGAAAGAAGGAAGATTGTAGGTCAGCACCTACGTACTAGTATCTTGGCTAGTACAAGAGCAAAGGGGGTTGGAGCTCCCTTCCAAGGAAGTTTGGAGAACGAGAGAAGGTTGAAGCCTTCTGCAGGTTGTAGCCTGCGTACTGGTATAAGGCTGCACCAGTACAAAAGATTGTAAACTGAAGTTTCATATTAAAGAAAGATAGAGACAACTTGCAGCAGGTGGTTTTCACCCACATTGGGTTTCCACCTTATATCTTGGTGTTCATGTGTGTGGCTTTTTATCTGTTCTGTTATACTGCACATGTTTACTGTTAATGTGATGAATAATGTCCTGATGCACTTAATTGAAGAATAAGCTAACTAAATTGTGAGTTTTCTTCTTATACGCTGTTTTACTTCGTCACAGTAGCGTGTACACGCTGGTTCACTAAACTGAAGTAGCGTATATGTTTTTGGACATTTAAAAAGTTTGATTAATCTGATAATACTGATTCACCCCCCCTCTCAGTATTATTTCCAACAGCATTGCGTTGGTTTGGTGAGAAGGCAGAACCCAAGCTGATATGAGTAAGTATGGTAAGACCATCTCTATCTAGAGTGACTTTGTTACTGCAATCAAAAAGCAGTTCTATCCATTGGCCTACATGCAACAAGCCATGATGAATTGGAAAACTCTTCGGCAGTTGAAAGGGCAAAGTGTACAGGGGTATACTCAAGAGTTCAGAAAGAGAGCATTGATGTTGGGCATTTCATTAGACTCACCAGAAACTCTTTTGAAGTACATTGGGGGTCTACATAGCTACATGAGGCATACCATCCTCATGTTTACTCCCACTAGTATAGATGAGGTATCTGTACAAGCTACTCATCTAGAAGCTAGAGGAAAGAATGGAAATCCAGAAGTTGGGGGACCATCCCAACCCACTGTAAGCAAGAGCAAGGAGAAAAGAAAGTAGAAGTGGAAAGCAAGGAAGGCTAACACTTCATAGAAAGGAAAAGCCTCATGCACTCACTGTAAAAAGGAGGGACATGATGATGAGCACTATTTGATTCTGCATCCAGAGCTGAGACCTAAGAAGTCCGAGGGAAAGGAGAAGAAGATTGCTACAGCTATTCAGAAGGATTTGGGGTCACACTCAGGAGATGAAACAGTCATTGTAGCCACAGGTATAAAAGGTAATAAATCTCAAGCATCTACTAGCAATTATGTTCAATCTATTATTGATGAAGAACATGAGACAAAAAGGCATGAGCTTTTTCATATTCAAGTTGTTTCCAAATATCAAAAGATTGATACTTTGTTTGATAGTGGCTCACAAGTAAATCTGATTTCTGAAGCAACTGTAAAGAAATTGGGATTAGCAACTACACCTCATAAGAATCCATACCCATTAGGATGGTTGAATGATAAAGCACAACTACAAGTGACTAGACAGTGCAAACTCAAGTTTTCTTTTAGGTTAGCATGTAGATAAGGTTGAGTTAGATGTAATTCCTTTGGATATATGTGGAATTGTTTTAGGAAGTCCTTACTTGTATGATAGAAAGGCTATTTTCTATAGAGCTGAGAACAAGTATCTACTTGTTAAAGATGGAATCGAATACTTTGTAAGATCTCATAAGCTCAAGAATAATTATACTCTCATAAACTGAGGACAGATGAAAAGAATGAGAAATTCATGAAAACAGTTCTTACTGATGGTTGTAAAAGAAAAGAAAACTGATAAAACCAATGTATTTGAGGGCTGTAATTTTGATCAGCAAGCTGATCTAGAAAAGATTGTTTCAGAGTATGATGTCTTGTTTCAAGAACCTCAAGGTCTGCCACCCAAAAAGGAAATAGTACATGACATTATTTTGCAGCAAGATGTTCCTTTGCCTAACATTGGGATGTACAGGTTATCTACCTTAGAGAATGTTGAATTCAAGAAGCAGGTGCAGGAGTTGCTCGAGAAAAGGGTTCATCAGGCCTAGCACATCACCATGTGGGTCACCAATCGTTTTGGTGAGAAAGAAAGATGGCTCATGGAGAATGTGCATTGATTACCGAGAACTAAATAGGATAACAATCAAAAACTGTTATCCCCTTCCTCGCATAGATGATCTTTTAGATCAATTGAAGGAAGCTGTTTATTTCACCAAGCTGGATTTGCACAGTGGATACCATCAGGTCAGAGTTGCAGAGCAAGATGCATGGAAGACTGCTTTCAAAACAAAGCAGGGATTGTATGAATGGATGTTTATGCCTTTTGGCTTGACCAATGCCCCTGCTACTTTCATGAGATTAATGAATGATGTACTCAGAACTTTTCTTGATGATTTTGTTATTGTGTGTCTGGATGACATGATGATTTTTAGTAAAACATTGGAAGAACATTTAAAGCATGTTAAGCAGACATTAGATGTTTTGAAAAGAGAAAAAATTTATGTTAAACTCTCCAAATGTGAATTTGGCAAAACCTCTCTAAATTATTTGGGTCATATAGTAGGGGGAGGTGAATTGAAAATAGACCCCTCTAAAGTGGCAGTCATTGTAAATTGGCTTAAACCCAAGTCTGCTACAGAAGTGAGAAGCCTCTTAGGAGTAGCACAGTATTGGAGGAAGTTCATTTCAAATTTTTCCTCAATTACAGCTCCCTTACATGCTTTGACAGGATTGAACAAGGTGTTTCAGTGGGGAGGCAAACAGCAGAAAGCCTTCGACACCTTGAAAGAAAAAATTAGTACAACACCTATACTAGCACTGCCAGATCTATAAAGACCATTTGAGATCCAAACTTATGCCAGTGACTATGCCATGGGAGCAGTGTTGACACAGCACGGTAAACCCATATGTTATCATTCTGAGACTTTTAATCCTGTAGTAGTCAACTATCCTACATATGATAAGGAATTGTATGCATTAGTTCAGAGTGTGAAAAAATGGAAACATTACTTAATGGGCGAAGAAAGAGTAATACATACTGATCATCAGCCACTTCAATACTTACACTCTCAAACTAAGTTGCAACAAACAAGACATTACAGATGGATGGGGTTTCTAAAACAGTTTCATTTAGTCATCAAATATAAAAAGGGCATACATAACAAGGTTGTAGACATGTTATCTAGACCCATTATAAATGCATCTAGCATACTTAAGCATAATTCTGTGCTGCATGAAAGCTACATAGAACAGTATGCTCAGGACATGGACTTTAAAGATGTATATGCAACTTTGAGTCAAGGAAAAAGAGTAGAAGAATTGGACTATCATGTAAAGGATCGACTCTTATACCATTGTGGGAAACTCTGCATTCCACAAACTAAGAGAGCAAAGATAATTAGGGAAGAACACACTTCTCTGATATCAGGTCACTTTGGGGTAAGTAAAACAGTTGCACAGCTACAAAGGTTCTGTTAATGGCCAAGAATGAATGAGACAGTTTCTAGATATGTAAAGCGGTGTGCTATGTGTGTTAAAAGTAAGCCCAGTAACAGAAAACTAGGCTTGTACACTCCATTGCCAGTTCCTTCTCACCCTTGGGAAAGCATTTCCATGGATTTTGTTGGAGGACTGCCCAAATCTAGGAAAGGTCATGATTATCTATATGTTGTTGTGGATAGGTTCAACAAAATGTGTATTTTGATACCCTTTAGTAAACCGATTGCAGCTGAACAAACTACAAAATTATTCTTTGAACATGTATGGGTTCATTTTGGATTACCCACTTCTATAATATCTGATTGAGACACCCGATTTGTGGGAAAGTTTTGGTCTAGCCTGTGGGAACTATGGACACCAAATTAAAGAAAAGCACAGCTTTTCATCCGCAATCAGGTGGCCAGACAGAAGTAGTTAAAAGGACAGTGATCCAGTTACTGAGAGGATATTGTAGCAAACACCCAAAGCTTTGGGATGAACACTTGTGTTATGTGTAGCATGCTTACAATAGAGCCAAACACTCTTTTACCCAGAGATCTCATTTTGAGACCTGCTTTGGTTTCATACCAAGGTCTCCCTTAGATTTTGTCTTTGGTAAAGATACCATGGTTGATGGACATAGTGATGTGGACAAGGAAACTAGGTTCATTGAATAGATCCAGGAGATCAACTAGGCAGTACAGGAACAGCTGGAAAAGAGCCAGGCCAAGTACAAGGCTAGGCATGATAAGCATCGGATGGAGCATAGTTTTCAAGTTGGAGACCAAGTTTGGCTGTATATCAGCAAGGACAGGATGTAAGGTGAAGGTAAGAAGCTAAAACCTATCAGGTATGGACCCTTCAAGATACTTGAGAAGATTGGTAAAAATTCTTTTCGCTTTGATTTGCCAGCTTACATGCACATCTACTCAGTCGTGAACGCAGATTGCTTGAGGTTGTTTGAACCTTCAATGGTCGAGGACCCTAAAGAGCAAAGTCAATTACCTTCTGTTGATGACCTACTACCTGAATATCTTAATGAGTTGTATGAAGATACAGTGCTGGACAGGAAGGTAAGGACGACGCATAGTGGACAGGTGGAATACCTCATAATTGGACTTAAAGGTTCAAAGTCGAGCAGTGCAAAGTGGATTGGGATTGGACAAGTGAGACAACAGTTTCCTCACTTAGTTGATGCTTGAAGAAAACCAACTTTTGGTGGCCCAAAAGCTTTTCAGTTGGGAGGCTGTGATCCGAATCGGATCCATAAACGAATTTCATAGAACCATGACTAAAACAGGTCGAACAAATCTCAAATGAAATCCAAAACAACAATCGAAAACACCTTGAACCAGTGGCCATGGAAGCCGGCGCAAAACGACGAGGACCTTGGTCAAAGCGCGCTGACCGAGGCCCATGGAGATTGCACGGGAGGTCGATGTAGCTCCTGGGAGCCCCGGAATGGGAAAAGGAGTTGATTTTCGATGCGCGTTAGGGCAAACAGGGCTGAAATGGTAGAGCTAAGCACTCGGTCACGTTGGGAGCTAGAGGACTGTGTGTTGGAAATAATACTGAGAGGGGGGGGTGAATCAGTATTATTAGATCAGATAAAACTTTTCCAATGCTCAGACTTAGAAACATATACGCTACTTCAGTTAAGTGAACCCGCGTGTACACGCTACTGTGTTTATTGCAACTAGCGTATATCAAGAGATCTTATGATTTAGTTAACTTATCTTCAGTAAATGCATCAGAACATTATTGACCATATTAACAGTAAACATGTGCAGTATAACAGAACAGATCATCACACAAGAGCTACACACATGAACACCATGATATAAGGTGGAAACCCAATGTGGGTGAAAACCACCTGCTGCAATTTGTCTCT
This sequence comes from Pinus tabuliformis, assembly GCA_031772625.1. Lineage (NCBI taxonomy): Eukaryota > Viridiplantae > Streptophyta > Pinopsida > Pinales > Pinaceae > Pinus > Pinus tabuliformis. The sequence continues at coordinate 709,825,248 of CM062812.1, read as the reverse complement.
TTCTTCTTTAATAAGAAACTTTTTTTACAATGTACTGGTGCAGTCCTTTACCAGCACACAGGCTACAACCTGCAGAGGGCTACAACCCTCTTAGCTCTTGTACTAGCCGATCCATTTACTAGTACATAGGTGCCTACCTACAGAATGCTCCAATCTTTACTCCCCTTGCTCTTGTACTGGCTGATATGATTACCAGTACGTAGGTGCCGGCCTACGATCTACCCGGGACCACGTTTCATACATTTTCATACTAGATCCATAAGACAATCATCATTGTAGTACAACCTGCATCATTTATCACTGAAACACTGAAACACTGTCAACAACACAGTCACCAGAACACAGAGCAGACACAGAACTCTGCAAAAACCATCAGACCCATCTGCAACTTCAAATATCAAGCTTTACAATGTACACGCTACTTGGATGAACCCAACCTGCGTGTATACGCTCTTTTTCCAAGGTCAACTCGCGTACAGATCTAAAAATATTTCATTATAACTTTGCAGCCGTACCAGACATCAATCATACTATAACACTTATAGAAAATTATTTGCGTCAGTATGCAGATCTAGAATAAGCATAATCAACCATATGAAGATAGTTCATTTCAAACCATTTGATCCCGATCTCTCCTTAGATCTTGTTCTCTATCAACTGGTGAGATCTCTCCTTAGCTCAGATCAAGCAATGCATCATCAACTCATAACTTGCATACTGGATCTAATACTTCATCAGATATTCAAGACATTTCAGATCAATTTGCCTAATGATCTTCTTCTCCTTATATAGCCTTAGGCCTTTCTCAATACCAAGAGCCAAAACCATAGAAATCCAATACCATCAGCTTCAAAACGAGGGATCAACACGTCCGTCGAGACACCATGGTCCAAAACCATAGGCACAAATTCCAAGGAATAACCGCCACGGACCAAAGATAAGTTTTCCACATACACGCTCTTTTACTGAAGCCAACCTGCGTGTACACGCGACTTGGTATATAGCGAACCTGTGTATACGCGACTTGGTATATAGTGAACCTGCTTGTATACGCGACTTGGTATATAGTGAACCAACGTGTATATATTTTTCTTCATACTTGTAGACTAATCATCAATTCCTTGCTGCTATCCTTCTGCACTATGATTTGTCATTAGTGTGATTTGCCATCAAGGAAAACACTTGTCTCATAATGCCAACAATCTCCCCCTTTGGACTTGATGGCAAAGCTGACTTGTTACACTTAGAACTATCATCTGATTCCATTGAGTTGTCCTCCATCAGTCACATCTGACATCTCTTCTGAAGATTCATCCAGTTATACATAAGTGAGATATTCTTCTATGAGAGGGTTGCCATCAAGTACAACACATGCATCATAATGCCAACAATCTCCCACTTTGGACTTGATGGCAACAACACCAAATCACTCTCCCCCTTTGACATCAAGGGCAAAGGGTGGACCAAGATGTTCTCTTCCTTTGCTGAACATTTCGCTGTCCATACTCCCCCTGAGTATCTGTTAAAATCTCTGAATGATCTCCCCCTTTGTATATGCAAAAGTGTACCAATCTGTCAAAGCTACCCCTGAGTACATGCCGAGTCTCTGTACTGCTGAAGTGTGCTGTTCATGCTCTTCCTGACTGTAGGCAAGATCTGCAAAAGATGTTCTTCAAGAAGAACATGACTCTATACATCATAAAAGACCTTCCTATCACCAAAGACTCATACATACATCCATCTCTCAACTAAGTGAGGATATACAAAAATTGACTCATCCACCCAACCAAGTGGGGATACATCAAAAGTTTACATATGACAACCAATCATATTGCATCAATCATCCTAGGCATAGTGGGGAAACCAAAATAGGCCGTTACATGACCTTGACACCATGAAAGAGATACCACAAAAGAGATATATGACATAGAGACGAAAGAACTAGACCAAGACTTATGAAAGTTACCAGCAGCATTTGATAATCACCATTTAGATCAGCAACCAAGAGATCCTTCTGTTCTCCTTTCGCCTTTGTTCCACTTGAAACCAACAACAAATGTGAACTAGAACCAAAAGCTTTAAGATAATTCCAACAATGCATCATTGGAAGATTATCTGCTCCCCCTGAACCTGTGCCAGATGATCTATATCGGACCCATATCAGACTTTCTACAACCAACATCTGTCCCTGCTGATTTCCTTCAAAACTCCATATACGCGTTTGCATCCACATAAACAAGCGTATATACGCAGATAGGCCTTATGAAACTCGCGTACAACCATTTTCATATCAGCAACCTGTAAATGTCCTGCAGCAAGGTATGTCTGAACATAGATGTCAACTCCTCCTTTTAAACATCATCATGAAATCATTCACATTACATGTGAAGCCACCATAGCCATTACATCAACGTCAAGATATACATGATCCAAGTATCATTACTTGGGAACATCTACATCAATCAACATATGTAAGTATCAACCTATCATCATATAGATAAGAACTCATCACCATGTCTCCAACAAAGCAAGTCATCCATGTATCAGCACTATGTATCTTGAGCTCAAGCTCATTTGACAAAACTTCTTGATATCATCAACAAAAACAATCCTTATCCACAAGAGTGCCTGCATCATAACTGTATGATCTTTATGCATATGACAACAGCAGTATATGAGTGACTCATCATCAAGTGAGGAAGATGTGTATTCAAGCTTTGTACTTCTCCTTATCCTTATGAAGATCACCATGTAAGCATCATCAAAGGATCAACCATAGATCTGATCTGAACATCTACTATGTAACTTCAAGAATCATATGAGAGTTTATCATAGCAAGATATATCATTTAGCCATATAAGAATCATCACCAAGGATTATTAACCATAATGCAAACAATGAATTACTAAAGGCATATGCTCCCCCTCAACCAGTGCCATCTGTTAGATCTGATCATGCATATGTCAGCAATAAGCATCAAAACATCATCATCCTCAAGTTAGGATCAAAACACTTCTAGACATCATACAAGTAACAAAACATTTTCACACATCCTCAGCAGACTGTAACCAATAGAGCAAATAATAGACTGAATCATATCAGATCCTTTTTCTGATCCTGTCCCCCACTGCTTTTCCTCAGACTGACATATACGCGACTTTGCAGTGTCTAACTCACGTATGTACGCGACTTCCCTTTAAGGAACTTGCGTATGAGATTCAGAACGCTGAAGTTTTACACTTTCAGCTCCCCCTGAGTCTGATATGTCTGTGATGTGCTGTGTCTCAGTACATTGTGCTGACTGTACTTCCTTCTTCCTCCATATCTTTAAGTGTGATGAGGTTTTCTCCTTTTGGTGTGATGTCCTTCCTTTGTTCCTGCATTCCTTTTCTATATGTCCAAGCTTGTTACATGCATAACATCTTACATGTTTCATATTCCTCCTGTAGCAATCAGCAGCTTTGTGACCAAACATATTGCAAGCAAAGCAATATCCATTAAAGTACCTTGAGTGTGATGATCTTTCTACATGATGGTCTTGAACCCTTCTTCTTCTACATCTAGCTGCAACATGTCCAAGATTATGACATACATAACATTCAACATTATTCATAGGAGGAGTAAAAGATCTTCTTTGAGGAATCTCTTTCCTTGATTGTTGATGGGGTTGACCTTTCATCTCCTTGTTGATCATTTTAGATTTCTCTTTAGAGTTCCTTGCCTCACCTTGTGAACTAGATTCACCTTCAACAGATTCATGAAAACCAAGACCGGTCTTGATAGCAGGAGACCTTTGACTACTAAGAATATCATCCAAGACTTTAGAACTATCTTGAAATCGTAAAAGCTTATCCTTTTCTTCTAGTTTACCTTTCAAGATATTTACCTCAACCTGAAGCTGTTCTTCCTTTTCAAGAGATTGCTTTTTCAAATCTTCTTCATCTTTCCTTCATTCTTCCATTTGTTCCCTTAGTTTGAGAATCTCCTTTTCTTGTTCTTCATTCAGATCCTGCTGCATTTGACGAACTCGGAAGGCACATTCTAGTTGAGATTTTAAGCTGGTGGCTTCGTTTTCTTGTATTGCAATAGCTTGGAGTAGATCTGTATTCTGCTTCTTTGATTCTTCAAGATCTCCTTTTAGTGTGAGGATTGTAGCTTCAAGATTTTCATAGTAGATGGATCTATCTTTGAGTTTCTTGATGGTTGTGCTTCTTTCGTTGACTTCTTTTCTTAATGATGTCACTTCATGCTGCAATTTTTGACATTGGTCTTCCTTGTCCTTGAGAAGCTTTCTTACCTTGTTTCCTTCTTCTAGTTGGGCCTTTAGTTTGGTAACTTCTTCGTTGAAAGCACATTCCCTTTTGTTCAATAGATCTTGTTGATCCTTAACTTTGTCTGCAAGCCTTCTAAATACTGCCTCTATTTGATACTTTTCTTGCTCACCCATAAAAGCATGTTCAGTAGTTTCACTATAACTTCCATCACTTTCACAAGGAAATATAGCAGGAACATCAGAGGATAACACATTCATACCTGATAATGATTCTGAATCTGATTCTGAATCCGAAGAACTTCTTATACCTAATCCCCAATCGACTCTCCCACTGTCATAGATCTTCTGAGATGTCTTCTTCTTCTTATGAGCTTTCTTCTTAAGCTTCTTTCCCATTGTTCCACGGATCTCCTTCAAGCGATCAAGCTTCTACCAAAGGACCTGCTCTGATACCAATTGTTGGAAATAATACTGAGAGGGGGGGGGGGTGAATCAGTATTATCAGATCAGATAAAACTTTTCCAATGCTCAGACTTAGAAACATATACGCTACTTCAGTTAAGTGAACCCGCGTGTACACGCTACTGTGTTTATTGCAACTAGCGTATATCAAGAGATCTTATGATTTAGTTAGCTTATCTTCAGTAAATGCATCATAACATTATTAACCATATTAACAGTAAACAGGTGCAGTATAACAGAACAGATCATCACACAAGAGCTACACACATGAACACCATGATATAAGGTGGAAACCCAATGTGGGTGAAAACCACCTGCTGCAATTCGTCTCTTTCTTCTTTAATAAGAAACTTCTTTTACAATGTACTGGTGCAGTCCTTTACCAGCACACAGGCTACAACCTGCAGAGGGCTACAACCCTCTTAGCTCTTGTACTAGCCGATCCATTTACTAGTACGTAGGTGCCTACCTACAGAATGCTCCAATCTTTACTCCCCTTGCTCTTGTACTGGCTGATATGATTACCAGTACATAGGTGCCGGCCTACGATCTACCCGGGACCACGTTTCATACATTTTCATACTGGATCCATAAGACAATCATCATTGTAGTACAACCTGCATCATTTATCACTGAAACACTGTCAACAACACGGTCACCAGAACACAGAGCAGACACAGAACTCTGCAAAAACCATCAGACCCATCTGCAACTTCAAATATCAAGCTTTACAATGTACACGCTACTTGGATGAACCCAACCTGCATGTATACGCTCTTTTTCCAAGGTCAACCCGCGTACAGATCTAAAAATATTTCATTATAACTTTGCAGCCGTACCAGACATCAATCATACTATAACACTTATAGAACATTATTTGCGTCAGTATGCAGATATAGAATAAGCATAATCAACCATATGAAGATAGTTCATTTCAAACCATTTGATCCCGATCTCTCCTTAGATCTTGTTCTCTATCAACTGGTGAGATCTCTCCTTAGCTCAGATCAAGCAATGCATCATCAACTCATAACCTGCATACTGGATCTAATACTTCATCAGATATTCAAGACATTTCAGATCCATTTGCCTAATGATCTTCTTCTCCTTATATAGCCTTAGGCCTTGCTCAATACCAAGAGCCAAAACCATAGAAATCCAATACCATCAGCTTCAAAACGAGGGATCAACACGTCCGTCGAGACACCATGGTCTAAAACCATAGGCACAACTTCCAAGGAATAACCGCCACGGACCAAAGATAAGTTTTCCACATACACGCTCTTTTACTAAAGCCAACCTGCGTGTACACACGACTTGGTATATAGCGAACCTGCGTATACGCGACTTGGTATATAGTGAACCTGCTTGTATACGCGACTTGGTATATAGTGAACCAACGTGTATATATTTTTCTTCATACTTGTATACTAATCATCAATTCCTTGCTGTTGTCCTTCTGCACTATGATTTGTCATCAGTGTGATTTGCCATCAAGGACAACACTTGTCTCATAATGCCAACAATCTCCCCCTTTGGACTTGATGGCAAAGCTGACTTGTTACACTTAGAACTATCATCTGATTCCTTTGATCTGTCCTCCATCAGTCACATCTGACATCTCTTCTGAAGATTCATCCAGTTATACATAAGTGAGATATTCTTCTATGAGAGGGTTGCCATCAAGTACAACACATGCATCATAATGCCAACACTGTGGACAGAGAACCGAAAAGGCACCATCGTACGAAGGTGGGACCCACGACTTGGAAACTAGCGGTTTTACCCGGGGTGCCCTTGAATGGTAAGAGGTTTTGGAAAAAGCGGAGCGATCACACTCAGTGATTGATGCGTGGCAGCGGAGGTGAGAGAAAAACTGCCGTGATCGCGCGTTACCGGTTGAGCAAGTCAACCGCGCTCGACGTGTGAATGACGTTGGATCTGGAGGAGCCCAGATCAGACGACTGAGATTGCGCCTGATAGACAGAGCGGAACTGACAGGGAATTAAGCCAAGTTCTAAAGAGATTTGGAGTTCGTTGACCGCCACGGTGGAGAAAGAAATGAATCGACGAACAGGCTGGTGCTGTTCCAGTGAGGACACGTGGCTACTTCTCAAGGGATTATGCTGACGCTGAACAGGGAATTCCAAGCACACAGGAAACAGGTGAATCGAGGCAGGCGGGAGAGGAACCGAACAGGTATGAAGGCTGAATGGATAAAGCCATGAACAGAGATAGTGAACGGGGATTCGAGGAGATTCAGAGTGAAGAATCGAAGAGAGATAGTGACAGTAAACCCTGAGAGGAGGACCGAGCACAAAGAGCAGTAAAGCCAAGCAAAGGAGACAGAGGGCCGAGCTGACCACAGGCAACATCGAGTACCAGAGAGCTTGAAGATTCAAGCCTTCCAATAGAGGAATCTGTCCGGATTGAGCATCACAGTTGGCTCTTTCCACTGTAGACCAAGGGTCACAGAGATGGTAGGAAGAAAAAGAGTCTGTGTACTCCAAGTGGCTTGGGGAATCCAAGAACCACCTTGCTAAGCAAAATCTGCTTCAGGAGAACTCACATTGAGTCCCTGTATCGTAATTTCTCTACTCAAAGACATAATAAAATAACGCCACCACTGAAGCTGGACCAGAGACGTAGCCCTGGAGAATTGGGTGAACTCCTTATTAAAAACTGCTTGTGTGTTTGTGTTTCTTACTGTATTGCTCTGCCGTCTTTCCATTTATTTTTTGTGTATTGGAAATCTGATCGATCCGTTGTTTCAATAACATAGAACACACACCAGCACATGGGTTTGTAATACCTTCTTTGTTTAATAAATCTTCAACTGAGATCACTCATAGGGTGATTATCAGATCACCAATTCATCCACAATAATAATGTCCACAGGTTTTGGGACAACCTATTCTTCTTTAGAAAAATCTTCATTATCTGAAATTGGAGGCGGATTCTCAATTAAGGTAGCCACATCTTGAATAACAAAAAGGTCTACACCCACGAGGTCTAAAACAATCTTCTCTTGCAAAATTTCTACATTAAGTTTAAAAGAAAAAACTTCCTGCATATTATTGCTGAAAATAATGGATGGGTCATGGATTTATTGATCTTTTATGCTAGCAAACTTAGAATTATGATTTTTAGAATTTTTTTCATGGATTAAAAACTCAGGAGAAGAAGGAAATGCAAGGCAACTAGAATGATCATTTTTATTTGTGAAAATTTGAGAAGATTGCTCCAAACTATAGTCGATAACCTTTGCTTATTCATTACATTTGAGGTTCTTGTTCTCTTGTTCTTCTAAGACGTATAGAGATTGTGAAATGTCATCAACAAGTTCATATGATATTAAATCATTGAAATGCAAATTTGCTTCATTTTCAATAATGGGAGAAATAACTACTTATTGAAAATTTTCTTTTGTGTCGTAGCAGCCAACTTCTTCAACTTCTTCACGGTTGAAAGGTCTCTCATGAATAGCCTTTATAATCTCATCATCCATAAACTGATAATTTTCATAGCAACCTACCAGGTATTGTATAAATCTTTCAAAATGATCATAACAGTTTTGAACCAACAAAAAATATGTTTAATCTTCTTTGTATTTCTCAAAAAATATAGTATGAAAATGCTTTAAAGAACATATACTAGCAGCTGGTAAATTTTCATACCAAGACCTGGCATTTCCTTCCAAAGTAAGCATGAACATATTAATAAGACAATATTCATGCCATTCAACCTGTAGCCTCCTTAAATGCATATGGAATTTGATAAGATGTAAAGCAACATTATTACCTTTCTCATCTTTGAACTCATGGAAATATGATTTCCAATCTATGTAAGGCATGCGATGCAGAAAGCCAGGGATACTAGATCTGTCCATAGGAGCATACTTGCCTTCTATTCTTGAGCTCGTATTGAAAACAATCAACAATAATTGATGAAATTACAGACCTTCACATAGTGGAGTCACCATGAGTGTTCTACAATCTGTATTTTCTGACAATGGAGTCGCTATGAAAGATTTGATCTTTTGATACTTTGAACGTGGAGTCGCCAGTTAAATGATACAACCTTCTTGTGTCTAATCATTTTCGACCATCAGTAATCAGAATTGGAACTTGATACACTTTTCTAGGCACGTCCCCAGTATGGTTGCCAAAATGTTAGCACTCAATAATTTTCTGAGGTTGCAGAAGAAAATCACCAAGGTAACCACAAACTAACCTTGGAAGTTGGGATCTAGCCCTGCTAGCTTCAGAGAGGGCTCTCTCCATAGGATTTAACTTTGTTTGATTGAATATTAGGCTAGTTATGAAGTTTGGGGTTTGATTTGTATTTTAATGGTTGGTTGATAACTAGAATACCATTGAGCTATGGAGTCTATTACATAAAATACATATTGACTACAGTATCTACAGATAGATCTCACAAGGCAGGGTATCCAAAATGAATGGATTCTTTAAGGTCTATGAATGGAGAAGAAGAACAAATTAAGGTTCACTTTAACTATAGAGCATTATTACCTGAATTCTATATTTAAAGATCAGAAGAAAACATAGAAATTATTCGTAGCCAAGTGCAGAGTGTAGATTTAAACAAATTTTGCCTTTATTTATCTATTGAATAATTCAGATGTGGAAAACAATTATGTGCTATAAATAGAGAAATATAAACACATAAGACGATAGATGCACTTCACCAACAACTTGACACATGAATCCTGTGAAAGAGCTTCTGTACTACTTGGAAAATCCAATGACATTTCAAAAATATAGAATAATGTTCTTCATACAAAAGCCAACATCTCTTACTTCAAATGATGAATTATTTATAAAAATTCTAAACTAAAATATCTTGAAAAAATTCAAGATTTGTTACAAATATCTCAAACTGTACTACACGAATAGAACTGAAATATAGGAAATTCAAAACTAATGAATCTACTTGGCACTGTCTTTGTGGATTGCTGGTGACAAAGAAGAGAAATTCAAATTTGATAACAACTATTATTTGATGATGTGGCCTCCAAGTCACTAACTGTCTTTGAGCTTTTTCCTCCTGAAATTCGGAAAAATAGGGTCCTGTAATCCCTTTGTATATCCAAAAATATAATATATGTTATAAAACAAAGAGATTTTTTTGTACATGATGATGTTGGCAACAAAAACCTCTTTCTATTTTGAAAATTCATTTCCACATGCTCGGAAACTGCATTTGAAAATACTGACTAAAAATAGGAAAATTTGGGAAAATATGTGTATAAAGAGTCATCTGAATCTCCCAAACCATAACAGCTATTAGAAAACCAAGAGAGGATTTTGAAAATTCGTTCTCAACTGTTTGTAAACCATGTTTTGAATGATTGTGTTGTATATGAAAAACATATTTTTAACTGACCATGAAATAGACATATGGCGTGGAGGCGGGAGGTGACATTGAGGTGGGGGATAATGTGGAGTCACATGGTTGGTGGAAAGGAAGTGGTTTCCGCAAGGGTGATGTGGAAAAATGGTGTGCAGGTGAGTGGGAAAAACAGTTCGAGTGGCAGGCAGTGGGTGGTGCGGGAGTGACAACGAGGTTAAATGTTGGCCAGAGGTGATAGGTGGAAGGGATACATGGTGATAAGGGAATGGCGGTTGACTCGAAGTGAGGGGTGATATAACTGGGAAGGCAGATTGCGGCGGGACGGAGGAAACTACTTTCAGAGGGGGTCATGGTTGTTTGTGGTATTTGAGGGGGGGAGGTCTGAAATCATGAGGGGAAGACATGTAGCAGTGGGGAAATTTCTTTTTGGTCCCCCCCTCACCGTTAAAGAGAATCAATGCAAGGGGGTTTGAAAATACTTAGGGTCATCAGATTGGAGCAGGATTGTGATTGGGGAAAGCGATGTGTGCGAAGTTTAACATCAATAGTCCCACAACATTTCTTGACCAAGTATCTTTTTACAATAAAGTCCAAACTTATAGTACCAAGGACTTATTAAGAATTATTTAATCACATTTAAAATATGTGATTAATTTAATCTAAACATACTTAATTATCCTCTAATGTTGCATTTTGACTTGAAAGCATATTTTTTTTTATTTTTATTAAGGTTTTTACCTTTTCTGGAAATAATCTACAACATGGAATATTATTTACAACACTTCAAAAATAAAAATGATCAATAATAATCAAATGATCCTATAAAAATTATAGGACCCTAACAGGTTGGATATGTGAAATTCTAGAGCCGAAGGCTCATTGTTAGCTTGGACTGCGAAATTCCCAAGAGCAAGGCTGGTCACCCTCAAGGATTGCGCAGTTCACTAAGGAAAGCTTAGAACCGGGTTGAAACCAAGTCAAGAGATTGGCTTGTGGGTTAGACAAAAAAGAAAGTAAGAAAACACAAGCCATAATGAAAAATATAAAGCTCCATCAACGCACAAGTACTCGAGTTAGTGCGAGATGAGTTTTTGTGATTTAGGAGGAAGGCTCCAAAACGAAGCATATGAAAAATTTTGGAGGGTGGTTGTAGCTGCTACAACACAAGGTTAGACATTCTACTTGGGTTTCAAATGTGTTCCCTGTTTGAAATAAGTCTTGTGAGATAAGGTTATGTGTTGACTTTTGTAATATCAAATGAGCATCAGATAATGAAAACTACCCAGTGCCATCCATGGAGCAGATCCTCCAAACAGTATTTGGGTTTGAGATGTTCTCATAGCTAGATGTATTTTCTAGCTACAATCGAGTGCTAGTGGTAGAACCAGGTCATCTCAAAACTACCTTTAGGACCAAACGGGGAACATTTTCCTTTAAGTGCATGTCATTCATACTTATCAATGTTGGTGTTACATTTCAAAGAGAATTGGACATCACCTTCCAGGACCTGATTGGCCAAAGTGTAGTTGTTTATTTGGATGATGTTACTATATTCTCTAAAAGAAGATCAAACCATGTGCATCATTTGAAACAAATATTTGAGCAGTGTCACATATATGGGATTTATCTCAATCCCAAGAAAAGCATCTTTGGTGTGTCAGAAGGCACTCTCTTAGGACACATCATTACAAAGAGTGGAATTAAAGTCGACCTCGAAAGGTTCAAAGCTATAACTTAGATCTTGTTCCTAGTAAATAAGAAGGATATGTAGTCTTTCTTAGGGAAAATTAATTTCCTGTGCAAGTTCATCTATGATTATGCTTAGATAGTTAAACCATTAAAGGAGATGATTAAGAAAGATGCAATTTACAAATGGGACAAAAGAGAGAAAGACGTTTTTTCTCAAATTAAACAAGCTATTGCTGATGTGACTGCTTTGTTTAGTCTTGATTATGGTAAGGATTTACTTCTTTATACCTTCACCTCATATTCATCTATTGTGGCCATATTGATGCAAAAAGACACTGAAGGAAATGACAACCTATTTCTTTCATGAGTACCATCTTACAGGGGTTAGAACTGAATTACCCTGCCATGGATAAACAAGCTTACGTTGTATACATGACAGTCAAACATTTTAGGACCTATCTTTTTAAAGATCACATGATCATATAAGTGCCTCATCCAATGTTCAAAACACTCTTTGTGCAGCAGGAGATGGATGAGAATAGGGCAAACTAGATGTCCTATTTACAAGAAAGTGATTAATAGTTTAAGCTAGTTCATACTATTAAGGGTCATGGCCTCTGTCAATTAGTAGCATAAGCGAGATATTCTCTAGAGTAAGATATTTTGGGATGGGAGCAAGAAATATAAATGTATAACATCTAACATTCTCCCCAGAAAATCACAATAGTGCCATGGCACTCAGATATACGAAAATTCCTAGAGCACGATACCTTTCCCACACATTTATCGAATAGAAAAAAGAGGGAAATTCGCCATAAAGATTTCTCTTATTAGATTCTTCATAGAGTGATTTTCAAAAAGAACCATAAGAATGTCTTACTAAGATTCCCTAAGCCTGAAGATACAGAGAATGTATGAAGATATCTACATGATGGACTAGAAGGTGGTCACTATGCGAGTGATACAAATGTGCATAAAGTAATGAGGGCTAGTTATTATTGGCCCACCCTACTCAATAATGGTCACGCTTATGCTCGCAAGTTCCCAACTTGTCAAAGATGTTTCGATCGAGATTAGAATTCAGTTGCCCCACTGCTACCAGTAGTAGTTGAGGAAACCTTCCAACAGTGGGGACTAGATTTTATTGGAGAAGTCTTCCCACATTTTTCAAGGAAACACCGATACATTTTAATAGAAACATATTATTTTACTTGGTGGATAGAAGCAATTCCTTTAAGAAAATTTAATGACTAGGAAGTCATCCAATTCTTAAAGAAAAACATTATAACCAGGTTTTTCATTCCAACATCTCTTGTCTTTGATAATGGGACTTATTTTTATTCATTAAAACTTTATGAATATGCCTTAGAGAATGGTATTGTGTTAAAGCATGCATCTAACTATTATCTACAGGGAAATGGTTTAGTTGAATCAACAAACAAAAATCTCCTTCGCATAATCAAGAAAACCATTTTCTATTATCAAAGGAACTGGCACAATGCTTTGATAAATGAATTATGGATTGACCACGTAACTCCTAAGCCTTCCCTGGAAACCTCACCGTAAAGAAGTGATCTTGCCTTTAAACCTATATCCCCCATCCTTGCAACTCTACCAAGAGTCCCAAGGTAGACCTTGCCTTTTGTTTCAAAGAAGGATAGATACTTTTCTCAAAATTTAGGAAGAAATGACCAAAGTTAGAGAAATATTTGTCATACACCAAATTCGTATTAAGAGATGGATCGACAGAAAATCTGCAGGGACCAAGATTTTCAATGTGGGTGACTTAATATTGAAGTGGGACAAAGCTCATAAAGAGAAAGGAAAACACACGAAGTTCCAATATCTATGGATTGACCCATATACCATCGAAGAGAAACTCAGTCATAATGCTTTCAAGATGAAATCCTTAGATGGGAGGATTGACCCTCTTCGTGTAAATGGCCAAGTTTTGAGACTCTATTTTCAATAACAGCTCTAAGTTGTATTTCCTGTACATTCCTTTTCTTTTCTTTAGAGTTTGTTGTCAGTATTATGTGTGTCATGTTAGCTCATGTCATGTCATGTTTTGTGTCCTGGTCATTGTATATAAATAAGACCTTGTGTGAAAGAGTGCATGTCTCTGAAGGGATTTGTGGTGTAATGAAGAGGAGATGCGACAACCACAACACTCGGATATTGTTCAGTTCTACTTATTTATTTTTGGAAGATTCCATAGGTTGAGCTAAGTCCAGACAGAAAATATGATACATCTAAAAGGAAACCCTTGAAAGAACCTATTAGATCTGCATCTATTGTAGTATCCAAACTCCTTAACTTGCCGTTAAATCTACTTGTTTTTTTCACGCTTATCCAATCTAGTAGAGAAAGGATAATGGGAAAATCTATAGCTAGCAAATAAATATAAGAGGTTATATTAATACTTCTCTGAAGGGGAAACCTTCTCTACTATTAATAATTCAAGATACCTCTTCTGCCAGTTGAAGATAATAAGTGTCGAAGCATATTCCTATTAAACAAATAAATAAAGGGTGAAAGAAGAGAAAGGCTTATTGTGAAAGGAGGTGAAGTAAGTGACTTTGTCGGGGTACTGTTCAGGCTCACTGGAAACAAAGCGACACTTGTGCTCCTATAGTGACTCCAACAAGGTACTGTCCAGTCCTGATGGCAAGAGAGAAACACTAGAGATGAAAGTCATACTCTGAATATCTTAAATTTGCTGCACATACTACCCTTTCCTAGATTGAAACAATTGTGATATGGCATATATTCGGTGTGTTTGAACAAAGTAAAGTAAAGTACATGTCATGTATACAACCAGGTCAAAAGGGGAAGCAAAGGAAATATAATTGGAAAATAAATACTTCCTAAAGGGCTAACCCTTTAACTGAAATGTTATTCGCAGGAAAAGAAGCTGAAGTTCATCCAGTGTGTCACAAAGTGTTGTTACTGCTACAACACCCTCCAAAATTTCACTACATTCAAATATTGGAGCCAAATATCACATCAAGTGTTTCTTTGGTCCTCAAGTGTCATTTCAATTCATTCTACATGTTTCAAGTGTTCTTGATCAATCTCAAGTGTCGTCACATTGTTTATAACATCTCTAGTGCAATTCAAGGTTGTAACACAATTGTTTGTTTTAAAATGACACTTTTGGTCGCAATCGCACACACTTTATTTATTATACTTGGGAAGTGTTTTCAAATTGGGGTTTTGATGTGTATGTGTCATTTTTCAAGTCTATCTAATTCTTATTGGTGACTTGGTACATGTTGCACTTGATTTCATGTCTAGACTCATTATGTTCTCCTCGTGTTCTATCCTCCAGATTTAGACAAATTTGGTTCTGCAGGTTAACCCATTAAGGCTAGGAGTGAAAAAGTACACTCTTAATCCTTGATCCAGAACCCTCTATTGTTCAAAAGTGCACCCTACACCCTCTAAGAGTGCATAGTGAACTCCTAAGCATCATTCCCTTTCCTTGTTTCGAACTATGCCCTCCTTGACCCTCTTGAGCACATCAGTGCACTTCGAAGTCCTAAAGCCCAACCCTTCAACCTTTAGCTCTCTGCCCTATTCCATATTTAGTCTCTTGAGTACTTGAACACACCCTCGAACACCCAAAGCCTCTTTCCTTTAGCCTTTGATAGTGCACCCTATGCCCACCTTGTCTCCCTTGGGCGTGCAACACACTTGGGAAGCCATAATGCCCTTCCTTCATCCTTTGGACCTTCGCCCTACACCCTCCCTTGAGATATTAGTCTCTTGTTGAGCACATGAGAGCATCTTGAAGCCCTAAAGATTTACCTCTCTAGCCCTTCAACCTTTCAAAGTGCAACCTTGTGCCCAAACTTTTCCTTGTCTTCTTCGAGAGAATTGTTAAGTCATGAACATAAAATCAACATGAAACATGCTAGAATAGGAGATTTTTCAAGCTGATGTTTACTTCCCATAAGTGATTTCAGTTGCAAGTATCTCAAGAACAACATCGAAGGGATGCTTGAATAAGATCAAGAAAAGAGGTTAGTTAAAGGAAGCACTCAATAATTAAGAACACATAAATCTTAATGATTGAAGCAGCCTAAAGACTCCATGAGATGAAAGATCCTTTTGGAGGGTGAAAGCATCAACAAAATGTGAGTTGCATGCAAGATTGAAGACGCAAATGACAACCTTTTCACCTATTGAAGAAAGTCCATGTCATCAGTCACTATAAGTCTTAGTCATCAATGATAGTGACTAGGACTTTCTTAATCCCTCTCTATCCCCCCACCATCTCTCTCTCTCTCACCCACACCCCACCCATTGTATCTCTTCCCCTCTCCCCCATCACTATCTCTGCCTCTGCCTCTCTCTTTATATCTCTCACTTATTTCCCTCCACTATATACATCCTTCCCTCTCTCCTTCTATCTCACTCTCTATCTCCACCTCTCTCATCTTCCCCCTCCACTATCTACATGCCTCCTTCTCTCCTTCTCTCTCACTCTCTATCTTCACCTCTCTCTTATTCCCCATTTATCTCTCTCTTATTCCACACTCTCTCCGTTCCTCTCTCCTCTCTCAATCTCCCTCCCCTCCTTCACTCTCTCCTCTCTCAATCTCCCCTCCCTCATTTTGTCTCTCCTCTCTCCCTCTCTCCTTCCCTCTCTTACTCTTTCTCTCGCCCACATTATCTATCTCCCTATATCCATTTACACATTTGACTATGTCTATCTATCTCCCCCCCTCTCCTCTCTCTTTCTCCCATATTCCATCAGAATATATCTTCCTCTCTTTGTCTATATATCTCTTATTCCTCCTATACTCTCTCTATTTCTCCCTCTCCCCTCTCAATCTTCCTCCCCTCCTCTCTTCTCCCTCCATGTTTCCTTCCTTCCCTTGCTCTCTTTCTCCCCCCCCCATCTATCTATCTCTATATTTCCATTTACCAATTTGGCTATGTCTCTCTATCTCTTCTCCCCCTCCTCTCTCTCTCGTTGTCTCCCTCTTCTTTCCTCTCTATCCCCCTTCCATCTATGTCTTTATCTCCCTACCTCTTTCCCTCTCTCTCCCCCTCTCCCCCTACTATCCTCTCTCCCTCTTTACCCTACTATCATCTCTCCCTCACTCCCTCCCTTCCTTCTCTCTCTCCGTTCTTCAATATTTGTCTCTATCTTCTCCCACACTCTCTCCCTCTCTCTTTGCTCTCTCGATCTCCCTCTCCTCCTTCTATCTCTTTCCTCCCCGTCCCCTTCCCCCTCTCTCTTTATTCCCCGCCCCCCCCCCCCACTATCAATCTTTCTATTTCCATTTACACATTTGTCTCTTTCTCTATCTCTTCTTTCCCCTCTCTCTCTCTCTCTCTCGATTTACATTTTTTTTATGTCTCTCTATGTCTTCTTCCACCTTTGTCTCTATCTCCCTCCCTCTATCCTTGTCTCCCCCCTTAACCCCCTCACTATCTCTCTCCCTATCTCCCATATCACTCTCTCACACACTCTCTCTAATTCTCACTTTCTCTCCTTTTCTCTCCTTTCTTCCCCCTCTCTCCCCTCTTCCTTTCCCCTCATGACAATTGTTTCCCTCTCTCTCTCCCCTCCATCTTTATCTCTATCACCCTCCATATCTCTCCCTCTCCCTCACTATGCCTATTCATATCCCTCCCCCCCCTTTCTCTCCCTCTCTTGCTTCCTCCCCCTCTCTTCCCCCCTCTAGCACTATCTCCTTTTCCCTCCCTATCTTCTTCTCTATCTCTCTACCTCACTACCTCTCTCTCCCACACACACTTCTTCCCTATATCTCTTTCCTACTCTCTACTCCCTCTATTTCTCTCTTCCACCTCCTCTCTCTCAATATTCTTCTCTCTTCCTCCTCCACTCCATCTATCCCTCCCTCTCTCCTTCTCTCTCACTCTCTATATCCACTGCTCTCTATCTTCTTAGATCTTTATCTCTCTCTTCTTCCACCCTCTCTCCCCTCTTTTGATCACCCTCCCCTCCTTCTCTCTCCCCTCCCTCCATATCTCCTTTCCTCTCTCTTTCTCTCGTCCACCTCACTCCCTATCTCTTTATTTCCATTTATATATTTTTATTTGTATTTGCATCTCTTCTCCCCCATTTTTCTATATCTCCCTCCCTTCCTCCTTCTCTCTCTCTCCTCCAGTGATGTAGATAATTGAAAGTTGTGTGATGTAAATGATATGGATGTTTCATGCAATTGTTAGTTTAATTTATCTACCAAATTTTAAGCCAAATTCCTTTAAGGTAGTTTCTTCCCATGATGAATGGAGAGAATCCATGCAAGAGGAGTATGATTCTCTCATCAAGAGTGGGATGTGAAATTTGATGGACCCTCCATTTGGAACCAAACCAATTGGCTACAATCAAGTCTTCAAAATATGATATAAATCATATGGATCCCTTGACAAGGACAAAGCATAGCTCGCAACAAAAGAATTTGCATAGAATGAAGGCCTTGATTACGAGGAGACTTTCCCCCCACCAAAAATTCGGCCACCATCCATATTCTATTTTCCTTTGAGGCACACAATGGATGAAAAATTCATCAAATAGATGTAAAGACTACTTTCTTGAATGGGGACTTTAAAGAGAATGTCTTAATGTCTTATTCTAAAGGTTTTATCATGAAAGGACAAGAATAAAAAGTTTGTAAACTCATCAAATCCTTATATGGATTGAAATAAGTACCATGAGACTAGTGTGAAAAGTAGATTGAGCATTTTATGAAGTTAAACTTGAAGAAATTTAACCTTGATGATGAAACTTTTTTTGTCAAGAAAGTTGGAAGATCGGAGCATATCTTGTAGTATATGTGGATGATCTATTGATAACAATGAATAATGAAGACTATATTGCATACATAAAGAAAGAGTTGAAGAAAATATTTGTTGTGATTGATTTGGTACATATTTGTGAAATTTCCTTAAATTGCAATAAGTGGAAATTTATTATTCTAACTAATTGATTTTGTAGTTTATTTATTATCGAAAATATTGAATAAATCACACTGCAATTATTCACAACAAAAAATACACTGTGGATAATAAATTGGAACTAAGAAAATAGATGCACACAGTCACACACAAAATAAAAATGAAACTAATACTTTTGGACAAAAGTCCCTAGAAAAACCCAACTGGGAAAAGCGGTGCAACAAATGAGGGTTTATTTTATTATGTCTTTAGCAAGGAATGATAGTACAATATATGGATGTCCAAATATTATAAATCCTCCAATTATAATATCTCTATTGTCTCTCAGTAAATATCAACACCAAATTTGGCTTCCTCAGTCACCCACTGGAGCTCCTCCTCCTAGGCCTATGCAAGCACTGTGTAGTTTTGCACAAAAGACACTCTTGGATAAATAAATGCGGATGAAACTGAGCTGCTTCCTATGGAAATATTACTATAGCCACTACTAGAAATTATTCCCGACAATCTTGAGTGTAATCTCCCTTTGAACAGTCAAATCAAGTTGCTATTATTGCCCCTTTGCATATGCTTCTCTAATCTATATTAAAATGTTAGAATAGTAGACAAACTGTAGAGTATTTCCTCCAAAAATTCTCTACCATGATCCTTTTGTTAACCCTCAAGTTCACTTTACCTTCTAAGATCTGCTCTTGAGTTGAATCAGTGCTCCTCCTATAAATCAAACTCTCTGTGTGTCTCACAATTGCTCCTCAAGAATAATTGATGTTTCTACGTCCATCCCCATTGAGTTTCTCTTATAATATCTCATTGGCTCACCAATGACCATGATTAGATCTCCATCAACAACTACGATAATCTTAAACTCAATATGTGTGATTTTCTAGAGATTTCTCACCCTTCCTTCATAAATTCCTATTAATTCACTAATTTTCCTAAGTTAGACTTAGGAAAAATTTAATGATGGTTAATTAGTTTAATTAAGGTTTTTTTCAAGCTTATATTGTGAAACCTTTTCTAGGTTTTGAAGATCTCATGTTCTTAGTATCACTGACACAAATTGAGACTAGAACACTTGTCCAATGCTACAAAAACGAACACTCCCTCTTGGAGAGGAAGGTGTTTTGTCTTCTCTCGTAACATCTTCCCTCATGCTGTTAATGTATGAATTCAAGCCATTACACATACTTTGATTCATCTACTAACCTTGTAGTTGAACCACCCTACATCTACACTATTGCTGACATTTGCACTCTGCCTCCCTGCACTGCTACCAACATTTCTCTACACTGCAACTAATCTCATGATGTTGTTGTTACACCAACTAAGAACCATATCCCAACAACTGGTTCTGCAATTGTCAACTGAGTCTCTAACTTTGACTAGCTCTGTTTTTTCTACTGAGTAACTTTCTACACCCAACTTTCCTACACTCCTCAGTAACTGACTGCTACTAGTTCTACAACTACCCATTAGAATCTAATTGTGGCTACATAATAATATGATCCAACTGCTGCTAAAATGTTGTGGGCCCCTGTAACAAGGTTTTATCACCGCTACAACACCCTCCAAAATTTCACTACATTAAAATTTTGGAGCCTACCCAATTGTCACATCAAGTGTCTCTTTTGTTGTTAAGATTTGTTTCAAGTCATTCTACAGGTTTCAAGTGTTCTTCATATTTATCAAGCGTTGCCACAGTTTTTAGAACATATCTAGTATACTTCATGGTTGTAGCACTTTACAGTCGCACACACTTTATTTATTTTACTTGGGGAGTGTTTGAAAACTATCATTTTGATGTGTATTTATCATTGTTAAAGTATGTCTAAGTATTATTGGTGAGTTGGTAGGTGTCACACTTGATTTCATGTCTAGTCTCATTGTGTTCGCCCCCTATACTATTTTCCAAAATAAAACAAATTTTGTTGCACAAGTTAACCCATTAAGGCTAGGAGCGCAAAAGAGCACTATTAAGCCTTGATCACAAATCCTTCATTATTTATAAGTGCACCATGTGCCCTCCAAGAGTGCATATCACACTCCTAAGCCTCATTTCCCTTCCTTATTTTTGGCCTCTTGAACACATGTGCACACCTTGAATACCCGAAGCCTCTTCCCTTTAGCCTTTGACAGTGCGCCTTGTTCCCTCCTTGTCTCCCTTGAGCACACAATGCACTTGGGAAGCCTGAATGATCTTCCATCATCCTTCGAACTTGTGCCATGCATCCTCCCTTGAGCTCTTTCTCTCATGTTGAGCACATGAGCACATCCTGAAGCCCTGAAGCTTCACCTCTTCATCCATTTAGCCCTTCGAAGTGTGCCCTTGCACCCAAAAGTTTCCTTGCCCTCTTCGAGCACACTTTAAGTCATGAACATAAAATCAACATGAAACATGCTATAATAGGATAATTTTTGGGATGACGTTTGCTTAACATGACTGATTGCAGCTGTAGGTATTTCAAGAACAACATGGCAAGGATACTTGAAGATGATTGGACAAAGAGGGTAGTTAAAGGAAGCACTCAATAATGAAGAACACACATGGGATCAAAGACCCTTTGGAGAGTGATAACATCAACAACATGGGAGTTACATGCAATATCGAAGACACAAGTGGTAACCTTATCACCTTGAGTATTAGAGTTCAGAATCAATTCCACAATAGCCATTTTGGTGTTGACGTTTGGAGTCTACAACAAGAGTCATCATCAAGACAAATTCCTGATAAAGACAGGGAGGGCACAAGTCCATGTCATTAGTCACTATGGCTCCTAGTCATCAATGATAGTGACTTGTCACATGATGATGTGGAAATTATGATGTAATCATGTAATTATTGTAAAGACAAATAAGTACAAGTTCAATAGTCATGTATGGACAAAAAAACCATGTATAGAAGTCCAAAAGACATGTAATTCCAAAAGTCAATTGGAATTTCAAGGGATATAGAAGTACAAGTTCATTAAAAGTTGGAAAGTCAAGAGTTGTGAGGATTTGAAAACTCATGCCTTAAGTTATAGAAGGAGCCTTATTACTCAAGCAAAGGAATTTTAACCTTGGCTTCTCCCTCAAGGCATTAGAGAGATAAAGATAGTACTTTTGGTGAGCAAGTAGTGGCTCTAATGCTCCACTATTGGAGCTAGTGGTGTTCATTGTACTCTTGTGTCTTGGAACTTTTGCTTAACACTTGAATCCATTTGGACAACACTTTTTCATGCATAGATCATGGATGCTTTAATACTATTCTTCTAATGTTTGTGGTTTATGTTGGATTTCACATGTATTGAAGTAATTTAACTATTTCGGTGAATTTGGTGCTAAACTTGTTGGAAATGTGTTGTGATGATTTAATGATTATAACATCTATGTGAACTATTTCACTTGATTTCTAACGATTCTTTCTTATTTATGTGCATGTGTCTCCACTAGATTAGTGCTAATAATTTTCTTTTAGAGGCTCACTTTCTCTCCCCTGTAGTTAAAGAACCTTAATACATTTACAATTGAACATTCACAAGGCATACTCTCTCACTCATTCAAAATCATGTGTGTGCTTCTCTCTCATTCTAATTGCTTGATCCAAAGAAAATCCCTAAGTAAATGGTACTTGGGTCATATTTCTGGATGGGACTCCTACACCGAACGATATGAGTCCTAATTGGGACCTCATATCAAGGAGATCCCCTATATGTTGTTGGTTTCCAACACCGTCAACATTCTGGTGCTAGAAGGAGGGTAGCTAGTTTTTAATGGTTGATAACTCTTCACATGACAATCATTCAGTTTCTAGACAAGGCAGTAATATCCCAAGCACTATCCCAACTCCTATTCTTGAGGTAGGATGGTCTTATCATCTTGTTGCAAAGTTTTCTTATGAATTTACCTACGAACGAATCTGGGAAATTCAACCTATTACCCATTGGTTTGCGAAAGCTATCGATTTACTCCCCATTGATCATAATCTTCTGCATAATCCCAATAAGAAAGAAACAATTTATACTGATGTATTGTTTGAATCAATGGAAGGTTTGGTCTTTGCCACTCTTGAGGAATTAATTGAGTCTTCATAAGACATAGTTCAACAAGACAAACTTCCACCCATTCATGAATAATACAAGGAAGATATTGTTCTTTCTGATGGAGAACAACTGACAATTGATTTGAAGTTTAAAGACAATTTAAATGGTGAAGGAGAAGGCTCATGAGACTCAAAAAAGTAGGAGGAGAAAAGAGACGAAGACATAGATGATCAAGACTTAGATTGGATGGCCCAAAGGTGACTTCCTCTCCAGGTTAACCTTCACAAGATACCTAGACATCTAGAGAAGTTAATATCTAAGTTTGATCATGAAAAAAGGACAAAGGAAAAAGATCACATCGATGACTTATACATGCATATACAAATGCTTGAGGTACGGTATGATGATGTTGCTTGTAGGATTTTTCCTTTCACATTTTAAGGTAGAGCATCAACATGGTACCATACTCTACTTACTGATTCAGTCCATGGTTGGAGGGAGTTTAAGAAATTGTTTTTGGATAAATTTCCCGATGGAAAGACCCCTCGCCATGTTGTTAAAAGAGCTAAGATATATGAATATGGGGAGAAGGAGAAAGTCAAATATTTAAATCAAATGTTCAACCGAATATTGAACAAGTTCCACCTAGACACACGGCCTCATGATTCTGTCACTATAGATTATTAGACAACTTCCTTGCCAAGAAATATTTTTTCTTTTGTTAAAAGAGTTGTAAAGGATACATTGGATTTAAACTTTGCAGATACAATCACCATAGAGAAAGACTTGCATGCCATTGGAGCTATTACAGATGATGATGAATCTAAGGACTCTAATAAAATTGGAAAGAAGTCTAGGTCTTCTTCAAGTAAGGCTAAAGAAAAGGATTCTGTTGATATTGAAAGCTTGACTAGATATTTAGAGGAACTCACTAATGAACTCTCAAAGTTAAAGAGAAATTCAAGTGAGACATATATCAGTAACAAGCCACCCAAGTCTTTCCCTTTTAGAAGGAATAATAACAACAACAATCAACTAGATAAGTTGATCCAAAGTTCTAATGTTTTGTTGAATAGTGAATGTATAGGCATGGATTAATATTGTTTCTTCCATCATGAATGACATTCAGAGAAAACGTGCCCACAGTGGAACGACAACTTGAAGAAACGAATGAACCTGAAACATCTGAGGAAATTATAGGCATTGGACATGCGGTTTATCCTTTCGATTTTATTCTCAATACTGACAAGAAGAGTGCTGAAAAACCACCTCCCCTCAAAATAAAATTGGTCATTATAATTTGAGGAGAAAAGGGTTTTTTGGTCATATTATTTGATATTCATGGAGTAATTCAGCGACCTTATCCACCGTCGTGTTGTCCCAGTAGTCTCTAATCTTCGCAAATTTGGGCTCCACCTCCGTACCAATATTCACCTGCTTAGTCTTCACCAGTGCGGTTATGCAAGGGTTCTCAATCTATGCTCCTTGAACCTCGCGGTGGCCTTCTGTCTCTAGAATCTTAATTTTCCACAGATCTTCATCTTCTTCTTCAACAGTTACATTATAACATTCCAGTGCGCAACTCGGTTGAGTAGCCCATTCAGGTTGCGCTAGGTATAAAGGATCCTGTGAAATCCTAAAGATGGCTGCTTTTACTTCCTGTAGGGCTTCTTCCATACCGTCAAACCCATCGTCAAAACTAAAGGTCATCATGAACCCTTCACATAAGATATCCCATTTGCCTGTCCCATGGCGAAGCTTGTTTCTATATACTAGCTCATCGGTATAACATCTAGGGTATGACAGAATAGGTCCACCCACTCAGGTTGTGGCTTTTCTCTATATGCCTACGCCCACTTGGCCAGATGTGCATGTGGATCATCTTGTCCATTTTACTTGTCTATGAGTTGCACCTTAGGCTTCCCAAATCATACTTGCATCATTTTCCTACATTCACGCCAATTGTCAAAGCTTCCTTTGTGCGTGCCCCACCATCTCATGGGCGTAGTCCACAGTATCCAGTCCAAGGCCTGGAAGCATTCCTTTTCTGGAACCTCCCTTTCAATGCATCCAAGAAAGTATCTACCTAATTTAGACCATCATAAGTAGGCAGATATCTTACTTCTTTCGACACGCAGCGCAACGACTTTGTCATCATATAGCAATTCAGCATAGTTACCTCATGTAACCAATTCTGCCATCGCTCTATTTCTTTGTCAGAATCTGAAGTGCAGGAGCTCTTGCGCTCCCATGTAATCTGCCCATCCATAGTGGGATTCACCCAGTCTTGGTCTCGCACTGTTATCTTATAGATGCAGTCCAAATCATCATCGTTCACATAGTCGTGAACCAGTTCCGTGTAGTGCAATCCTTTAACAGGTTCCAGGGGTATAATTATGTGTAGTGACTTCTTCTAAAAAGTCATCTTTTGCTTCTTCAGATTGATTACCCCATTCATATCGGTCACCCAGTCAATTCCCAAGAGCTTGGGGGAGGGATTATTGTCATCAACAATCTCTATCACTTCGAAATCTGTCAGTGTGATTGTTCCCTCAATATCCATTGTTATTCTCTGCAATCGCCCCATTGGTATTATTTTCTGTTGGTTGGCCATTCTTAGTTGAATTAGAGACCATTGTAGCGCGGGTCTCCCCATTTGCTCCCATGTCTGTTTTGGCAGAACTTTCGCATCCGATCCCAAATCCAGGATGACTTGATCCATATCATATTCTCCGATCTACATGGTTAGTCTCATTTCTCATCCCATCCTTTTTTTATGTTTTCCGATCTTGCAGACTACGCGTGGTTCTCCTTGCGCGGTCCCAACACATCTATTGATAAGTTCCTGTAACCCTTTCACAGCCCTACTGTCGCCCAGTAACTTCATATAGGTTTCTAGGAAAGTCGTGAGCATATATGAGTCCATTTCTGGCTCTGGTTTATCTTTGCTTCCTGACGTGGAGGCATCATCGAAGCTCTTCTTAGCTTCCATGAAGGTTTCCCAAGCACGCTCCAAATCAAACTCAACTTATTTCTTCGGAGCTTTGCGAACCCAAGTACTATCTTTTGGTTGTTTGACTTTATCATGTCTTGTCGTGATTCCACTTTGGAGCACAATGTTTACATTCACGTCTTCCTCGCATGGCTCAGACCTCATCATCTGCAGGTTCTGAGTTGGGGGAGGCGATACCACTCCTTTGTCACATATCCTAGCTATCAGTGTAAGACAATCTTCTATCTCATGATAAAACAATGTGAAATACTTGCATGATGACCATGTTGGATTCATGAAATCGTGGGCATAGATTCGTGGCCCTCCACAATTGTAGCAAATCAATTATCCGCGACCTCTACCAGGTCCTCCTCCAACTCGGCCTCATCCGTGTCCCTGAAATCATGTCTACACCATTCCTACATTTTGGTCAAGGGGCCGTGTTTCGGCCTGAACTCTGTAGGTGGGAGTTCTATCCATCATCAACTCATAACTTCTGCAAGTATGCTCGTCATGTCTCATTGATCTACAAAAGTTGCAGAACAACTGTTGCGAATTTTGTGTACACTTCTGTAACAAGTGACAATTGTCCGTGGCATATTTTCTGGCTATTTGACAAATCACGCACCATAAAGCAGGCATCGTGTTAGGTCCTGCTTGAGCTTCCAGCCTTAAAGGCATCGGTCCTCGTCCTATGAGGTAATTCGTAAATACTGGGCAGTGGTCTTTGTCGTGACCTTGACTCTTGCATTTCACAAACCATACTTCTTCATGCACTTCTGGTTGAACTGTCCTATCTTGTTTCAAACTCTGCATCTCAAGGCACATATTCTTTAGTTGTGCATGGATCTGCTAAACTCCTAGGTTAGGATCCTGCATCGGGGTCTCATGAAGCCTCATGGAAATCTCCAAAGCTTCTTCCTGAGCTGTTATCTTCTGCTACGGTAGCGCACTTCTTAAATGTGGTAGTAGCGAAGCTACAAACTACTTGTGATGTTGTCCATCTATCAGATTCATATTGGCTTCACAAATCGTACATTTCAGCCTCTGATTTAGTTCCCAAGGAGTCTCGCCTGGTAACATTGTGATCTCCTTGAATCCCATAATCGTCTCCGCTTCAGACTTAGGTCTGCTAAATGCTCTATTTAGCGTTGTTTGAATGTCCGCGACTCTTGCATTCTGGTTATCATTGGAGTACTTAATATACCAGGTTAGCGCGCAATCCTGCAAGGTGCTAACCAATGTCACTTTCTTTATATGGTTATCTGTAACTCCTTGTTCTTCCCATTTGGCCCTTACAATGATCCAGAATTGGTCCGAATCCTCATTTCCCAAACCCTTGAACATAGGCAACTTCACGGTGTTTGCCACACTAAATCGTGGTGGTGGTGGAGTTGGTACAGGTGAAGATGGAGGTTATGGTGGTGAAGCCAGTGGTGGTTTGGGTAGAGGTGGTATTTGCAGAATTCTTCATCTTATCAGATGAATATCACTTCGTGGAGATACCTTCACGAGATCTTCCTCGTCCCTTCGTGGAGGTGAAATCAAGGGGCTATTTTATGGACCCGTATTTCCTTTATTCCTGTAAACCTTTCTGCTTCGTGTAGCTCCGAACATCAAGGTAACTACATAACCCGCTTTTCGCACAACAACATTTTAATCCAAGTATTCAAAGATTTTATGTTCTTACCTCACAGTCCTTTGAGAAAGTGTCGCTCTGCCTCGCTGTAGCTAACTGAGGTGTCAACCATGAAATAAATAACAAAAAATCCTATAATACAATCAAACCAATGATCGATGGCGTGGGTGATCTTATCCTTTGATGCTTCCAACCTTCACACTAGCTCTGGGGTCCACACAATAGGACCATCAAGCTTCCACCTTCCTTGGCTATCTGCTAGCTTCACGATCCACTCGTATAGTTTAGTAGGGAAGGACGCAAAAAATATTTCCTGGATATCCATATACATGTACCTATCCAACCACTCTTCTTTTGATAGTCGCAAGTTTCTGTTCTCTTGGGCCACGAACTCGTGAATTCTTCTATCCAAACAGCCTTCGATTTCTTTCTTAGTTGGATTCCAATGATATGACATCACACATCTCTCATGCAGATTCTGGTCTCGGAAATGGAACCATTTGTTGGCTTATGGGGGCCTTACCTAGGTTCAGAGTTATTTAGCCAAACAAATCCATACACTATTGGCCCTTTTAGTATCAGCCCGCAGAGCACGAACTGAGGTCTCACCCAACGCAGTATGGGGGGGATGCTGGAACCAAGTTTCTGCACCCATGAGATGGCTGTGATGTCAGTTTAGTCCGACTAGACCTTCCTTCGCGTAGGTCACTTCACACTCTATTCTAACCTTCAATACCTTCGCGAGGTGTTACAGTCACCTTTCGCACAGCCCTAACCAGGGGTTGAGATGCTTTCACGCTGCTAGGGTAGCGATCTGCGCTATTTCCCAACCTAGACTGAATATCTTACTTATCTTGTTAAGGGATCTTAATTATCTTCGCGTAAGCAGATATTCTAACTGGTATTCACTTAACCCATACAGTTATACATGTTCATGCATCATATAAGTATTAGAAGTGAAATTCATACCCAATATAATAGATGCATAAAATAGGAAATAAATACACAGAAATCGTAGAACCTTCTCTTTATTAATACTTCCAACTGTTTACAGACTTGACTCGCCCTGTGAATTCAGCTGTAGGGGTCCACACGCTTAGCTTCAGACTACTAGGCCTCTGCGCACTTAGCTGCAAAGCCTCTTTCTACACTACAACACAAAACTAGACTTTACACTTCAGATCTATGCATACATCATATGTTCTTCATCTTAGATTATTAGATGCCTTAACTACTTAGATCCTCACTCTATTCATACAATTCCATGGTCTGTGAACCATGGGTAGATCTTCTACAACTGACATTACATTATTAAAATTAAGGGCGGACAACCGTATGACTCTTTAACGACTACGCACTCCGCGCACACAAAATACAGAGTCTTTACATTAGAATTACATAATTGACCAAAATCTGGTCTCTAAGCCCCAAAACTTCCCTTGGGGGATCCCGTGCCCAACAAGAATAAAGGATCAAAGCTAAAGAATTATTTTTCATACACCAAATTCGTATTAAGCATTGGATCGACAGAAAATTTGTAGGGACCAAGATTTTTGATGTGGGTGACTTAATATTGAAGTGGGACAAAGCTCACAAAGAGAAATGAAAACCCATGAAATTCCAATATCTATGGATTGGTCCATATATTATTGAAGAGAAACTCAATCACAATTCTTTCAAGGTGAAATCCTTAGATGGGAGGACTAACCCTCTTCTTGCAAATGGTCGAGATTTGAAACTATATTTTCAATAACATCTCTAAGTTGTGTTTCCTGTACATTCATTTTATTTTCTATAGCGTTTGTTGTTACTCTTATGTGTGTCATATCAGCTCATGTCATGTCATGTTTTGTGTCCTGGTCATTGTATATAAATAAGACCTTGTGTAAAAGAGTGCATGGCTTTGAAGGAATTTGTGCTGTAATGAAGAGGAGATGTGACAACCACAATGCTTGTATATCGGTTAGTTCTCCTTATTTGTTTTGGGAAGATTCCAATATAGGTTGAGCTAAGTCCAAACATAAAATATGATACATCTAAAAGGAAAAACTTGAAAGAACCTATTAGATCCGCATCTATTTTAGTATCCTAACTCCTTAACTTGGTGTTAAATCTACTTGGTGTTTCCATGCTTATCCAATCTAGTAGAGAAAGGATAATGGGAAAATCTATAGCTAGAAAATAAATATAAGAGGTTATATAAATACTTTTCTGAAGGGGAAACCTTCTCAACTCTCAATAATTCAAGATCCCTCTTCTGTCAGTTAAAAATAATAAGTGTCAAAGCATAGTCCTATTAAATATATAAATAAAGGATGAAACAAGAGAAAGGCTTCTTGTGTAGGGAGGTGAAGCAAGTGACTTTGTCGGGGTACTGTTCAGGCTCACTGCCAACAAAGTGACGCTTGTGCTCCTGTAGTGACTTTGACATGGTACTGTCTAGCCCTACTTGCAGTGGAGAAACACCAAAGATGAAACTCACACTTTGAATATCTTAAGCTCGCCACACATACTACCGTTTTCTAATTGAAACAATTATGATATTGCATATCTTTTGTGTGTTTGAAATAAGTAAAGTAAAGTAATATTTCATGTATACAACCAGGTCAAAAGGGGAAGGAAAGGAAATCTAATTGGAGAATAAATACTTCCTAAAGGGTTAACCCTTTAACTGAAATGATATTTGTAGGAAAAGAAGTCGAAGCTCGTCTAGTGTGTCACAAAGTGTTGTCGTTGCTACAACACCCTCCAAAATTTCACTACATTCAAATTTTGGAGCCTAACCAACTGTCACATCAAGTGTTTCTTTGGTCCTCAAGTGTCATTTCAAGTCATTCTACATGTTCCAAGAGTTCTTGATCAATATCAAGTGTCTTCACATTGTTTAGAACAACTCTAGTGCACTGCATGGTTGTAACACCTTTGTTTGTTTTAAAACAACACTTTTGGTCATAGTCATACACACTTTATTTATTGTGCTTGGGGAGTGTTTGCAAATTGGTGTTTTGATCTTTATGTGTCATTGTTCAAGTCTATATAAGTCTTATTGGTGAGTTGGTACGTGTCACACTTAATTTATGTCTAGACTCATTCTGTTCTTCCCGTGTTCTATCCTCCAGACTTAGACAAATTTGGTTACGCAAGTTAACCCATTAAGGCTAGGAGTGCAAAACCACTCTCTTAATCCTTGATCGAGAATCCTTTGTTGCTCAAAAGTGTGCACTACACCCAACAAGTGTGCATAATGCAATCCTAAGCCTCATTCCCTTTCATTATTTTGAATTGTGTCCTCCTTGACCCTCTTGAGTGCATCAACGCAACTCGAAGTCTTGAAGCCTAACCCTTCAACCTTTAGTCCTGTGCCATGCTCTCTCTTTAGCCTCTTGAGCACATGAACACACCCCCAAAGACCCAAAGCCTCTTCCCTTCAGCCTTCGATAGTACACCCTATGCCCACCTTGTCTCCCTTGGGTGCACAACGCACTTGGGAAGCCATAATTCTCTTCCTTTGTCCTTTGGACCTGTGCCCTACACCCTCACTTGAGATATTTCTCTCTTGTTGAGTGTATGAGCACATCCTAAAGCCCTGAAGATTTACCTCTCCAGCCCTTCAGCCTTTCAAAGTGTGACCTTGTGCCCAAAAGTTTCCTTGTCCTCTTCGAGAGCATTGTTAATTCATGAACATAAAATCAACATGAAACATGCTAGAATGGGATATTTTTTAGGCTGATGTTTGCTTGCCATGAGTGATTTCAGTTGTAAGTATTTCAAGAATAACATGGAAGGGATTCTTGAAGAATATCAAGCAAAGAGGTTAGTTGAAGGAAGCACTCAATAATGAAGAACACATAATCTTGATGATCGAAGCAGCCTAAAGACTCCATGATTAAAGATCCTTTGGAGGTTGAAGGCATCAACGAAATGAGAGCTGCATGCAAGATTGAAGATGCAAGTGGCAACCTTGTCACCTATCAAAGAAAGTCCATGTCATCAGTCACTACGAGTCTTAGTCATCAATGATAGTGACTAGGACTTTCTTAATCCCTCTCTATCACCCCACCATATCTCTCTCGCTCACCCCCACCCCACCCACTATCTCTCTTCCCCTCTCCCCCATCACTATCTCTCCCTCTGCCTCTCTATTTATATCTCTCACTTCTTTCCCTCCACTATATACATCCTTCCCTCTCTCCTTCTATCTCACTCTCTCTCTCCAGCTTTCTCACTTCTTCCCCCTCCAATATCTACATGCCTCTCTCTCTCCTTCTCTCTCACTCTCTATCTCCACCTCTCTCTTCTTCCCCATTTATCTCTCTCTTCTTCCACACTCTCTTCATTCCTCTCTCCTCTCTCAATCTCCCTCCTGTGCTTTACTCTCTCAATCTCCCCTCCCTCATTTTCTCTCCCCTCTCTCCCTCTCTCCTTACCTCTCTTACTCTTTCTCTCACCCGCACTCTCTATCTCCCTATATCCATTTACACATTTGTCTATGTCTCTCTATCTCCCCCCCCCTCTCCTCTCTCTTTCTCCCTATTCCATCAGAATAGATCTTCCTCTCTTTGTATATATATCTCTTTTTCCTCCTCTATTCTCTCTATTTCCCCCTCTCCCATATCGATATTCCTCCCCTCCTCTCTCCTCCATCCATGTTTCCTTCCCTCCATTTTTCTCTTTCTCCCCACCCCCCACTATTTGTCTCTCTATTTCCATTTACCTATTTGGCTGTGTCTCTTTACTCTCTATCCCCCGTCTCTCTCTCTCTCTCTCTCCCTCTCTCTCCATTTACATATTTTTTTATGTCTCTCTATGCCTTCTTCCACCTTTGTCTCTATCTCCCGCCCTCTCTCCTTCTCTATCCCCCCCACCCCCTCACTATCTCTCCCCCTCTCTCCCATATTACTCTTGTACACACTCTCTCTGATTCTCACTTTCTCTCCTTTCTTCCCCCTCTCTCCCCCCTTCTTTTCTATTCATGACACTTGTCTCCCTCTCTCTCTCCCCTCCATATTTAGCTCTATCGCCCTCTCTATCTCTCCCCCTCCCTCATTATGCCTATTCATATCCCTCCACCCATTTCTCTCTCTATTTCTTCCTCCCCCTCTCTTCCCCCTCTAGTGCTATCTCCTTTTCCATATCTATCTCTCTACCTCACTAACTCTCTCTCCCACACACACTTCTGCCCTATATCTCTTTCCTACTCTCTACTCCCTCCCTAACTCCCTCTATTTCTCTCTCTTCTACATCCTCTCTCTCAATATTCTTCTCTCTTCCTCCTCCACTCCCTCTATCCCCCTCTTTGTATTTGTATCTCTTCTTCCCCATTTGTTTCTATCTCCCTCACCTATCCTTCTCTCTCTCCCTCTCTCCCCCATCACATACTCTCTCTCTACCTCTCACTCTTTCTATATTTGTCTCTTTTCTTCTCTCTCTCTCTCCTCCTATTTTCCCCTCACACCACTTATGTCCCTGTCTCTCTCTCCATATCCATTTCTGTCTCTATCTCCCTCCCTCTCTCCTTCTCCATCTCCAATCACTCCTCTCTCTCTCTCTCTCTCTCTCTCTCTCTCTCTCTCTCTCTCTCTCTCTCTCTCTCTCTCTCTCTCTATTTTCTTCTCTCTCTCTCTCTCTCTATTTGTCTCTTTTCTTATCTCTCTCTCCTCATATTTCCGCCCAACCTATCTCTCTCTCTCTCCCCCCTTCATTCTTTGCTTCACAACAACCCCCCTCTCTCTCTACTCTTCAACTCTATCTCTATCTCCATCCCTTTATCCTTGTCTATCTCTCCCATCATCACTCCCTCCCCCTCTCTCATTATCCTCGCACTATAACATCTCTATATCTCTCAATCTTCCTCGCTCTCCCCCCTCCACTCTCTCCCTTTATCTCTCTTTCTCCCCCACCCCAATCTCACTCACTCAAATACACTCTCTCTCCTCCTGCTCTCCTAGTTTTCAATCTCTCTCCTTCATAACATTCTCCTCAAACATTGTCGCTCTCCCTATGTCAACCACAAATATTTCCCTCCCTTTCCCATTATGAACCTCTTTCCTTATCTCTCTCACTTTTTGAATCTCACTCACTCCCTCTCCTCACTCACCAACTCAATCTTCCCCACC
This sequence comes from Pinus tabuliformis, assembly GCA_031772625.1. NCBI lineage: Eukaryota > Viridiplantae > Streptophyta > Pinopsida > Pinales > Pinaceae > Pinus > Pinus tabuliformis. The sequence goes on along the minus strand of CM062812.1, from coordinate 709,791,746 downwards.
TCCCCTCTCTCTTTCTTTATATCTCTTGGCTCCTCTATCCCTCCCTCTCTCACCCCCAACCCCTCAAATTCATGTCAACCATTTCCATCAACGCCTTCCTTCCCATTGGCAACCCACTCTCTCTCTCTTTATACCTCTTTATTTCTCTCTTTATCTTTGTTGGCCCCTCTATCCCTCCCTCTCTCACCCTCCCCAACCCCTTATACCCACATTAGCTATTTCCCGTGTTGAAGTCACTAGCTATAAGAACATGTGTGCATTCCTAGCACTGGGAATTTGCATGCATTGTCGGTACTAAAAACATATGCATTTTTTTGAATTTAAAATTTTCCTAGTGATAATCCTATGTGCATGGTGACTTGGTTGCTTTAGATATAGGTTCGTTATCACAAATTTTGTAGTTTTGGAAGCAACATGAAAACATCAATCTTTTAGCGCGCACACACACACATATCTATTTTTGACATTATTTATCTATACACTAGACAAATAAGTTGTCCATGAAACTACATACATAGATAGAGTGGACTATTTGGATTTTAAATGTATAATTTTTTAAATTAATATTTTTTACTATTTTAATACAATTTTCTCTTGATATTTATCAAAATATTAAAATATAAACCTTGCTTATCTCGGCTATAACTTTTGGGGTTGTTACACATTTGGAAAAAAAAAATGATATGGCACACTAGAGGCTATAACTTTTGGGGGTCTTAACCATTTGGAAAAAAAAATTGATATGGCACACTAGAGGATATTGAGACCTAGAATCTAAAAGAAAGAATTGTTTGATAATGGTAATACCCTTTTACGTTGCACTAATGGAAGTTTCTACAATTTCAAGGATATAATTGACTCTCATAATTTTAAAAAATATATAAAATTAATATTATAAACAATTTCACAATTTTTTGTAGCAATATTCCATCATTTTGATAGTCAAAAGTTGCATTAAAAGAATCACTTGTTATATTTTGCATGAAAAATAACATTCGAATGTTAGAAAAACTCAAATTAACATAGTTAGACATCCTCTTCAAATTCATTATGTAAATATCTCTAATCATTTCTCTAAATTAACACGTTGTTGTTTTTTTCTAGGTTTGCATGGCCACTAACTTTCCCTAGATCATCATTGGTTTGTTCACACCCTCATGATTCTCTGAGAGCAGGCAGGGGAATGCAATAGGTGGATAGGCGGAATGGATGATCAGTACATAAAATAAAAGAGGTGGCTAGGCCCGGTCTGAACAGGGACACTCATATGGGATGAGTGGATGTAATTTTTGTGGCCGTCCCTCTCACCCTCAGCGTCTAGAAAATACCATTCTTAATTCAAGAATTACACAGCAATTACGCATCTAGAAAATACCATTTTTAATTCAAGAAATACACGGAAATTACGTAGAATTACGGATAGAAATTGCAGGCATATGGGTTGAGTTGATGCAATTAGTGTAGCCGTCCCTACCACCCTCAGCGTTTAGAAAAGCTTATTGGATACTGCTCTTCAAAAACAAGAAAAGATTCGAGCTTGGTTGGAAGTTTGGGTACTGGACACTGGACAGTGATCCTTCGTTATTTTACTGGTGAGAGATGACTGGTGGTGATGCCTCTTCAATTCAATTATTTTTGCTTTTATTGAATTCAATTATTGTACTATGCCACTTGCTTAGGAAAAACTTGATTTGAGTGAGTGGAGTTACAGATAGAATTGATTCTCATTCTCCAACGGGACCTTGTTTTTGTTTTATGCAGTGGATGCATAAATGCATTGTCTCAATTCCATAGTTGGCATCATGTTGATGACAAGGATAACTATCCCGAATAATTCAAGAAGATAAGGAGCACATTGATCTACAATGATCTGTGAGATGGAATTTGTGAAGGAGATCCCATTAAAGAAGTTGAAGATGACTCTGGATTAGAGGTGCAACAAAAGTCAAAGGGACCTATCAAGCTAAAATCTACCAAAGAAATTTCCATTTGGAAGAATAAAGACAAGAAAAAGTATGCCCTTATTACTAACATTGTAAGTGAAGAGGTGATTTATCACATTATTTTAATCAATGATGATTATGGTAAGTGAAGAGGTGATTTATCACATTATTTTAATCAATGACGATTATGGTGCTTTGAATTAGATGAAATATTTGTATGAGTCTTACTAAGAACTTGAATTCATCTAACTACTAGTAAAAATCTTCTACCTCAAGTTAAAGGATGAATATCCCATGGATTTAGTATCAAAAATCAAAGCCATCATGCATGGCATATATGTTACTAGAGTAAAGATATTTCTTCTTCTCATAACCTTCATCAAGGCTCTCTACCATACATACTCTTAGTATCTTGATTCCTTGCACGCTAGTGGTCAAATGAAGTCCATTGCTTTCAAATCTCTAGTGGAAAAGTTGCAAAATGTGAGAAAGATTTTAGAAAGAAGAAAACAATACATCTAACTAAAGAGAGCATGTGTCTTGCTCAGACAGTGAAGAATCAATCACATTATTCTTCTAGATGATGAAGCATTAAAATAACATGGAAGAAGGAACTTCATATGTAAGGGAGGTAGACACAATCAAAGTGAGAGGCTAGATCTTCATTGTGTCCATTGTGGTAGAAACAAACATGATTCTACTACATGTAGAGTGCCATGAGATAGGATTAAAAAATAGCAATAAAAGAAAGAATATAAAGGGAAAACTCGAGACATGACAAAAGGTTATGCACCTAAATCTACTCATTACATTATTGCTCAATACAATATTGGAGTATATGAGGATTTATTTAATATTGCATGTGCTTCTTGGGGAGATGCTTGGCTACTTCTCACAATTGCAACATGCCACATGACCTTTCAAAGAGAATTATTTAAAATATTCAACAAAAATATAGATGGCACGATGTGTTTTGTAGAAAAATATAGCCTCAAACTTTTGGGAATTGGCATATTGAGACTCAAGTTGCCTATATTCGTGGATTTCCTTTTGTCTGATGTTCTCTATCTTCTTGAGATGTTGTAGAACTTGTTTTCTCTATTGTGCATTCAATATCAAGACCATTCCCTTCACATCTTCAATGAAAAATTTGAAATATAGAGGGCTTATAACAACATGGTTATGATAAAAGGACCGGAAGATGAAATACCACTCAAGTTGAAGGGGACATTTTCCCATGAAAAAAATTATGCCTACCTTATCACAATGAAGCTAAAATGTCATTTAGTCTTTTTTGGCATGCTAGATTTGGGCACATTATTTATGGTATCCTTTGTTTGTTTAAAAAGAATGGTGTCTCTGATTTACCTACATTTCCTAGGAACTTGAAACAATGTCATGGTTATACCTTGGAAAACATAGCAAACAAAAATTTCATGATTCCAATTCTAGAACATGTAGGAAGCTTAAATTGACAAATTTTAATATGTATGGCCTCATGCGTATTCCTTGTGTGAATGGAAATAAATATATCATGTCTCTTATTGATGATCACATGAGGATGTATTTGGTGTATTTTTTGAAATATAAATCTAAATATATTGAAAAATTAAAAAATATCATCTATCGGTTCAAAATGAAGGACAAACACATATTAAGTCTTTTTGTATTGATAATGGAAAATAATATAAATCTAATGAATTTGAAGGTTATCTTTAACAACATGGGATTCAAAACCAAACCAAAATTCCATGAAATCCCCAACAAATTGGTGTATTTGAAAGGATTAACATGAGTTTTAAATATGATTTGTTCGATGATGTTCTTCAAAAATGTAAAATTGATGTTATGGGCCAATGTAGTTCTCTATGTAGTGTATGTGAAGAATAGTTTTCCATTTCATGCTATTGGTATCAAGATTCCATATTAAATGTGGTATGAACACATTCCATCGGTGAGGCATCTCAAGGTTTTTGGTTCCACCTATTATGCCTTAATTCTAATCTAGAAAATAAACAAGCTTGATGCAAGGAGTTGCAAGTGTATATAATTGGGGTATTAAAATACCACCAAGGTGTGCCATATTTGTTATTAATTAAACAATAATTTCATACTTTCTAGGGATTTTTTATTCCTTGAATCAACCAAGAGTGATGAAATTGTTAAGTCGTAACTTGATCATCATCATGAATTCAACAGTGAGATCCAAATCTTGAAGGGGGTATCGCTATTTTGGATTAGTCTTTTGAATATCCCTTTACAACACTTGTCTCATCCTTCTAAATTAGACACTTAGTCATAATAGGAAGCCAATATGATAATGCCATTGAGAGGATTGAGAGGTTAAGTATAGAGGATAACATAGCGCCACTAGAAAAAAAATGTGTACCTTCTTAGAAACATCCACAACGGTTCATCAAGACAATTGAATGTGTCCATCTTGATGAGATGGGAAAGGATGGAAAAAAAATTCTACAAGACAATATGGAGGTGATGTAGATAATTGAAAGTTGTGTGATGTAAATGATATGGATGTTTCATGCAATTGTTAGTTTAATTTATCTACTAAATTTTAAGCCAAATTCCTTTAAGGTAGTTTCTTCCCATGATGAATGGAGAGAATCCATGCAAGAGGAGTATGATTCTCTCATCAAGAGTAGGATGTGGAATTTGATGGACCCTCCATGTGGAACCAAACCAATTGGCTAAAAGCGAGTCTTCAAAATATGATATAAATCATATGGATCACTTGACAACTAGACAAAGCATAGCTCGTGACAAAAGAATTTGCATAGAATGAAGGCCTTGATTATGACGAGACTTTTCACCAACCAAAACATCTGCCACCATCCATATTCTATTTTCCTTTGAGGCACACAATGGATGAAAAATTCATCAAATAGATGTAAAGACTACTTTCTTGAATGGGGACTTTAAAGAGAATGTCTTAATGTCTTATTCTAAAGGTTTTATCATGAAAGGACAAGAATAAAAAGTTTGTAAACTCATCAAATCCTTATATGGATTGAAATAAGTACCATGAGACTAGTGTGCAAAGTAGATTGGGCATTTTCTAAAGTTAAACTTCAAGAACTTTAACCTTGATGATGAAACTTTGTTTATCAAGAAAGTTGGAAGATCGGTGCATATCTTGTAGTATATGTGGATGATCTATTGATAACAATGAATAATGAAGACTATATTGCATACATAAAGAAAGAGTTGAAGAAAATATTTGTTGTGATTGATTTGGTACATATTTGTGAAATTTCCTTAAATTACAGTAAGTGGAAATTTATTATTCTAACTAATTGATTTTGTAGTTTATTTATTATTGAAAATATTGAATAAATCACACTGCAATTATTCACAACAAAAACTACACTGCGGATAACAAATTGGAACTAAGAAAATAGATGCACACACACACACACAATAAAAATGAAACTAATATTTTTGGACAAAATTCCCTAGAAAAACCCAACTGGGAAAACCGGTGCAACAAATGAGGGTTTATTTTATTATGTCTTTAGCAAGGAATGATAGTACAATATATGGATGTCCAAATACTATAAATCCTCCAATTATAATATCTCTATTGTCTCTCAGTAAATATCAACACCAAATTTGGCTTCCTTAGCCACCCACTGGAGCTCCTCCTCTTAGGCCTATGCAAGCACTGTGTAGTTTTGCACGAAAGACGCTCTCAGATAAATAAATGCAGATGAAACTGAGCTACTTCCTTCGGAAAAATTACTCTAGCCACCACTAGAAATTATTCTCGACAATCTTGAGTGTAATCTCCCTCTGAACAGTCAATTCGAGTTGCTATTCTTGGCCCTTTGCATATGCTTCTCTAATCTATGTTAAAATGTTAGAATAGTAGACAAACCATAGATTATTTCCTCCAAAAATTCTCTACCATGATCCTTTTGTTGACCCTCAAGTTCACTTTACCTTCTAAGTTCTGTTCCTGAGTTGAATCAATGCTCCTCCTATAAATCAAACTCTATGTGTGTCTCACCACTGCTCCTCAAGAATAATTGATGTTTCTATGTCCATCCCCATTGAGTTTCTCTTATAATATCTCATTGGCTCACCAACGACCATGATTAGATCTCCATCAACAACTACGATAATCTCAAACTCAATATGTGTGATTTTCTAGAGATTTCTCACCCTTCCTTCATAAATTCCTACTAATTCACTAATTTTCCTAAGTTAGACTTAGGAAACTTTTAATGATGGTTAATTAATTTAATTAAGGTTTTTTTCAAGCTTATATCGTGAAACCTTTTCTAGGTTTTGAAGACCTCATGTTCTTAGTATCACTGACACAAATTGAGACTAGAACACTTGTCTGATGCTACAAAAATGAACACTCCCTCTTGGCGAGGAAGGTGTTTTGTCTTCTCCCGTAACATCTTCCCTCACGCTGTTAATGTATGACATCAAGCCATTACACATACTTTGATTCATCTACTAACCTTGTAGTTGAACCACCCTACATCTACACTATTGCTGACATTTGAGCTGTGCCTCCCTGCACTACTACCAACGTTTCTCTACACTGCACTGCAACTAAGAACCATATCCCAACAACTAGTTCTGTAATTGTCCACTGAGTCTCTAACTTTGACTAGCTTTGCTTTTTCTACTGAGTAACTTTCTACACCCAACTTTTCTACACTCCTCAGTAACTGACTGCTACTAGTTCTACAACTACCCTTTAGAATCTGATTGTGCCTACATAATAATATGATCCAACTGTTGCTAAAATTTTGTGGGCCCTTGTAACAAGGTGTTATCGCTGGTACAACACCCTCCAAAATTTCACTACATTCAAATTTTGGAGCCTACCCAATTGTCACATCAAGTGTCTCTTTTGTTGTTAAGAGTTGTTTCAAGTCATTCTACATGTTTCAAGTGTTCTTCGTAATTATCAAGTGTCGCCACATTTTTTAGAACATATCTAGTTCACTTCATGGTTGTAGCACTTCACAATCGCACACACTTTATTTATTTTACTTGGGGAGTGTTTGAAAACTATCATTTTGATGTGTATTTGTAATTATTAAAGTATGTCTAAGTCTTATTGGTGAGTTGGTGGGTGTCACACTTGATTTCATGTCTAGACTCATTATGTTCACCACCTATACTATTTCCAGAATTAAACAAAATTGGTTGCACAAGTTAACCCATTAAGGCTAGGAGCACAAAAGAGCACTATTAAGCCTTGATCATGAATCCTTCATTATTTATAAGTGCACCATGTACCCTCCAAGAGTGCATATCACACTCCTAAACCTCATTTTCCTTCCTTATTTTTGTCCTCTTGAGCACATGTGTACACCTTGAAGACCCAAGCCTCTTCCATTTAGCCTTTGACAATGCGCCTTGTTCCCTCCTTGTCTCCCTTGAGCACACAACGCACTTGGGAAGCCTGAATGATCTTCCATCATCCTTCGAAATTGTGCCATGCATCCCCCCTTGAGCCCTTTCTCTCTTGTTGAGCACATGAGCACATCCCGAAGTCCTGAAGCTTCACCTCTTCATCCATTTAGCCTTTCGAAGTGTGCCCTTGCACCCAAAAGTTTCCTTGTCCTCTCCAAGCACACTTTAAGTCATGAACATAAAATCAACATGAAACATGTTATAATAGGATAATTTTTAGGATGAAGTTTGCTTAACATGACTGATTACAGTCGTATGTATTTCAAGAGCAACATGGCAAGGATAATTGAAGATGATTGGGCAAAGAGGGTAGTTGAAGGAAGTGCTCAATAACGAAGAACACACATGGGGTCAAAGACCCTTTGGAGGGTGAAGACATCAACAACATGGGAGTTACATGCAACATCGAAGACACAAGTGGTAACCTTATCACCTTGAGCATTAGAGTTCAAAATCAATTCCACAATAGCCATTTTGGTGTCGACATTTGGAGTCTACAACGAGAGTCATCATCAAGACAAATTCCTGATAAAGACAAGGAGGGCACAAGTCCATGTCATTAGTCACTATGGCTCCTAGTTATCAATGATAGTGACTTGTCACATGATGATGTGGAAATTATGATGCAATCATGTAATTATTGTAAAGGCAAATAAGTACAAGTTCAATAGTCATGTATGGACAAAATAACAATGTATAGAAGTCCAAAAGACATGTAATTCCAAAAGTCAATTGGAATTTCAAGGGTTATAGAAGTACAAGTTCATTAAAAATTGGAAAGTCAAGAGTTGTGAGGATTTGAAAACTCATGCCTTAAGTTATAGAAGGAGCCTCATTACTCAAGAAAATGAATTTTAACTTTGGCTTCTCCCACAAGGCATTAGAGAGATAAAGATAGTACTTTTGGGGAGCAAGTAGTGGCTCTAATGCTCCACTATTGGAGCTAGTGGTGTTCATTGTACTCACGTGTCTTGGAACTTTTGCTTAATACTTGAATCCATTTGGATAACACTTTTTCATGCATAGATCATGGATGCTTTAAGACTATTCTTCTAATGTTTGTGGTTTATGTTGGATTTCACATGTATTGAATTAGTTTAACTATTTCGGTGAATTTGGTGCTAAACTTGTTGGAAATGTGTTGTGATGATTTAATGATTATAACATCTATGTGAACTATTTCGATTGATGTCTAACGATTCTTTCTTATTTATGTGCATGTGTCTCCACTAGATTAGTGCTATTAATTCTCTTTTAGAGGCTCACTTTCTCTCCCTTGCAGTTAAATAACCTTAACACATTTACAACTGAACATTCACAAGGCATACTCTCTCACTCATTCAAAATCACGTGCGGTTCTCTCTCATTCTAATTGCTTGATTGAAGGAAAATCCCTAAGTAAACAGTACTCGGGTCATATTTCTAGATGGGACTCCTACACCGAACGATATGAGTCGTAATTGGGACCTCATATCAAGGAGATACCCTATATGTTGTTGGTTTCCAACACCGTCAACATTCTGGTGCTAGATGGAGGGTAGCTAGTTTTTAGTGGTTGATAACTCTTCACATGACAATCATTTAGTTTCTGGACAAGGCAGTAATATCCCAAACACTATCCCAACTCCTATTCTTGAGGTAGGATGGTCTTATCATCTTGTTGCAAAGTTTTCTTATGATGTTACCTACGAACAACTCTAGGAAATTCTACCTATTACCCATCGGTTTGTGAAAGCTATCAATTTACTCCCCATTGATAATAATATTCCGCATAATCCCAAGAAGAAATAAACAATCTATACTGATCTATTGTTTGCATCAATGGAAGGTTTAGTCTTTGCCACTCTTGAGGAATTAATGGAGTCTTCATAAGACATAGTTCAACAAGACAAACTTCCACCCATTCATGAATAATACGAGGAAGATATTGTTCTTTCTGATGGAGAACAACTAACAATTGTTTTGGAGTTTAAATGGCGAAGGAGAAGGCTCATGAGACTCAAAAAAGTAGGAGGAGAAAAGAGACGAAGACATAGATGATTAGGACTTGGATTGGATGGCCCAAGGGCGATATTCTCTTTAGGTTAACCTTCACAAGATACCTAGACATCCAGAGAAGTTAATATCTAAGTTTGATAATGACAAAAGGACGAAGGAAAAAGATCACATCGATGATTTCTACATGCATATACAAATACTTGACGTACGGTATGATGATGTTGCTTGTAGGATTTTTCCTTTCACATTATAAGGTAGAGCATCAACATGGTACCATACTCTACTTGCTAATTCAGTCCATGGTTGGAGGGAGTTTAAGAAATTGTTTTTGGATAAATTTCCCGATGGGAAGTCCCCTCGCCATGTTGTTAAAAGAGCCAAGAAATATCAAGATGGGGAGAGGAGAATGTCAAATATTTCAATCAAAGGTTCAACCGCATATTGAACAAGTTCCCCCCAGACACACAGCCTCATGATTATGTCACTATAGATTATTATACAACTTCCTTACCAAGAAATATTTTTTCTTTTGTTAAAAGAGTTGTAAAGGATACACTGGATTTAAAATTTGCAGATACAATCACCATAAAGAAAGACTTGCATGCCATTGGAGCTATTACAGATGATGATGAATCTAAGGACTTTAAGGAAATTGGAAAGAAGTCTAGGCCTTCTTCAAGTAAGGATAAAGAAAAGGATTTTGTTGATATTGAAAGCTTGACTAGATATTTAGAGGCACTCACTAATGAAGTCTCAAAATTAAAGAGAAATTCAAGTGAGACATATACCAGTAACAAGCCACCCAAGTATTTCCCTTTCAGAAGGAATAATAACAACAACAATCAACTAGATAAGTTGACCCATAGTTCTAATGTTTTGTTGAATAGTGAATGTCTAGGCATGGATTAATATTGTTTCTTCAATCATGAATGACATTCAGAGGAAACGTGCCCACAATGGAACGACAACCTGAATGCTTTGGCAATGGATATTATTGATACTTTACTGGCAGATGAGTAGTCCAAGCAAAGAGAAGAAACAAATGAACCTGAAACAGCTGAAGAAATTACAAGCATTGGACATGCAGTTAATCCTTTTGATTTTATTCTCAATACTGACAAGAAGAGTGTTGAAACGCCAACTCAAAGTGAAGCCCCTCAAAATAAAATTGGTCATTATACTTTGAGGAGAAAAGGGTTTTTTGGTCATATTATTTGATATTCACGGAGTAATTCAGCGACCTTGTCCACCGTCATGTTTTCCCAGTGGTCTCTGATCTTCGCAAATTTGGGCTCCACCTCCGTACCAATATTCACCTGCTTAGTCTTCACCGATGCGATTATGCTAGGGTTCTCAATCTGTGGTCCTTGAACCTTGCGGTGGCCTTCCATCTCTGGAATCTTAAGTTTTTGCAAATCTTCATCCTCTTCTTCAACAATTACATTATAACATTCTAGCATGCAACTCAGCTGAGTAGTCCATTCAGGCTATGCCAGGTCCAAAGGATCCTGCGAAATCAAGATGGCTACTTTTACTTCTTGTAGGGCTTCTTCAATACCGTCAAACCCATCCTCAAAACTAAAGGTCATCATGAACCCTTCGCATAAGATATCCCATTCGCCTGTCCCATGGCGAAGCTTGTTTCTATATACTAGCTCAACGGTATAACATGTAGGGTATGACAGAATAGGCCCACACACTCAGGTTGTGGCTTTTCTCTATATGCTTGCGCCCACTTGGCCAGATGTGCATGCAGATCATCCTGTCCATTGTACTTGTCTATCAGTCGCACCTTAGGCTTCCCAAATCGTACTCGCATCATTTTCCTACATTCGCGCCAATCGTCAAAGCTTCCTTTGTGTGTGCCCCACCATCTCACGGGCGTAGTCCGCAGTACCCAATCCAAGGCCTATAAGCGTTTCTTTTCTAGCACCTCCCTTTCAAATGCATCCAAGAAAGTATCTACATCATTTAGACCATCATAAGTAGGTAGATATCTTACTTCAGTCGACATGCATCGTAGTGACCTTGTCATCATATTACAATTCAGCGTAGTTGCCTCATGTAGCCAATTATGCCATCGCTCTATTTCTTTGTCTGAATCCGAAGTGTAGGAGCTCTCGCACTCCCATGTAATCTGCCATCAGTAGTGGGATTCACCCAATCTTGGTCTCGTACTGTTATCTTATAGATGCAGTCCAAATCATCATCGTTCTCATAGTTGCGAACCGGTTGCGTGTAGTGCAATCCTTCAGTAGGGTCCAAGGGTATAACTACGCGCAGTGACTTCTTCTAAAAAATCATCTTTCGCTTCTACAGATTGATTACCTCATTCATATCGCTCACCCAGTCAATTCCCAAGAGCGCGGGGTAGGGATTGCTGTCATCAACAATCTCTATCAGTTCGAAATCTGTCAGTGTGATCGCTCCCTCAATATCCATTGTTATTCCTTGCAATCGCCCCATTGGTATTATTTTCTGTCGGTTCGCCATTCTTAGCTGAATTGGAAACCACTGTAGCACGGGTCTGCCCATTTGCTCCCATGTCTTTTTTGGCAGAACATTCGCATCCGATCCCAAATCTAGGATGACTTGATCCATATCATATTCTTCGATCTATGCGGTTAGTCTCATTTCTTGTCCCATCCTTGTTTTATGTTTTCCAATCTTGCGAACTACGCGCGGTTCTCCTAGCGAAGTCCCAACACATCTATTGATAAGCTCCTGTAACCCTTTCATAGCCCTACTGTCGCCCAGTAACTTAATACAGGTTTCCATGTAAGTCATGAGCATAGATGAGTCTATTTCTAGCTCTGGTTTATCTTTGCTTCCTACAGTGGAGGCATCAGAAAAGCTCTTCTTAGCTTCCATGAAGGTTTCCCGAGCGTGCTCCAAATCAATCTCAAATTCTTTCTTAGAAGCTTTACAAACCCAAGTACTATCTTTTGGTTGTTTGCCTTTGTCATCTCCCATCGCAATTCCACTTCGAATCACAATGTTTACATTCGGGTCTTCCTCGCACAGCTTAAACCTCATCATCTACAGGTTCTGAGTCAGGGGAGGTGATAGCGCTTGTTTGTCACATATCGTAGCTATCAGCGTAAGGCAATCTTCTATCTCATGATAAAACAACGTGAAATACTTGCATGATGATCGCGTTGGATTCATGAAATTGTGGGCATAGATTCCTGGCCCACCATAATTGTAGCAAATCAATTGTCCATAACCTTTACCAGGTCCTCCTATGCCTCAATCTCATTCGTGTCCCTAAAATCCTGTCCGCACCATTCCTGCATTTTCGTCAAGGGGTCGCATTTCAGCCTAAACTCTATAGGTGGGAGTTCTATCCATCGTCAACTCATAACTTTTGCAAGTATGCTCATCATGTCCCATTTACCTACAAAAGTTGCAGAACAACTATTAAGAATTTTGCGTATACTTCTATAACAAGTGACAATTGTCTGTGGCATGTTTTCCAGGTATTTGACAAATCACACAGCACAAAGTAGGCGTCGCGCTAGGTCCTGCTTGAGCTTCCAGCCTTAAAGGCATCGGTCCTCCTCCTATGAGGTAATTCGTAAGGACGGGGCAGTGGTCTTTGTCGTGACCCTGACTCTTTCATTTCTTACCCCATACTTCTTCGTGCACTTCTGGTTGAACCGTCCTATCCTGTTTTAGACTCTGCATCTCAAGGCACAGATTCTTCAGTTGCGCGTGGATCCACTGAACTCCTAGGTTAGGATCCTACATCAGGGTCTCATGAAGCCTCATGGAAATCTCCAAAGCTTCTTCCTGAGCTGTTATCTTTTGCTGTGCTAACGCACTTCTTAAATGTGGTAGTAGCAAAGCTACAAACTACTCGTGATGTTGTCCATCTGTCAAATTCATATTGGCTTCACGAATCGTACATTTCAGCCTCTAATCTAGTTCCCAAGGAGTCTTGCCTGGTAGCATCATGATCTCTTTGAATCCCTAAATCAACTACGCTTTAGACTTAAGTCTGCTAAATGCTCTATTTAGCGTTGTTTGAATGTCAGCGACTCTCGCATTCTGGTTATTTTTGGAGTATTTAATATACCAGGTCAACGCACGATCCTTCAGGGTGCTAACCAGCATCACTTTCTTTATATGGTCATCTGTAACTCCTTGTGCTTCCCATACGGCCCTTACAACGAACCAGAATTGTTCTGAATCCTCATTTACCAAACCCTTGAACATAAGAGACTTCACGGTGTTTGCCATACTGAATCGTGGTGGTGGAGGAGTTGGTACGGGTGAACATGGAGGTGATGGCGGTGAAGCAGGTGGTGGTGTGCGTGGAGGTGGTATTCACAAAATTCTTTGCCTTATCAGATGAATAACACTTCTTGGAGAGACCTTTGCAAGCTCTTCCTCGTCCCCTCGCGGAGGTGAAATCAAGGGGCTATTTTCTGGACCCTTATTTCCTTCATTCCTGTAAACCTTTCTTCTTCGTGTAGCTCCGAACAACAACATTTTAATCCAAGTATTCAAAGATTTTACGTACTTACCTTGCAGTCCTTTCAGAAAGTGTCACTCTGCCTTGCTGTAGCTAACTGAGGTGTCAACCGCAAAATCAATAATGAAACCTCCTATAATACAATGGAGCCAATGATCGATGGCGCGCATGATCTTATCCTCCGATGCTTCCAACCTTCGCACTAGCTCTGGGGTCCACACAATAGGACCGTCAAGCTTCCACCTTCCTTAGCTATCTGCTAGCTTCATGATCCACTCGTATAGTTTAGTTGGGAAGGACATGAAAAATATTTCGTGGATCTCCGTATACATGTAGCTATCTAACCACTCTTCTTTTGATAGTCGCGAGTTTCTATTCTCCTACGCTACAAACTCACGAATTCTTCTATCCAAACAGCCTTCGATTTCTTTCATAGTTGGATTCCAATGATATGACATCACACATCTCTCATGCAGATTCTGGTCTCGGAAATGGAACCATTTGTTGGATTATGGTGGCCTTACCCAAGTTCAGAGTTATTTAGCCAAACAAATCCATACACTATTGGCCCTTTTGGCATCAGCCCGCAGAGCGTGGACTGAGGTCTCACCCGACGCAGTATGGGGGGGATGCTGGAACCAAGTTTCCGCACCCTTGAGATGGTTGTGATGTCAGTTTAGTCCAACTAGACCTGCCTTCACACAGGTCACTTAGCGCTCTGTTCTAACCTTCAATACCTTCACCAAGTGTTACAGTCGCCTATTGCACAGCCCTAACCAGGGATTGAGATGCTTTCATGCTGCTAGGGTAGTGATCTGCGCTATTTCCCAACCTAGACTGAATATCTTACTTATATTGTTAATAGATCTTAATTATCTTTGCGTAAGCAGATATTCTAACTGGTATTCACTTAACCCATACAGTTATACATGTTCACGCATCATATAAGTATTAGAAGTGAAATTCATACCCAATATAATAGATGCATAAAATAGGAAATAAATACATAGAAATGATAGAACCTTCTCTTTATTAATACTTCCAACTGTTTACAAACTCAACTCGCCCTGTGAACTCAGCTATAGGGGTTCACGCACTTAGCTTCGGATTCCTAGGCCTCTGCGCACTCAACTGCAGAGCCTCTTTCTACACTATGACCCAAAACTAGACTTTACACTTCAGATCTATGCATACATCATATGTTCTTCATCTTAGATTATTAGATGCCTTAACTACTTAGATCCTCGCTCTATTGATACAATTCCATGGTCCGCCTCTGCGCACTCAACTGCAGAGCCTCTTTCTACGCTATGACCCAAAACTAGACTTTACACTTCAGATCTATGCATACATCATATGTTCTTCATCTTAGATTATTAGATGCCTTAACTACTTAGATCCTCTCTCTATTTATACAATTCCATGGTCCACGGACCATGGGTAGATCTTCTACAACTGACATTACATTATCAAAATTAAGGGCGGACAACCCTATGACTCTTAAACAACTACACACTCCGCGCCCACAAAATGTGGAGTCTTTACATTAGAATTACATAATTGACCAAAAATTGGTGTCTAAGCCCCAAAAATTCCCTTGTGGGATCCCCTACCCAACAGGAAGAAAGGATCAAAGCTAAAGAATTATTTGTCGTACACCAAAGTCGTATTAATTCGTATTTGGTGTTTTTATCTTTATGTGTCATTGTTCAAGTCTATATAATTCTTATTGGTGAGTTGGTACATGTCACACTTAATTTATGTCTAGACTCATTCTGTTCTCCTCGTGTTCTATCCTCCAAACTTAGACAAATTTGGTTACGCAAGTTAACCCATTAAGGCTAGGAGCACAAAAGCACACTCTTAATCCTTGATCGAGAATTCTTTGTTGCTCAAAAGTGTGCCCTACAACCTCCAAGTGTGCATGATGCACTCCTAAGCCTCATTAACTTTCCTTATTATGAATTGTGCCCTCCTTGACCCTCTTGAGCACATCAACGCAACTCGAAGCCCTGAAGCTTAACCCTTCAACCTTTAGTCCTGTGCCATGCTCCCTCTTTAGCCTCTTGAGCACATGAACACACCCCCAAAGACCCAAAGCCTCTTCCCTTCAGCCTTCGATAGTGCGCCCTATGCCCACCTTGTCTCCCTTGGGCGCACAACGCACTTGGGAAGCCATAATGCTCTTCCTTTGTCCTTTGGACCTGCACCCTACACCCTCCCTTGAGATATTTCTCTCTTGTTGAGTGCATGAGCACATCTTGAAGCCCTGAAGATTTACCTCTCTAGCCCTTCAGCCTTTCAAAGTGTGACCTTGCTCCCAAAAGTTTCCTTGTCCTTTTTGAGAGCATTGTTAAGTCATGAACATAAAATCAACATGAAACATGCTAGAATGGGAGATTTTTCAGGTTGATGTTTGCTTGCCATGAGCGATTGCAGTTGCAAGTATTTCAAGAATAACATGGAAGGGATTCTTGAAGAATATCAAGCAAAGAGGTTAGTTAAAGGAAGCACTCAATAATGAAGAACACATAATCTTGATGATTGAAGCAACCTAAAGACTCCATGAGATTAAATATCCTTTGGAGGGTGAAGGCATCAATGAAATGAGAGCTACATGCAATATTGAAGATGCAAGTGGCGACCTTGTCACCTATTGAAGAAAGTCCATTTCATCAGTCACTATGAGTCTTAGTCATCAATGATAGTGACTAGGACTTTCTTAATCCATCTCTATCCCCCCAACATATCTCTCTCTCTCACCCGCATCCCACCCACTGTCTCTCTTCCCCTCTCCCCCATCACTATCTCTCCCTTTGCCTCTCTTTTTATATCTCTCACTTCTTTCCCTCCACTATATACATCCTTCCCTCTCTCCTTCTATATCACTCTCTATCTCCACCTTTCTCACTTCTTCCCCATCCAATATCTACATGCCTCTCTCTCTCCTTCTCTCTCACTCTCTATCTCCACCTCTCTCTTCTTCCCCAATTATCTCTCTCTTCTTCCACACTCTCTTCATTCCTCTCTCCTCTCTCAATCTCCCTCCGGTGTTTCACTCTCTCAATCTCCCCTCCCTCATTTTCTCTCTCCTCTCTCCCTCTCTCCTTACCTCCTTACTCTTTCTCTCACCCACGCTCTCTATCTCCCTATATCCATTTACACATTTCTCTATGTCTCTCAATTTCCCCCCCTCTCCTCTCTCTTTCTCCCTATTCCATCAGATTATATCTTCCTCTCTTTCTATATATATCTCTTCTTCCTCCTCTATTCTCTCTATTTCCCCCTCTCCCCTCTCGATATTCCTGCCCTCCTCTCTCCTCCCTCCATGTTTCCTCCCCTCGATTTTTCTCTTTCTCCCCCCCTCCCCCCCACTATTTGGCTCTCTATTTCCATTTACCTATTTGGATGTGTCTCTTTACTCTCTATCCCCCTTTTCTCTCTCTCTCTCTCCCTCTCTCTCCATTTACATTTTTTTTATGTCTTTCTATTCCTTCTTCCACCTTTGTCTCTACCTCCCACCCTCTCTCCTTCTCTACCCCCCCTCACCCCCTCACTATCTCTCTCCCTCTCTCCCATATCACTCTCTTACACACTCTCTATGATTCTCACTTTCTCTCCTTTTCTCTCCTTTATTCCCCCTCTCTCCCCCTTCTTTTCAGATCATGACGCTTGTCTCCCTCTCTCTCTCCCCTCCATCTTTATCTCTATCACCCTCCCTATCTCTCCCTCTCCCTCATTATGCCTATTCATATCCCTCCACCCGTTTCTCTCTCTATTTCTTCCTCCCCCTCTCTTTCCTCTCTAGTGCTATCTCCTTTTCCATATTTATCTCACTACCTCACTAATTCTCTCTCCCACACATACTTCTTCCCTATATCTCTTTCCTACTCTCTACTCCCTCCCTAACTCCCTCTATTTTTGTCTCTCCTACATCCTCTCTCTCAATATTCTTCTCTCTTCCTCCTCCACTCCCTCTATCCCTCCCCCTCTCCTTCTCTCCCACTCTCTATGTCCATCTCTCTCTATCTTCTTCGAACTTTATCTCCCTCTTCTTCTACCCTCTCTCTCCTCCCTCCTTATCTCCTTTCCTATCTCTTTCTCTCCTCCACCCCACTCCCTATCTCTTTATTTCCATTTATATCTTTTTCTTTGTATTTGTATCTCTTCTTCCCCCTTTGTTTCTATCTCCCTCCCCTATCCTTCTCTCTCTCCCTCTCTCCCCCATCACATACTCTCTCTCTACCTCTTACTCTCTCTATATTTGTCTCTTTTCTTCTCTCTCTCTCCTCCTATTTTCGCCTCACACCACTTATGTCCCTGTCTCTCTCTCCATATCCCTTCATGTCTCTATCTCCCTCCCTCTCTCCTTCTCCATCTCCAATCATTCTTCTCTCTCTCTCTCTCTCTCTCTCTCTCTCTCTCTCTCTCTATTTGTCTCTTTTCTTATCTCTCTCTCCTTATATTTTCCACTAACCTCTCTCTCTCTCTCTCTCTCTATTTGTCTCTTTTCTTATCTCTCTCTCCTTATATTTTCCCCTAACCTCTCTCTCTCTCTCTCCCCCCTTCATTCTTTACTTTGCAACAAGCCCCCTCTCTCTCTACTCCTCAACATTATCTCTATCTCGCTCCCTTTATCCTTCTCTATCTCTCCCATCATCACTCCCTCCTCCTTTCTCGTTATCCTCGCCCTATAACATCTCTATATCTCTCAATATTTCTCGCTCTCCCCCCTCCACTCTCTCCCTTTATCTCTCTTTCTCCCCCACCCAATCTCACTCACTCAAACACACTCTCTATCCGCCTTCTCTCCTAGTTTTCCCTCTCTCTCTCTCCTTCATAACATCCTCCTCAAACATTGTCACTCTCCCTATGTCAACCACAAATATTTCCCTCCCTTTCCCATTATGAACCTCTTTCCTTATCTCTCTCACTTTTTGACTCTCACTCACTCCCTCTCCTCACTCACCAACTCAATCTTCCCCACCCCCCCTCTCTCTCTCTTTATATCTCTTGGCTCCTCTATCCCTCCCTCTCTCACCCCCCAACCCCTCAAATTCACGTCAACCATTTCCATCAACAACTTCTTTCCCACTGGCAATCCACTCTCTCTTTATCTTTGGTGGCCCCTCTATCCCTCCCTCTCTCACCCTCCCCAACCCCTTATACCCACATCAACTATTTCCCGTGTTGAAGTCACTAGCTATAAGAACACATGTGCATTCCTAGCACTGGGAATTTGTACGCATTGTTGGTACTAAAAGCACATGCATTTTTTTGAATTTAAAATTTTCCTAGTGATAATCCTATGTGCATGGTGACTTGGTTGCTTCAGATATAGGTTCGTTATCACAAATTTTGTAGTTTTGGAAGCAACATGAAAACATCAATCTTTTACTGTGCGCACATACATATCTATTTTTGACGTTATTTATCTATACGCTAGACAAAAAAGTTGTCCATGAAACTACATACATAGATAGAGTGGACTATTTGGATTTTAAATGTATAATTTTTTAAATTAATATTTTTTTATTATTTCAATACAATTTTCTCTTGATATTTATCAAAATATTAAAATATTAACCTTGTTTATCTTGGTTATAACTTTTGGGGGTGTTACCCATTTGGAAAAAAATGATATGGCACACTAGAGGCTATAACGTTTGGGGGTCTTAACCCTTTGGAAAAAAAATTGATATGGCACACTAGAGGATATTGAGACCTAGAATCTAAAAGAAAGAATTGTTTGACCTATACCCATTGGTTTTCGAATGCTATCTTTTTACTCCCCATTGATCATAATCTTCCACATAATCCCAAGAAGAAAGAAACAATTTATACTGATGTATTGTTTGCATCAATGGAAGGTTTGGTCTTTGCCACTCTTGAGGAATTAATGGAGTCTTCATAAGACATAGTTCAACAAGACAAACTTCCACCCATTCATGAATAATACGAGGAAGATATTGTTCTTTCTAATGGAGAACAAATGAAAGTTGATTTGGAGTTTAAAGACAGTTTAAATGGTGAAGGAGAAGGCTCATGAGACTCAAAAAAGTAGGAGGAGAAAAGAGACGAAGACATAGATGATCAAGACTTGGATTGGATGGCCCAAGGGCGACTTTATCTTCAAGTTAACCTTCACAAGATACCTAGACATCCAGAGAAGTTAATATCTAAGTTTGATAATGACAAAAGGACAAAGGAAAAAGATCACATCGATGATTTCTACATGCATATACAAATGCTTGTGGTACGGTATGATGATGTTGCTTGTAGGATTTTTCCTTTCACATTATAAGGTAGAGCATCAAAATGGTACCATACTCTACTTGCTAATTCAGTCCATGGTTGGGGGGAGTTTAAGAAATTGTTTTTGGATAAATTTCTCGATGGAAAGACCCCTCGCCATGTTGTTAAAACAGATAAGAAAAATCAAAATGGGGAGAAGGAGAAGGTCAAATATTTTAATCAAAGGTTCAACCGCATATTGAACAAGTTCCCCCCAGACACACAGACTCATGATTTTGTCACTATATATTATTATACAACTTCCTTGCCAATAAATATTTTTTGTTTTGTTAAAAGAGTTGCAAAGGATACATTGGATTTAAAATTTGCAGATACAATCACCATAGAGAAAGACCTACATGCCATTGGAGTTATTATAGGTGATGATGAATCTAAGGACTCTAAGGAAATTGGAAAGAAGTCTAGGCCTTCTTCAAGTAAGGCTAAAGAAAAGGATTCTATTGATATTGAAAGCTTGACTAGATATTTAGAGGCACTCACTAATGAAGTCTCAAAATTAAAGAGAAATTCAAGTGAGACATATACGAGTAACAAGCCACGCAAGTCTTTCCCTTTCACAAGGAATAATAACAACAACAATCAACTAGATAAGTTGACCCAGAGTTTTAATGTTTTGTTGAATAGTGAATGTATAGGCATGCATTAATATTGTTTCTTCCATCATGAATGACATTCAGAGAAAACGTGCCCACAGTAGAACGACAACCTGAATGCTTTGGCAATGCATATTATTGATACTTTACTAGTAGATGAGTAGTGCAAGCAAACAAAAGAAACAAATGAACCTGAAATAGCAGAGGAAATTACAAGCATTGGACATGTGGTTAATCCATCTGATTTTATTCTCAATACTTACAAGAAGAGTTCTCAAACACCACCTCAAAGTGAAGCCCCTCAAAATAAAATTGATCATTATAATTTGAGGAGAAAAGGGTTTTTTGGTCATATTATTTGATATTCACGGAGTAATTCAGTGACCTTATCCACCGTCATGTTGTCCCAGTAGTCTCTGATCTTCACAAATTTTGGCTCCACCTCTATACCAATATTCACCTGCTTAGTCTTCATCGGTGCGGTTATGCTAGGGTTCTCAATCTGTGGTCCTTAAACCTCGCGGTGGCCTTCCATATTTGGAATCTTAATTTTCCGTGGATCTTCATCCTCTTCTTCAACAGTTACATTATAACATTCCAGTGCGCAACTTAGCTGAGTAGCCCATTCAGGTTGTGCCAGGTCTAAAGGATCCTGCGAAATCCTAAAGATGGCTGCTTTTACTTCTTGTAGGGCTTCTTCAATACCATCAAGCCTGTCGTCAAAACTAAAGGTCATCATGAACCCTTCGCATAAGATATCCCATTCGCCTGTCCCATGGCGAAGCTTGTTTCTGTATACTAGCTCATCAGTATAACATCTAGGGTATGACATAACAGGTCCACCCACTTAGGTTGTGGCTTTTCTCTATATGCCTGCGCCCACTTGGCCAGATGTGCATGCATATCATCTTGTCCATTTTACTTGTCTATCAGTTGCACCTTAGGCTTTTCAAATCTTACTCACATCATTTTCCTACAATCATGCCAATCGTCAAAGCTTCCTTTGTGCGTACCCCACCATCTCACGGGTGTAGTCCGCAGTACCCAGTCCAAGGCCTAGAAGCGTTGCTTTTTTGGCACCTCCCTTTCAAATGCATCCAAGAAAGTATCTACCTCATTTAGACCATCATAAGTAGGTAGATATTTTACTTCTGTTGACACGCAGTGCAGTGACCTTGTCATCATATTGCAATTCAGCATAGTTACCTCATGTATCCAATTTTGCCATTGCTCTATTTATTTGTTAGAATCCAAAGTGCAGGAGCTCTCGCATTCCCATGTAATCTACCAATACATAGTGGGATTCACCCAGTCTTGGTCTCACACTGTTATCTTATAGATGCAGTCCAAATCATCATCATTCTCATAGTCGTGAACTAGTTCCATGTAGCGCAATCCTTCAGCAGGGTCCATGGATATAATTAGGCGCAGTGACTTCTTATAAAAAATCATCTTTCGCTTCTTCAGATTGATTACCCCGTTCATATCGGTCACCCAATCAATTCCCAAGAGCACGAGGTAGGGATTGTTGTCATCAACAATCTCTATCACTTCGAAATCTATCAGTGCGATCGCTCCCTCAATATCCATTGTTATTCCTTGCAATCGCCCCATTGGTATTATTTTCTGCTGGTTCACCATTCTGAGCTAAATTGGAGACCACTATAGCACAGGTCTCCCCATTCACTCCCATGTCTGTTTTGGTAGAACATTCACATCCAATCCCAAATCCAGGATGACTTGATCCATATCATATTCTCTGATCTACGTGGTTAGTCTCATTTCTCATCCCATCCTTGTTTTATGTTTTCCGATCTTGCAAAGTATGCATGGTTCTCCTAGCGCAGTTCCAACACATCTATTGGTAAGTTCCTGTAACCCTTTTACAACCCTACTGTCGCCCAGTAACTTCATACAGGTTTCCAGGAAAGTCATGAGCGTAGATGAGTCCATTTCTGGCTTTGGTTTATCTTTGCTTCTGAAGTGGAGGCATCAACAAAGCTCTTCTTAGCTTCCATGAAGGTTTCCCAAGCGTGCTCCAAATGAAACTCAACTTCTTTCTTCAGAGCTCTGCGAACCAAAGTACTATCTTTTGGTTGTTTGCCTTTGTCATCTCCCATCGCGATTCCACTTCAGAGCACAATGTTTACATTTGGGTCTTCCTCGTGTAGCTCAGACCTCATCATATGCAGGTTCTGAGTCGGGGGAGGCGATAACGCTCCTTTGTCACATATCCTAGCTATCAGCGTAAGACATTCTTCTATCTCATGATAAAACAATGTGAAATACTTGCATGATGACCGCGTTTGATTCGTGAAATCATGGACATAGATTCCAGGCCCTCCACAATTGTAGCAAATCAATTGTTCGCGACCTCTACCAGGTCCTCATCTGCCTCGGCCTCGTCCGTGTCCTTGAAATCCTGTCCGCACCATTCCTGCATTTTGGTGAAGGGGCCGCATTTCGGCCTGAACTCTGTAGGTGGGAGTTTTATCCATCATCAACTCATAACTTCTGCAAGTATGCTCATCATGTCCCATTGAACTACAAAAGTTGCAAAACAACTATTGCAAAATTTGCATATACTTTTGTAACAAGTGACAATTGTACGTGGCATGTTTTCTAGCTATTTTACAAATCACACACCACAAAGCAGGTGTCACACTAGGTCCTGCTTGAGCTTCCAGCCTTAAATGCATCTGTCCTCCTCCTACGAGGTAATTCGTAAAGACCGGGTAGTGGTCTTTGTCATGACCCTGACTCTTGGATTTCACACACTATACTTCTTCGTGCACTTCTGGTCTAACCATCCTATCCTGTTTCAGACTCTGCATCTCATGGCACAAATTCTTCAGTTGTGTGTGGATCTATTGAACTCCTAGGTTAGGATCCTGCATCAGGGTCTCATCAAGCCTCATGGTAATCTCCAAAGCCTTTGCCTGAGCTGTTTTCTTCTGCTGTGATAACGCACTTCTTAAATTTTGTAGTAGCGAAGCTACAAACTACTTGCGATGTTGTCCAACTGTCAGATTCATATTGGCTTCATGAATCATACATTTCAACCTCTGATCTAGTTCCTAAGGAGTCTTGCCTGGTAGCATTGTGATCTCTTTCAATCCCACAATTGACTGCGCTTTAGACTTAGGTCCGCTAAATGCTCTATTTAGCGTTGTTTGAATGTCTGCGACTCTCGCATTCTGGTTATCGTTGGAGTACTTAATATACCAGGTTAGCGCGCGATTCTGCAGGGCGCTAACCAACGTCACTTTCTTTATATGGTCATCTATAACTCCTTGTGCTTCCCATATGGCCCTTACAACGAACCGGAATTGGTCCAGATCCTCATTTCCCAAACCCTTGAACACAGGAAACTTCACAGTGTTTTCCATACTGAATCGTGTTGGTGGTGGAGTTGGTACGGGTAAAGATGGAGGTGATGGAAGTGAAGCCGGTGGTGGTTTGGGCAGAGGTGGTATTCGTAGAATTCTTTGTCTTATCAAATGAATAGCACTTTGCGGAGAGACCTTCGCGAGCTCTTCCTCGTCCCCTCGTGGAGGTGAAATCAAGGGGATATTTTCTGGACCCTTATTTCCTTCGTTCCTGTAAACCTTTCTGCTTCGTGTAGCTCCGAACATCAAGGTAACTAGATAACCCACTTTTCGTACAACAACATTTTAATCCAAGTATTCAAATATTTTACGTGCTTACCTCGCAGTCCTTTGAGAAAGTGTCACTCTACCTCGCTGTAGCTAACTGAGGTGTCAACCATGAAATCAATAACGAAACATCTTATAGTACAATCGAGCCAATGATCGGTGGTGCGCGCGATATTATCCTCCGATGCTTACAACCTTCGCACTTGCTCTGGGGTCCACTCAATAGGACCATCAAGCTTCCACCTTCCTTGGCTATCTGCTAGCTTCATGATCCACTCGCATAGTTTAGTAGGGAAGGACGTGAAAATATTTCATGGATCTCTGTATACATGTAGCTATCTAACCACTCTTCTTTTGATAATTGCGGGTTTCTGTTCTCCTACATCGCGAACTTGTGAATTCTTCTATCCGAACAGCCTTCGATTTCTTTCTTAGTTGGATTCCAATGATACGAAATCATGCATCTCTCATGCAGATTCTGGTCTCAGAAATGGAACCATCTGTTGGCTTATGGGGGCCTTACCCAGGTTCAGAGTTATTTAGCCAAACAAATCCATACACTATTGGCCCTTTCGGCATTAGCCAGCAGAGCGCGGACTGAAGTCTCATCCAAAGCAGTATGGGGGGATGATGGAACCAAGTTTCCGCACCCTTGAGATGGCTGTGATGTCAGTTTAGTCCAACTAGACCTGACTTCGCGTAGGTCACTTCGCGCTCTGTTCTAACCTTCAATACCT
The DNA here is from genome assembly GCA_031772625.1 of Pinus tabuliformis. Classification (NCBI taxonomy): domain Eukaryota; kingdom Viridiplantae; phylum Streptophyta; class Pinopsida; order Pinales; family Pinaceae; genus Pinus; species Pinus tabuliformis. The sequence continues at coordinate 709,766,573 of CM062812.1, read as the reverse complement.
TCGGCAGTCGCCTTTCACACAGCGCCAACTAGGGGCTGAGATGCTTTCGTGCTGCTAGGGTAGCGATCTATGCTACTTCCCAACCTAGACTGAATATCTTACTTATCTTTTTAACAGATCTTAATTATCTACGTGTAAGCAGATATTCTAACTGGTATTCACTTAACCCATAGAGTTATACATGTTCATGCATCATATAAGTATTAGAAGTGAAATTCATACCCAATATAACAGATGCATAAATCAAGAAATAAATACAAAGGAATGATAGAACCTTCTCTTTATTATTACTTCCAACTGTTTACAGACTCGACTCACCCTATGAACTCAGCTGCAAGGGTCTGCGCACTTAGCTTCGGACTACTAGGCCTCCACACACTCAGCTGTAGAGCCTCTTTCTACATTACGACCCAAAACTAGACTTTACACTTCAGATCTATGCATACATCATATGTTCTTCATCTTAGATTATTAGTGTTATGCTCTTAACCTGCAAATGATACCCAAATACAGAATATGCGAAGAAAAGATACCCAAAACATAGAATAGCAATGATTTTATTATTCAGAGAGTAATGTTCACTTGCCTCTTCGAGGGGGAAACCTCCAATAGAGCAGAGCTCGACTACGAAATGAGACACGATGCTCCTCGCAGGGAGTCTCTATCCTTTATATATGACTCATACATGCAATACCACGGGCCAATACCGTGGGTTTTATTAATACCATCTATCTAATACTACAGCCCATTTGCAACTAACTGTGGTTCCGTCATTAATTGCGGATTAACCACTTACAATTATTAATATGGGCTTTATTGACTCTTGACTATGACGTGATCCCATTACATAAATAAGGGGGTTAGGGTGGGACCCTAACATGCCCTCCCCCTTAAGACTAGCCTTGTCCTCAGGGCTGAAGTTGCGGAAACTGCTGAAGAATAGTGGTTGGTTCCCAAGTTGCATCTTCCGGAGAGGTGTCTTTCCATTTGACGAGGACTTCCTTAATCATGCGGCTGCGCAGTTGCTTGTCTCGTGTGTCTAGGACCTTTTCGGGTTGAAGCCAGATGGACCCTTCTTCGTCCAATTCAGGTAGACTGGTTTGAATTCTGCAATTGTTCCCAATCACTTTCTTGAGGCATGAGACATGGAAAACTGGATGGATTTTTGCAGTAGGTGGCAAGGCCAACTTGTAGGCCACTTCTCCAATGCGCTGAAGTACTTGATATGGTCCGTAGAATTTGGGAGAGAGTTTCTGACACCCCTTGTCTTTGAGTGATGTTTGCTTATATGGTTGGAGCCGTAAAAAGACCTGATCCCCTTCTTGAAATTGGTGCTCTAAGCGATGCTGGTCTACCTGTTGCTTCATGCAGTTCTGAGCTTGATGAAGATTCTCTCGAAGATGGGCGAGCATGGTTGCGCAGTGTTGTAGGAGTTGATCCACTGCTTGTACTTTTGAGAATCCCTTGAGATACAAAGTAGGTGAAGGCGGGAGTTGACCATATATTGCTTCATAGGGAGTCATTTTGGTGGTTTCATGATAGTTTGTGTTATACCACCATTCAGCCAGAGGTAGCCACTGTACCCAAAGGTGTTGCTTTTCTGAAGTGAAACACCTAAGGTAGGTTTCTAGACATTTGTTGATGGCTTCGGTTTGACCATCTGTTTACGAGTGATAGGAAGTACTGAGTTTTAGTTGAGTGCCTTGTATTCTGAAGAGTTCCTGCCAAAAATTACTAGTGAAGATCGGGTCGCGGTCGAACACAATAGAAGTGGGCATGCCATGCAATTTGAAGATCTGATCCATGAAAGATTGAGCAACCAAAGTTGGTGTAAATGGGTGGGGTAGGGCGCAGAAATGAGCATACTTCGACAGTCGGTCCACAACCACCATGATGACTGACTTGTTCCCTGACTTTGGAAGACCTGTAATGAAATCCATAGAAACCTTCGTCCAAATTGATGCCAGAATGGGCAATGGTTGTAATGTGCCTGGTGTGTTGACAGTTTCCCCTTTGTGGCGTTGACAGACATCGCATTCTGCTACGAAAGTAAGGATGTCCTTTTTCATGCCTATCCAAAAAAATGATCTTCTGGTGCGAGCATACGTCTTCTGAAAGCCCGAATGTCCTACAATGGGAGATGAGTGCAATTCTGCCAAAATGCGACTTTTGAGGGTGGATGTTGATGATATTACGACTCTGTCCTTGTAGTGAAGAATATCGTCCTGCCACGAGTAGCCCTTGGTGGAATTTGGATCTACCTGCAATTGAGAAATGAGTTGGGAGAGCCCAGGGTGTGAAAACCATTCCCTGCGAGCCTCTTCAATCCATTCTGGAATGGGGAGGGAAATTGCTAGCAGAGTACTTTCCTCGTCAAATTGGCGAGATAATGCATCTGCTACACTATTGTCTTTCCCTTTCTTGTAAATTATCTCATAATCATATCCCAGCATTTTGGCTAGCCATTTATTTTGTTGTGGGGAGGATAGGCATTGCTCCAAAAAATATTTAAGACTGTGATGATCTGTGCGGATTTGGAAACGTCGCCCCAATAAGTAAGGTCGCCAAGTCTCGACTACATGTAAGATGGCCATCATTTCCTTCTCGTAAGTAGATTGGCCCAGATTCCTCCCACTGAGTTGTTGGCTTGTGAAGGCCAACGGTCGCCCTTCCTGCATTAAGACGGCCCCAATACCTATACCTGAAGCATCACATTCAATGACAAAAGATTTGGTGAAGTCAAGTAGTGCTAAGACTGGAGTGGAACACATGGCATTTTTTAGAGCTTTAAAGGCCTGTTGTGCTTCCTCATTCCAGAAGAATGAATTTTTCTTTAGGAGTTGGGTGAGGGGCTTCGCTATGCGACCATAGTTGCGGACAAATTTACGATAATAGCCTGTGAGACCCAAAAATCCTCTCAAGCTCTTCAAGGTCTTAGGTTGAGGCCATTCCTGCATTGCCTGGATCTTTTTGGGGTCCACCTTGACACCTTAACGCCCCACAATGTGGCCCAAATACTCTACTTCTTCCATGCCAAATGAACACTTGGAAATCTTGATAAATAATTTATGCTTTCGGAGCAGTTGCAAGAGTAGATCTACATGCTGAAGATGTGCGGCCCAAGTGCAACTATAGATGAGGATGTCATCGAAGAAGACAAGGACAAATTTCGTGAGATATGGTTTGAGAATGTGGTTCATAAGGCTATGAAAAGTAGAGGGGGAATTACAAAGACCAAATGGCATGACCAGGAATTCATAATGGCCTTCATGAGTTCGGAAAGCAGTCTTGGGGATGTCGACTTCCTTCATGCGAATTTGGTGGTATCCTGAGCGAAGATCCAGCTTAGTGAAGAATTGAGCCCCATTGAGTTCATCCAGCAAATCATCAACCACCGGGATGGGAAATTTATCTTTGACTGTCAACTTATTGAGGGCCCTGAAGTCGGGACACATCCGCCACTCCCCATCTTTCTTGAGCACCATGACCACTGAGGATGAATAAGGACTAATGCTGAGACGAATGACACCTGCTTCCAAAAGTTCCTTGATGATTTTTTCTATTTCATTCTTTTGGGTGAACGGATATCTGTATGGGTGCACATTTGGGGGTTGGGCCCCTGGAACCAAGGTGATGCTATGATCATGTTCCCCTCGCGAGGGTGGAAGCTCATGAGGCTTGTCAAAGACCGGCAGATGGTTATTTAAAATCTGTTGCATCTCAGGATGAATTGGAAAAGGCTTGGTTTCGACTGCCTGGATGGCATTAAATTGAGCTACAACTCCATGATTGCCCTTTTTTAACAATTTTTCCATCTTATGCGAGCTGATGATAGAGGGGGCTCCCGCCTGGAGTCCACGGAGGGTATGTGTGTAGTTGTTCTACTTAAAACTCATATATAACTCTTGGAAATCCATTGTGATTGGCCCAAGAGTGCGGAGCCATTAAGCACCGAGGACAATGTCGCAACCCCCCATGTGTATGGCAAACATGTGAGTTTTCAACTGATAATCCCCCATTTGAAGTTTGACATTTTCACAGCGGCCTTCACATTTCATTGTGCCGCCATCTGCAATTTGAACTTGGAAGTTAGAAACTGCTCGTACAAAACAATGCACTGCTTCCGCGACTTTTTGATGGACGAAATTATGTGTACTTCCACTATCAATCAAGACTACTACTGGGTGATGTTTAATAAAACCTCTGATTTTGAGAGTTTGAGGGGAAGAAATCCCTGCCAAAGCATGCAACGAAATAACTGGTTCATCAGAGACATTGTCCCTTTAGTTGTCTTCTTCTAGCGGCTCATGTTCCTCCAGTGGTGGATCTTCCTCTGTTGAGCTATAGTCAGTGGCATCAATTTGAAAAAATTTGGGCTCCTTGCATTTATGACCTGGGGAGTATTTTTCATCACAGTAGTAACATAGGCATTTCTTTCTTCTTTCGGCCATTTCCGTAGGTGACACCTTTTGGACCTTAAGTGTTTGAGTCGTGTTGTGAGCCTGTGGGGGGCGACCTTTAGCGGAGAAATTTGGGCGATTGTATTGGGCTGCTAATGCACGTTCCACGTTACGAGCGACCTTGCAAGCCTCCGTCCATGTGGGAGGGTGGTGCAGTAGGACTTGGGCTTTGATAGCTTCTTTAAGACTGCTGATAAAACATTCCGTGTAGAACACATCTGAGAGACCCCAAGTGCGGAAGGCTAAGGCTTCAAAAGCTGTAATATATTCATCCACTGTACCAGTCTCTCGAAGCTTAGTAAGACGACCCAAAAAAGATGATTCCTGGTCAAAGCGGTCTTGAAGAGTTTTGGTGAATTTGGTCCAAGTCTTAAAAGGTCCAGTGCAACATTGATGCCATTCCCACCATTGCCACCTTTCATTGTCCAAGTACATGCTCCCCAACATAAGCTGAGTCTTATCATCGAAGATGCGATTCAGTTTGAAATACTGCTCCATTTGTGCTATCCATGCCGACGGGTGAGAGCCGTCAAATTTATGCATATCCAACTTGGGAGGTCGCTGACTGGGTGGTGGGTGGGTGTGCCAGACGTGAGGAGAGTGGCTAGACTCACCCTCATTGTGTTCAGTGCCATTATACTCCTCCTCGTGGGCTTGCTCCTTGCCCTTCGGGACTATTTTATCAACCATGTTACATAGTCTGGTAAGCTGAAGGTGGAGGTTGTGCATTGATTCTTCAAATTTTTCCATCCTTTCATTGGCCATCGCCTGAGCTCTAGTTTCTACCATACACCAACCAGGTTTTTTTAAAATTGGGACCGCCTAAAATTTTTTCACTAAGAAGTGAATGGTACCACCATTCTCAGCTCGTCGTCCTAATTTTGATGGGCTAGATCACGAATAAGCACCCCGAAAGATCCCAGATTTTTTTTATTTTTTACTTTTTTATTTTATTTTTTATTTTTTTATATTTTTTTCTGAAAACTCCTAACGGAGTTTTACTCCTTCCTTATCATTATTGCAGTGGCCAAATCCTCAAAATGTCAATGCGGCCAAAAGTCCTGCGAAAATTATACCCCGGTATAGGAACCCTTCACAACGACTCCGATCTGGGGGATCTGAGAGATCTGAATGGCGGATCTGATGGCGGAACAGATTGCTTCTGCAGATCTGATGGATCTAATAGATCAGAATGGCTGATCTGCGAACTCGAGACTGTGGGACTGATGTCTGCTGCTGCTGCACCCCTTTGCACAGGCAGATCTGGAAGAGATGCTGTGTGATCCCTCGATAGAAAAGGGAACTAAGGTCTTGAGGAGTGTCAGGTGCTACATATCGCAATATACATAAGGGTCTGGAAGTAGTACTCTGCCCAATGTTTCAGGGCTCTAACTAAGGAGGATCAACCGTACCCTTAGCTATACAACCCGACTACCCTATCGTACCGGTGAGTAATCTCCCCGAGTGTTGTTCTCGGTGTACTGTAGCTGCAAGACGGCCGACGGTTTATCTATGGCGAGGTTTCAAGGGAGCCTAGGGCCTTCCGATATACCCAGAGGGTACGTGGAAGACAATCCGTGCGCGGTTCTGTCTAATGCGCTACTACTTGAAGTGGTACCCACAGGGGTTACAAGGGAGTCCAACAGACGTGACCACCTCTTGTATTTCTTGCGTGCATGCCTCCCCAAATCCGCAGGTTTATGCGCTCAACGACAGATCCCGTGGTTTAAAGACGCTAGAACACGTCTCTAGCCAAAAGAAAAATTTGCTAAGAAATGGAGATCCCACCGGCCCTGGAAAGTGCTCTGATACCACTTGTTATGCTCTTAACCTGCAAAATGATACCCAAATACAGAATATGCGAAGAAAAGATACCCAGAACATAGAATAGCAATAATTTTATTATTCAGAGAGTAATGTTCACTTGCCTCTTCGAGGGGGCAACCTCCAATAGAGCAGAGCTCGACTACAAAATGAGACACGATGCTCCTCGCAGGGAGTCTCTATCCTTTATATATGACTCATACATGCAATACCACGGGCCAATACCGTGGGTTTTATTAATACCATCTATCTAATACTACGGCCCATTTGCAACTAACTGTGGTTTCGTCATTAATTGCGGATTAACCACTTACAATTATTAATATGGGCTTTATTGACTCTTGACTATGACGTGATCCCATTACATAAATAAGGGGGTTAGGGTGGGACCCTAACAATTAGATTCCTTAACTACTTAGATCCTTGCTCTATTTATACAATTCCATGGTCCGCTGACCATGGATAGATCTTCTACAACTGACATTACATTATTAAAATTAAGGGCGGACAACCCTATGACTCTTTAACAACTACGCACTTCGCGCCCACAAAATGCGGAGTCTTTACATTAGAATTACATAATTGACCAAAATCTGGTCTCTAAGCCCCAAAACTTCCCTTTGGGGATCCCACGCCCAACAGGAAGAAAGGATCAAAGCTAAAGAATTATTTTTCGTACACCAAAGTTGTATTAAGCATTGGATCGACAAAAAATCTACAGGGACCAAGATTTTTGATGTGGGTGACTTCATATTGAAGTGGGAAAAAGCTCACAAAGAGAAAGGAAAACACATGAAGTTCCAATATCTATGGATTGGTCCATATATTATTGAAGAGAAACTCGGTCACAATTATTTCAAGGTGAAATCCTTAGATGGGAGGACTAGCCCTCTTCTTGTAAATGGTCGAGACTTGAAACTATATTTTCAATAACATCTCTATGTTGTGTTCCATGTACATTTCTTTTCTTTTCTATAGCATTTGTTGTCAGTCTTATGTGTGTCATATCAACTCATGTCATGTCATGTTTTGTGTCCTGGTAATTGTATATAAATAAGACCTTGTGTAAAAGAGTGCACGACTTTGAAGGAATTTGTGGTGTAATGAAGAGATGTGACAACCAAAATGCTTGGATATCGGTTAGTTCTCCTTATTTGTTTTGGGAAGATTCCAATATAGGTTGAGCTAAGTCCAAACAGAAAATATGATACATCTAAAAGGAAAACCTTGAAAGAACCTATTAGATCCACATCTATTTTAGTATCTTAACTCCTTAACTTGGTGTTAAATCTACTTAGTGTTTTCATGCTTATCCAATCTAGTAGAGAAAGGATAATGGGAAAATCTATAGCTAGAAAATAAATATAAGAGGTTATATAAATACTTCTCTGAAGCGGAAACCTTCTCTACTCTCAATAATTCAGGATCCCTCTTCTGCCAGTTGAAAATAATAAGTGTCGAAGCATAGTCCTATTAAATAAATAAATAAAGGGTGAAACAAGAGAAAGACTTCTTGTGTAGGGAGGTGAAGCAAGTGACTTTGTCGGGGTATTGTTCAGGCTCACTGCCAGCAAAGTGACGCTTGTGCTCCTGTAGTGACTCTGACAGGGTACTGTCTAGGCCTGTTTGCAGTGGAGAAACACCAAAGATGAAAATCAAACTTTGAATATCTTAAACTCGCCACACATACTACCCTTTCCTAGATTGAAACAATTGTGATATTGCATATCTTTTGTGTGTTTGAAATAAGTAAAGTAAATTAATATGTCATGTATACAACTAGGTCAAAAGGGGAAGGCAAGGAAATCTAATTGGAGAATAAATACTTCCTAAAGGGTTGACCCTTTAACTAAAATGATATTTGTATGAAAAGAAGCTGAAGCTCATCTAGTGTGTCGCAAAGTGTTGTCGCTACTACAACACCCTCCAAAATTTCACTACATTCAAATTTTGGAGCCTACCCAACTGTCATGTCAAGTGTTTCTTTGGTCCTCAAGTGTCATTTCAAGTCATTATACATGTTCCAAGTGTTCTTGATCAATATCAAGTGTCTTGACAATGTTTAGAACATCTCTAATGCACTGCATGGTTGTAACACCTTTGTTTGTTTTAAAACGACACTTTTGGTCACAGTCGTACACACTTTATTTATTGTACTTTGGGAATGTTTGCAAATTGGTGTTTTGATATTTATGTGTCATTGTTCAAGTCTATATAATTCTTATTGGTGAGTTGGTACGTGTCACACTTAATTTATGTCTAGACTCATTATGTTCTCCCCGTGTTCTAGGAGTGCACACTCTTAATCCTTGATCAAGAATCCTTTGTTGCTCAAAAGTGCACCCTACACCCTCCAAGTGTGCATAATGCACTCCTAAGCCTCATTCCCTTTCCTTATTTTGAATTGTGCCCTCCTTGACCCTCTTGAGCACATCAACGCAACTCGAAGCCTTGAAGCCTAACCCTTCAACCTTTAGTCTTGTGCCATGCTCCCTCTTTATCCTCTTGAGTACATGAACACACCCCCAAAGACCGAAAGCCTCCTCCCTTCAACCTTCAATAGTGCGCCCTATGCCCACCTTGTCTGCCTTGGGCACACAACGCACTTGGGAAGCCATAATGCTCTTCCTTCATCCTTTGGACCTATGCCCTACACCCTCCCTTGAGATATTCCTCTCTTGTTGAGTGCATGAGCACATCCTTGTTATAGACAATTTTGTGCCTTACAGCAACAAGCATGAATTGTCAATAATCCAAGGGATCCAAAGTTCCCTAAACATGATGTTCCTACCCCTAGAGGAACAAGGTCAGCAAACCAACAGCTCTCAGATCAGTTCTCCACCTGAAAACACTCAAAAACAAGCAATCCTGAAATCAAAGCAGGTGCTCCACTGGGTTTCTGCGCTGAAACACAACTGCTCCATGGTGTACCTGCGTTGCAAAGTAGGCAGAACAAAGCCCACCTACGTTGGGCGAGTTTGGACATGTGGCAGAGTGAGTCATAGCTTTGGAATCTTCCAAAATTGACACTTGGATCAGGTATTTCGCCTTGTGATGAGTCAGAGGCTTTGTTTCTCCAAGTGGAAGCAAGGTTCACCAAGTGGACTCAAGAACTGAAGATCAACTGAAGATTAACTGAAGAGAGAGAGGACACAAGGCAGCTACACATCAGTTGCAAGCTGACTCATCCTTTCTCAATTCATCTATATATTGAGCTCTCTCCTATGAGCTCAGGAGGCTGGAATTTTGTGCAAAGTAATGATATGCTGTTGGTTTCATCATTGAGTTATTGGGTGATTGTTTGAGAGAGGTGAAGAAGAGCAATTCTTTCTGCTGGGAGGTGTTGCTGGGTTGGAGCCTGCAATGGTTGTAATCCTCTCAGAACCTTTATTTCTTCATTAATAAAAGCTATTGAGGTTCTTCTATGTGCTTTTGTTCAATTATATATTGTGATGATTGCATGTTTGGTTTACACTAATCCATGAACCAGTTATGATTGCATGCCTCTTGTAGTTTCCTTCTTTGTCATTGTGCAGGATCTCATTGCAGCTGGGCGAGCAGAAGGACAAAGAGCTAGGAACAAGCAGCCAAAGAGGAGAGTTTGGATTCGACATTAAGCGCAAGGCAACGGTTAGTGCTCTCTCCATCCTCTTTTGCTTTCATAAAGAAGTAAACTTTCAGTAGTTTGTTTTACAGTTGTTGCTAAGGAACTGTCACCCTTAGAGTGGGTTAGGGTCATCCGAGTCGGATACTTTTCCCTACAACAAACTGGCGACTCCGCTGGGGATCGTATCCGTTTGATTGTGTTTGTAGTATCTTTGCTATTCATTTCCTGAACCAAAGAGTACCAAATTGAAAAGCTTTTGACTATATCAAAAGCGAAGTAGAGGGGCTGCTACTCTTGCTCATTGTCTGAGCAGATTCATGATTTGAAGAGCTGATCTACAAAGATCCTTGTAAGCTCTTAGTGATAGCTTTGCACCTTCTAAATCATCCCTTTGAGTATGCTTGACTGAATGCTTCTGATTTGAGCAAAAACCGTGCATTTTTGAGAAAATTATGACCCGGAAACTGTGAAAACGCAACTCTCGTTTTCCAAAGCAGGTAGTACACAGGCTACCTGCTTTGCAACGCAGGTCCCGAACTGACTACCTGCGCTGAGAGCCAGTTTGACTATGCAGAACCTGCGTTGACCCAAATTTGCTTAGTGCATTTGGGGTTTCCTCCTTTCTCTTGCCTATTTTCACTTAGTTTTGCTGCTAGGTGTCAGTCTTGTGCCTGTTTTGAAACCAATATTACTTGCCATTATTCCGCCTCTGTTATATAACGAAATTGTACTTGTTCTTTGTATTTCTTGCTCATTTACAATTTCCCATAACGAAAAGTAAACTAGTCATGCTCTTGGCCTCTTAGATCTGAACCTGTGTTAGGCGTTTTGCTGGTCTAAAGAGTTAGCTTGTTTGCTGTCCATAGCTGATTAGTCATTTTACTTTCGTTAGTTTGGTTTGATTTCATGTATTTCCAGTGATTAAACAAAGTGAATCTTAAGGTGTCTTTTGATTTTGGACAAGCTTGTTTACTTTCGCTTTAAATCGAAATCAAAGTTATATAACCACTTTCTTTTTGTATCCATCCACATTAAGAAAGGAAAAAAGAAAATACATGCATTGTGCATTTTGCATTTGAAAAAGTTTGCATGATGATTTAGGAGAAAGTGCATTAGTTTGTGCTGTATGAACTGTGTGAAAAGAATTTGCTTTTCTTCTCCCTCAGTAGTTAAGATTTTCATCAGTCAAAAAAGATTTGAAAAAGCTTGCTTCTCATCTTAGGCTGCATTTAGGAATTTGTCATATACATTTCGTGGTGAACCTTGAAAGGCAAACTTTAAAAAGATCAACTTAAAATATACTGAATGAACCTAACAACGCATTTGAAACATAACGCAAACATCTAGAGGTCTAGGTAGAGACGTGTTCCGGCGTCGTTAAACATAGTGACTGTCAATCTCTACGAAGGTGGGTGATTCCTCCTGAGAGTCGGTGGCACTAATACGGACTTGTGCTCCCACGTACCGTCGTGTATATATTGGGAGACCCCTATAGGAAATTATCCTTTATCCATAGGAAGCCGTGTCGACCGCCCTACTGATCGCGATGCAGTGAACACAGCATTCACGAAGATCAACCACCCGTACCGTAAAACGTATTCTGTGGTTTCGCGAAAGGTTTGGCACACCCTCTGCCTAGATCTCCAGAGCAGTTTCTTTTAGCCCTTTTCAAACTCTATAACTGAAAAGGTCCAACCGAGCATTTGTCACTTCGGGCTCGTTAATACATCGAAGGCGACTAGAGTCATCTTTATCTTTTTCTCGACTCTTAAAACATGAAAAAGCAAAGTTATGTTTAAAAGCGTCTAATAAAATTCATTCAAATCGGAAACACAAATTTTCCCCTTTATATTTTAGTTGATCGAGTAATCCGCAATCGTGGAAGAAAGTCAATTGAATATCCGTCGTTCTCGGAGGCTTGCGAGTCAACCGTCTTTGTCTCTGGAATCGAAAACAATCCGGACAAAGCGAGCTCGTCGAACCAGTTCAAAATCTCCTTTAAAAGTTAGAACAAGCGTTCCAACAACATCTGAGATTCTGGTCACTCCAAACATTTCCAGAAACCCTGCCTCTATAGAAGAAGTTCAACCGCCACAGAGGGACAGTAATACTGATCCTAGTCTGGGGGCAAATACTTGTATGACTGAATCAGTTCCATCTGTAACCGGTCCAGAGAGTTTTGTTCCTCAAACATCCGTCGCGGTCGATACAACCCCTTCTTCGGCACCGGAAATCTTTTACGGACCTGACGGTCTTCCTCTTCCACCTGGTCTGATTGCGATAGAGGAAATTATAGAAGAACTGCAAGTATCCACTCCAAGTCAGTTTGGAGTAGGGGTCGCTCTATTTCCTGCTACAACAGAAGTTTGTCCATCACCAGTGGAAGTTCCTGTAGAATCACTAGGTGATCAATTGGATAGACTAAAAATGACTGAACAACCGTCGACATCTAGGACTGTGTCGAATGACACGGCGACGGCAGAATTACCTGCTGCAAATCCAACAATGTTCGCCGGCATACCATCTGTCCCAACTAGCTCGCAGTCGCTAGAGGGAGTCCAGCAAGAGACTATCTCGACAGTATGGTCTGTTCCTGTTTGTTCCGGAGTAATGTCTGGTAACTCTCATGGTGAGGCTCATCAAATTGACCCTTTTGGGAATCTAATTAGGCCATCCAGTCCTCCAAGGTAGGCAGTTGCCTTGAGTTCTGGGTTGCTACCGTATGGGGGGCAGTACCCATACGGGAGCTCTCAACCTTATTCAAGTTATGGTGGAATTGCAACGAGTAGTTGGGTACCTGTGCTATCCCAGCCACCGAGAGTTGTATATTCTATGCAACAGTGTGTACCTGTGACAAACATCCCAACTACACCGGCTATTGTGACCGTGTCGCAAGTTCAAACAATGCTTGTTGTGTGTCAACCTTAGATTGCTCAGGTTCTCATGCAACAGCCACTTGACCCTGCGACCCAACCACAATCACCTACTGGTGGGACAACACAAGTACAGTTGGGTACAACTACCCCACATCTTGGTCCAATGGTTAGTGTAGCGCAACAACCCATGGTGTCGCAACCGTGGATAATGCAATACCAACAGCCGCAATTCCAACAAGTATACCAAGGTTCTGAACAACAAATATTTGCGAATACTGGACAACCATATATTCAAAATGGTCAAAATCAACCACTTTATAGTGGTCAAGTCCATCAACCGTATTCATCATACCAACATCAGCTCCATTATGCTGGTATGCAAATACCGACTGTTCAGGTGATTCCATCGTATCCTGGTTACGCTTCACCTAACTTGAACCAGCAGTTACCATTCGTGGCGACTTTAGAGTTGCCTGATTTACATCGGTTAACAAACGATCCAATTGCTTACGCCCCTTGGTGGCCAGTGATTCCACACAAACTCCCATCCGACATTCCTAAATTCAATGGAAATCCAGGTGAAGACCCGTCGAATCATGTGATGACATTTCATCTATGGTGTTCGTCGAACACTTTGAATGACGATTCGATAAGGCTTCGCCTCTTTCAGAGGACATTGACAGGTCCAGCGGCAAAATGGTATATAGAATTGCCTAGAGCTTCGTTCGACAATTTTGGCTCCCTTGCCACGACATTTTTGACCCACTTTCAATTACCAATAAGGTATGAAATAGGAACAGAGATATTGACTAACTTCAAACAGACAACCGCAACTCATATATCAGATCATATACATGAGTGGCGACGTCGACGAAGAATGGTTAAAACATACGTTCCTGATCAGCTTTTAGCTGAGTGGTTTATAAAGTCATTACTTCCGACTATAACGGAAGATGTAGCAAAGGGAGGAGTCGTAACAGAAGAGCAAGTTATCGCTCGTGCACAATACTTGGATTTAGTATATACTCAGTCCGGCACGCTCTATGACAAAATACCAGACGCCCCTAGACCAGAGTTTTCAATCCCTCCTCCTCCTAAATCCAACAGTGACTCTCATGCCGGCGATGGCGTGATTGGCACGGCAAACACGAATCCGAAAAGGACCAATCAAAAGAAGGCCCGTAAGGATTCGAATCAAAATGCGCATGAAGAAGTTCTTGCTTCGGAAGTAAATGCCGTATCGACAGATAAGGGCAAAGAAACCTATCAACCAGGAAGCAAGAAGAATCAAAACAAAGGGAGGAAGAATAAACAAGGTGGGTCATCCCCTAAGAAAAATTCTTCAAACTCTCCTAGGAATAGGAAACGGCCTCCGTGTCACATATGTGACGATGATCATCGGACGACAGATTGTCCGTACAAAGCTGAGTTTAAGAGATTCGTAAAGAATCCGCACACTCCAGCCATATTAACCGATCCGTTTCCCGACCCAAGTCAGAATCTGGTTGACAGTGGAAATGCTTCCCCATCACAAGTCATGATGTTGTCAAGTTTTAAGCGCCAAGATGATGCTTTAATTTCAACATTAAACGAAAGCCGTGGGAATCCACAGCCGTTGAATGGCGAAAGGAAAGGTCGACCAGGCAGTTCGACAACAACTTCGACAGAAGTTGAACCGCCATCCAACACAAGAAGCATTCCATCGATCCATGGAAGCAATCATTCTATCCAATATATTGGAGTAATTTTCCCAAAAGGCCCTCCTTTAATGGGCACTTTTCCCCCACCACCGCCAAGTAATCTCGCGGAGTTGGATGCAACGGGATATGAAGCCTTCTATTTTTAATGGATCTAAAAGTTTCGAGGATAGTTCCTTTCTCAAGTCAACCTCGTTTAAAAAAATTAAATAAGGAGTAAAAGAGGATAGTTCTTTGCGATGTCAACCTCATTAAAAAATGAAATGTCCCCTTATTATGCTGGGGGCATCATCGAGCAGTTTTGGCAATGTTCATGCTCGTTAAAAAATAAACGCAAGAATCGAGTAGTTTTTGTGCAGAAGTTCATGCTCGTTAAAAAATAAACGTAAATTATGAGCAATCTTTCCCTAGCAGTTCAAGCTCATGCATAAAAAATGAACCGGTAAACAACCTCGAGAAATGTAACCTTCGAAAGCCATATTAAAAGCCCTTGGTCGTGTTTATATGCCATCACCTCCATCCGTTCATTTGGCCAATCGTTCACCTCCATATGTTTGTTTACCCATTTTGAGGAACAGCTGCGAAGAGTGATTTCACTTAGCCATCCTTGTGACACTGCCGTGATTGGAGAATTCCAACCTGTACCTGGAATCTGCTGCTATCCCTGTTCATCACTCGTTCCTCAAAAGACGAGTCTTCTTTGAGCTCTTTTCACTGACTCGTAAAATATGAAAAGTTTGCCGAGTTTTGGCCTTCCAGCTCGTTAAAGCGACCGAAAGCTATCCCTCCTCTAGATTTTAGTTTTTTTGGACCTGAGGGATTATTGCACAAAAAGATCGAGCGCTTGTTTTGTTCGACTCGTTAACGCAACCGAAAATTCATCCCTTTTGTATTGTTTTATACTTTTTCGGACTTAAGGGATTAGATGACGAAAAAGGAATTTTGGAGTTAACTTTTCGTGCCTTTTCAGACTCTCTAAAAATGAAAAGGACCGAGTTTTCTTTGTCGTTAGACTCGTTAAAATGATTAAATAGCGACAAACTTGTCTTTAGACGAGAACGAGTTTCCCTATCGCTAGGCTCGTTAAAACATAGCGATGGGCTTGCCCGAAGGGCAGGTTATAGAACAAGCATATGTTATCCTCCTCAAGCTTGACAAAAATAAAGAGGTACTGGTCAGCAATGACTGGGGAAAAATTGGGAGAACCTCACAGTATTAATGGTAGCAAGTCGCTCTTGAACATGACACTTTGTCCTCCGTCCGCATCGGGTTGGGTTGTTTCATTCACCGGTCGCAGAATCATGGTCCTCGCCACGCCATCCACAATTGGGGTAATGCTACCAATCCATCACATCAGTGTCGTTATATGTTCAAGAGATGTGGTTCTGTAAAGAGTCAACCCTGTTCCGCCCACTGCCATACATTATCCTTCATCCACTTCATGATCGCCACCCTGAATCATACATCACAGTTTGTTTTCACCTCATCATAATCACTAGCTCCGTTCCGTGTCACTGATGTGGGATTCATTAAGGCCCTCCTTTGACGGATCGCTCCTTGTTGACATCAGCTCATTATCCAAGGAGTTGATCTAGGAACACCCCCCTCAGTACTTTGAAGCTTGCATGCCTCAATGGCAAGTTTCTCACTTCCGGCGACAGGTATACATCAATGACCTTCGACCAGAAGATTTTGCATGGTGGTCGACGCCAAGTCCTTTATTCCCACCATGTAGATTGTACTGCCGTACCTTGAGGGTCATCATCCTTATCGGTGATTCCTCTCGCGCTTGTTAACGGTTTACATTATTGACCGGTAATCAAGCGATGTCTTTCCATGTTCGACTTCAAGAAATTCTCACATGGATCGACTTGTACATCGAGTGAAGATCGGAAGAGATTGAAGACCCCGGATCTAGTTTCATCCATCCGAGCTGTGATATATATTCAGGACATAAAGACATTTGATATGTACATCATTGCAACAGATGATCATCCTTCTCAAAAGATGATAAATTCGGCAGAGAATTATCAGTGAAGGATGAAAAATTCGGCAGAGAATTATCAGTCTAGCATCAGACGATCGTCTGTTCTATGTACCAAAATGTATTTATAAAGCTGAGCATGGGAATGCCCGCCTCAGCTAGATCATGAAAAATGTATGAAAAATAATGTATTGTATTGTATCTTATTACAGGACACTTCTCAGTAGATTGAATGAACTTCGGATCCTCTCAATAAAGCATTTCACCCGATAAACGACCTCATACTTTAGGGGGCATCTGTTATAGACAATTTTGTGCCTTACAGCAACAAGCATGAATTGTCAATAATCCAAGGGATCCAAAGTTCCCTAAACATGATGTTCCTACCCCTAGAGGAACAAGGTCAGCAAACCAACAGCTCTCAGATCAGTTCTCCACCTGAAAACACTCAAAAACAAGCAATCCTGAAATCAAAGCAGGTGCTCCACTGGGTTTCTGCGCTGAAACACAACTGCTCCATGGTGTACCTGCGTTGCAAAGCAGGCAGAACAAAGCCCACCTGCGTTGGGCGAGTTTGGACATGTGGCAGAGTGAGTCATAGCTTTGGAATCTTCCAAAATTGACACTTGGATCAGGTATTTCGCCTTGTGATGAGTCAGAGGCTTTGTTTCTCCAAGTGGAAGCAAGGTTCACCAAGTGGACTCAAGAACTGAAGATCAACTGAAGATTAACTGAAGAGAGAGAGGACACAAGGCAGCTACACATCAGTTGCAAGCTGACTCATCCTTTCTCAATTCATCTATATATTGAGCTCTCTCCTATGAGCTCAGGAGGCTGGAATTTTGTGCAAAGTAATGATATGCTGTTGGTTTCATCATTGAGTTATTGGGTGATTGTTTGAGAGAGGTGAAGAAGAGCAATTCTTTCTGCTGGGAGGTGTTGCTGGGTTGGAGCCTGCAATGGTTGTAATCCTCTCAGAACCTTTATTTCTTCATTAATAAAAGCTATTGAGGTTCTTCTATGTGCTTTTGTTCAATTATATATTGTGATGATTGCATGTTTGGTTTACACTAATCCATGAACCAGTTATGATTGCATGCCTCTTGTAGTTTCCTTCTTTGTCATTGTGCAGGATCTCATTGTAGCTGGGCGAGCAGAAGGACAAAGAGCTAGGAACAAGCGGCCAAAGAGGAGAGTTTGGATTCGACATTAAGCGCAAGGCAACGGTAAGTGCTCTCTCCATCCTCTTTTGCTTTCATAAAGAAGTAAACTTTCAGTAGTTTGTTTTACAGTTGTTGCTAAGGAACTGTCACCCTTAGAGTGGGTTAGGGTCATCCGAGTCGGATACTTTTCCCTACAACAATCCTGAAGCCCTGAAGATTTACCTCTCCAGCCCTTCAACCTTTCAAAGTGTGACCTTGCGCCCAAAAGTTTCCTTGTCCTCTTCGAGAGCATTGTTAAGTCATGAACATAAAATCAACATGAAACATGCTAGAATGGGAGATTTTTTAGGCTGATGTTTTGCTTGCCATGAGTGATTGCAGTTGCAAGTATTTCAAGAATAACATGGAAGGGATTCTTGAAGAATATGAAGCAAAGAGGTTAGTTAAAGGAAGCACTCAATAATGAAGAACACATATAATCTTGATGATCGAAGCAGCCTAAAGACTCCATGAGATTAAATATCCTTTGGAGAGTGAAGGCATCAACAAAATGAGCGCTGCATGCAAGATTGAAGACGCAAGTGGTGACCTTGTCACCTATTGAAGAAAGTCCATGTCATCAGTCACTATGAGTCTTAGTAATCAATGATAGTGAATAGGACTTTCTTAATCCCTCTCTATCACCCCACCATAGCTCTCTCTCTCACTCCCACCCCACCCACTGTCTCTCTTCCCCTCTCCCCCATCACTATCTCTCCCTCTACCTCTCTCTTTATATCTCTCAATTCTTGCCCTCCACTATATACATCCTTCCCTCTCTCTTCCTATCTCACTCTCTATCTCCACCTTTCTCACTTCTTCCCCCTCCACTATCTACATGCATCCCTCTCTCCTACTCTCTCACTCTCTATCTCCACCTCTCTCTTCTTCCCCATTTATCTCTCTCTTCATTCCTCTCTCATCTATCAATCTCCCTCCTGTGCTTCACTCTCTCAATCTCCCCTCCCTCATTTTCTCTCTCCTCTCTCTTTACCTCTCTTACGCTTTCTGTCACCCACACTCTCTATCTCCCTATATCCATTTACACATTTGTCTATTTCTCTCTATCTCCCCCCCTTCTCCTCTCTCTTTCTCCCTATTCCATCATAATATATCTTCCTCTCTTTGTATATATATCTCTTCTTCCTCCTCTATTCTCTCTATTTCCCCCCATCCCCTCTTGATATTCCTCCCCTCCTCTCTCCTCCCTCCATGTTTCCTTCCCTCCATTTTTCTCTTTCTCCCCCTCCCCCACCAACTATTTGTCTCTCTATTTCCATTTACCTATTTGGCTGTGTCTCTTTACTCTCTATCCCCATTCTCTCTCTCTCTCTCTCCCCCTCTCTCTCCATTTACATATTTTTTTATGTCTCTCTATGCCTTCTTCCACCTTTGTCTCTATCTCCCGCCCTCTCTCCTTCTCTACCCCCCCCCCCCCCACCCCCTCACTATCTCTCTCCCTCTCTCCCATATCACTCTCTTACACACTCTCTCCGATTCTCACTTTCTATCCTTTTCTCTCCTTTCTTCCCCCTCTCCCCCCCCTTCTTTTCCGCTCATGACACTTGTCTCCCTATGTCTCTCTCCCCTCCATCTTTATCTCTATCACCCTCCCTATCTCTCCCTCTCCCTCATTATGCCTATTCATATCCCTCCACTCGTTTCTCTCTCTATTTATTCCTCCTCCTCTCTTCCCCCTTTAGTGCTATCTCCTTTTCCACATCTATCTCTCTACCTCACTAACTCTCTCTTCCACACACACTTCTTCCATATATCTCTTTCCTACTCTCTACTCCCTCCCTAACTCTCTTCCTCCTCCACTCCCTCTATCCCTCCCCCTCTCCTTCTCTCTCACTCTCTATGTCCATTGCTCTCTATATTCTTCCACCCTCTCTCTCCTCCCTCCATATCTTCTTTCCTCTCTCTTTCTCTCCTCCACCCCACTCCCTATGTCTTTATTTCCATTTATATCTTTTTCTTTGTATTTGTATCTCTTCTTCCCCCTTTGTTTATATCTCCCTCCCCTATCCTTCTCTCTCTCCCTCTCTCCCCCGTCACATACTCTCTCTCTCTACCACTTACTCTCTCTATATTTGTCTCTTTTCTTCTCTCTCTCCCCTCCTATTTTCCCCTCACACCAATTATGTCCCTGTCTCTCTCTCCATATCCCTTTCTATCTCTATCTCCCTCCCTCTCTCCTTCTCCATCTCCAATCACTCCTTCTCTCTCTCTCTCTCTTTTTCTCTCTCTCTATTTGTCTATTTTCTTCTCTCTCTCTCTCTCTCTCTCTCTCTCTCTCTCTCTCTCTCTATTTGTCTCTTTTCTTATCTCTCTCTCCTTATATTTCCCCCTAACCTCTCTCTCTCTCTCTCTCTCTCTCTCTCCCCCCTTTGTTCTTTACTTCACAACAACCCCCCTCTCTCTCTACTCTTCAACTCTATCTCTATCTCCCTCGCTTTATCCTTCTCTATCTCTCCCATCATCACTCCCCCCCCCCCTCTCTCATTATCCTCACCCTATAACATCTCTATATCTCTCAATCTTCCTCACTCTCCCCCCTCCACTCTCTCCCTTTATCTCTCTTTCTCCCCCACCCCAATCTCGCTCACTCAAACACAGTCTCTCTCTCCTGCTCTCCTAGTTTTCCCCCTCTCTCTCCTTCATAACATCCTCCTCAAACATTTTCACTCTACCTATGTCAACCACAAATATTTCCCTCCCTTTCCCATTATGAACCTCTTTCCTTATCTCTCTCACTTTTTGACTCTCACTCACTCCCTCTCCTCACTCACCAAACTCAATCTTCCCCACCTCCCCTCTCTCTCTTTATATCTCTTGGCTCCTCTATCCCTCCCTCTCTCACCCCCAACCCCTCAAATTCATGTCAACCATTTCCATCAACACCTTCTTTCCCACTGTCAACCCACTCTCTCTCTTTCTACCTCTTTATTTCTCTCTTTATCTTTGTTGGCTCCTCTATCCCTCCCTCTCTCACCCTCCCCAACCCCTTATACCCACATCAACTATTTCTCGTGTTGAAGTCACTAGCTATAAGAACACGTGTGCATTCCTAGCACTAGGAATTTGCATGCATTGTTGGTACTAAAAACACATGCATTTTTTTGAATTTAAAATTTTCCTAGTGATAATCCTATGTGCACGGTGACTTGGTTGCTTTAGATATAGGTTCGTTATCACAAATTTTGTAGTTTTGGAAGCAACATGAAAACATCAATCTTTTACCGCGCGCACACACACATATCTATTTTTGACGTTATTTATCTATACGCTAGACAAATAAGTTGTCCATGAAACTACATACATAGATAGAGTGGACTATTTGGATTTTAAATGTATAATTTTTTAAATTAATATTTTTTACTATTTTAATACAATTTTCTCTTGATATTTATCAAAATCTTAAAATATAAACCTTTCTTATCTCAGCTATAACTTTTGGGAGTGTTACCCATTTGGAAAAAGAAAATGATATGGCACACTAGAGGCTATAACTTTTGGGGGTCTTAACCATTTGGAAAAAAAATTGATATGGCACACTAGAGGATATTGAGACCTAGAATCTAAAAGAAAGAATTGTTTGATAATGGTAATATCCTTTTAGGTTGCACTAATGGAAGGTTCTACAATTTCAAGGATATAATGACTTTCATAATTTTAAAAAATATATAAAATTAATATTATAAACAATTTCACAATTTTTTGTAGCAATATTCCATCATTTTGATAGTCAAAAGTTGCATTAAAAGAATCACTTGTTATATTTTGCATGAAAAATAACATTCAAATGTTAGAAAAACTCAAAATTAACCTAGTTAGACACCTCTTCAAATTCATTGGGTAAATATCTCTAATCATCTCTCTAAATTAACACGTTGTTGTTTTTTTGCTAAGTTTGCGCGGCCACTAACTTTCCCTCAGATCACCATTGGTTTGTTCACACCCTCGTGACTCTCAGAGAGCAGGCAGGGGAATGCAGTATGTGGATTGGCGGAATGGATGATCAGTACATAAAAGAAAAGAGGTGGCTAGGCCCGGTCTGAACAGGGACACACATATGGGATGAGTGGATGTAATTTTTGTAGCCGTCCCTCTCACCCTCAGCATCTAGAAAATACCATTTTTAATTCAAGAATTACACGGCAATTACGCGTCTAGAAAATACCATTTTGAATTCCAGAATTACACGGCAATTACGCGTCTAGAAAATACCATTTTGAATTCAAGAATTACACGGCAATTACGTAGAATTACGGACAGAAATTGCAGGCATATGGTTTGAGTTGATGCAATTAGTGTAGCCGTCCCTGTCACCCTCAGCGTTTAGAAAAGCTTATTGGATATTGCTCTTCAAAAACAAGAAAAGGTTCGAGCTTGGTTGGAAGTTTGAGTACTGGACACTGGACAGTGATCGTTCGTTATTTTACTGGTGAGAGATGACTGGTGGTGATGCCTCTTCAATTCAATTATTTTTGCTTTTATTGATCTACAATGATTTGTGAGATGGAATTTGTGAAGGAGATCCCATTAAAGAAGTTGAAGATGACTTTGGATTAGAGGTGCAACAAAAGTCAAAGGGACCTATTAAGCTAAAATCTACCAAAGAAATTTCTATTTGGAAGAATAAAGACAAGAAAAAGTATGCCCTTATTACTAATACTGTAAGTGAAGAGGTGATTTATCACGTCATTTTAATCAATGATGATTATGGTGCTTCGAATTAGATGAAATATTTGTATGACTCTCACTAAGAACTTGAATTCATATAACTACTAGTAAAAATCTTCCACCTCAAGTTAAAGTATGAATATCCCATGGATTTAGTATCAAAAATCAAAGCCATCATGCATGGCATATATGTTACTAGAGTAAAGATATATCTTCTTCTCATAACCTTCATCAAGGCTCTCTACCATACATACTCTTAGTATCTTGATTCCTTGCACGCTAGTGGTCAAATGAAGTCCATTGCTTTCAAATCTCTAGTGGAAAAGTTGCAAAATGTGAGAAAGATTTTAGAAAGAAGAACACAATACCTCTGACTAAAGAGAGCATGTGTCTTGCTCAGAAAGGGAAGAATCAATCACATTATTCTTCTAGATGAGGAAGCATTAAAAGAACATGGAAGAAGGAACTTCATATGCAAAGGGGGTAGACACGACCAAAGTGAGAGGCTAGATCTTCATTGTGTCCATTGTGGTTGAAACAAACATGATTCTACTACATGTAGAGTGCCATGAGATAGGATTAAAAAATAACAATAAAAGAAAGAATATAAAGGGAAAACTCCAGACATGACAAAAGGTAATGCACCTGAATCTACTCATTACATTATTGCTCAATACAATATTGGAGTATATGATGAATTATTTAATATTGCATGTGCTTCTTGGGGAGATGCTTGGCTGCTTCTCACAATTGCAACATGCCACATGACCTTTCGAAGAGAAGTATTTAAAATATTCAACGAAAATATAGATGGCACAATGTGTTTTGTAGAAAAATATAGCCTCAAACTTTTGGGAATTAGCATATTGAGACTCAATTTTCCTATATTCTTGGATTTCTTTTTGTCTGATGTTCTCTATGTTCCCGAGATGTTGTAGAACTTGTTTTCTCTATTGTGCATTCAATATCAAGGCCATTCCCTTCACATCTTCAATGAAAATTTTGAAATATAGAGGGCTTAGAACAACATGGTTATGATAAAAGGATCGGAAGATGAAATACCACTCAAGTTTAAGGGGACATTTTCACATGAAAAGAATTATGCCTACCTTACTCATCACAATGAAGCTAAAATGTCATTTAGTCTTTTTTGGCATGCTAGATTTGGGCACATTATTTATGGTATCCTTTGTTTGTTTAAAAAGAATGGTGTCTCTGATTTACCTACATTTCCTAGGAACTTGAAACAATGTCATGGTTATACCTTGGAAAACATAGCGAACAAAAATTTCATGATTCCAATTCTAGAACATGTAGGAAGCTTAGATTGACAAATTTTAATATGTGTGGCCTCATGCTTATTCCTTGTGTGAATGGAAATAAATATATCATATCTCTTATTGATGATCACATGAGGATGTATTTGGTGTACTTTTTGAAATATAAATCTAAATATATTGAAAATTTGAAAAAAAAAATCATATATGGGTTCAAAATGAAGCACAAACACATATTGAGTCTTTTTGTACTGATAATGGAAAATAATATAAATCTAATGAATTTGAAGGTTATCTTTAACAACATGGGATTCAAAACCAAACCGAAATTCGATTAAATACCCAACAAATTGGTGTATTTAAAAGGATTAACATGAGTTTTAAATATGATTTGTTCCATGATGTTCTTCAAAAATGTAAATTGATGTTATGGGCCAATGTAGTTCTTTGTGTAGTGTATGTGAAGAATGGGTGTCCATTTCATGCTATTGGTATCAAGACTCCATATTAAATGTGACATGGACACATTCCATCAGTGAGGCATCTCAAGGTTTTTGGTTCCACCTATTATGCCTTAATTCCAATCTAGAAAATAAACAAGCTTGATGCAAGGAGTTGCAAGTGTATATAATTGGGGTATTAAAATACCACCAAGGTGTACCATATTTGTTATTAATTAAACAATAATTTCATACTTTCTAGGTATTTTTTATTCCTTGAATCAACCAAGAGTGATGAAACTGTTAAGTGGTAACTTGATCATCATCATGAATTCAACAATGAGATCCAAATCTTGAAAGGGGGGTATCCCTATTTTGGATTAGTCTTTTGAATATCCCTTTACAACACTTGTCTCCTCCTTCTAAATTAGAAAATTAGTCATGATAGGAAGCCAATTTGATGATGCCACTGAGAGGATTGAGAGGTTAAGTATAGATGATAACGTAGTGCCACTAGAAAACAATGTGTACCTTCTTAGAAACATCCAAAATGGTTCATCAAGACAATTGAATATGTCCATCTTGATGAGATGGGAAAGGATGGAAAAAAAATACTACAAGACAATATGGAGGTGATGTAGATAATTGAAATTTGTGTGATGTAAATGATATGGATGTTTCATGCAATTGTTAGTTTAATTTATCTACTAAATTTTAAGCCAACTTCCTTTAAGGAAGTTTCTTCCCATGATGAATGGAGAGAATCCATGCAAGAGGAGTATGATTCTCTCATCAAGAGTGGGATGTGGAATTTGATGGACCCTCCATTTGGAAGCAAACCAATTGGCTACAAGCGGGTCTTCAAAATATAATATAAATCATATGGATCACTTGACAAGGACAAAGCATAGCTCGCCACAAAAGAATTTTCATAGAATGAAGGCCTTGATTATGAGGAGACTTTTCCCCCACCAAAAAATTGGTCACCATCCATATTCTATTTTCCTTTGAGGCACCCAAAGGATGAAGAATTCATCAAATAGATGTGAAGACTACTTTCTTGAATGGGGACTTTAAAGAGAATGTCTTAATGTCTTATTCTAAAGGTTTTATCATGAAAGGAAAAGAATAAAAAGTTTGTAAACTCACCAAATACTTATATGGATTGACATAAGTACCATGAGACTAGTGTGCAAAGTAGATTGAGCATTTTCTAAAGTTAAACTTCAAGAACTTTAACCTTGATGATGAAACTTTGTTTGTCAAGAAAGTTGGAAGATTGGTGTATATCTTGTAGTATATGTGGATGATTTGTTGATAACAATGAATAATAAAGACTATATTGCATACATAAAGAAAGAGTTGAAGAAAATATTTGATGTGATTGATTTGGTACATATTTGTGAAATTTCCTTAAATTACAGTAAGTGGAAATTTATTATTCTAACTGATTGATTTTGTAGTTTATTTATTATCGAAAATATTGAATAAATCACACTGCAATTATTCACAACAAAAACTACACTGCGGATAATAAATTGGAACTAAAAAAATATATGCACATACACACACAATAAAAATGTAACTAATATTTTTGGACAAAAGTCCCTAGAAAAACCCAACCTGGAAAACCGGTGCAACAAATGAGGGTTTATTTTATTATGCCTTTAGCAAGAAATGATAGTACAATATATGGATGTCCAAATACTATAAACCCTCCAATTATAATATCTCTATTGTCTCTCAGTAAATATCAACACCAAATTTGACTTCCTCAGCCACCCACTGGAGCTGCTCATCCTAGGCCTATGAAAGCATTGTGTAGTTTTGCACAAAATACACTCTTAGGTAAATAAATGCAGATGAAACCGAGCTACTTTCTCCAGAAAAATTACTCTAGCCACCACTAGAAATTATTCTCGACAATCTTGAGTGTAATCTCCCTCTGAACAATCAAATCGAGTTGCTATTCTTGCCCCTTTGCATATGATTCTCTAATATATGTTAAAATGTTAGAATAGTAGACAAACTATAGAGAATTTCCTCCGAAAATTCTCTACCATGATCCTTTTGTTGACCCTCAAGTTTACTCTACCTTCTAAGCTTTGTTCCTGAGTTGAATCAATGCTCCTATAAATCGAACTCTATGTGTGTCTCACAACTACTCCTCAAGTGTAATTGATGTATCTATCTCCATCTCCATTGAGTTGCTCTTATAATATCTTATTGGCTCACTAATGACCATGATTAGATCTACATCAACAACTACGATAATCTCAAACTCAATATGTGTGATTTTCTAGAGATTTCTTACCCTTCCTTCATAAATTCCTATTAATTCACTAATTTTCCTAAGTTAGACTTAGGAAAAATTTAAATGATAGTTAATTAATTTAATTAAGGTGTTTTTCAAGCTTATATCGTGAAACCTTTTCTAGGTTTTGAAGATCTCATGTTCTTAGTATCACTAACACAAATTGAGACTAGAAAACTTGTCTAATGCTACAAAAACAAACACTCCCTCTTGGCGAGGAAGGTGTTTTGTCTTCTCCCGTAACATCTTCCCTCACGCTATTAATGTATGACATCAGGCCATTATACATACTTTGATTCATTCGCTAACCTTGTAGTTGAACCACCCTACATATACACTATTGCTGACATTTGAACTGTGCCTCCTTGCACTGCTACCAATGTTTCTCTACACTGCAACTAATCTCACGATGTTGTTGTTACTACAATTAAGAACCGTATCCCAACAACTGGTTTTGCAATTGTCCACTGAGTCTCTAACTTTGACTAGCTCTTCTTTTTCTATTGAGTAACTTTCTACACCCAACTTTTCTACACTCCTCAGTAACTGAGTGCTACTAGCTCTACAACTACCCTTTAGAATCTGATTGCGCCTACATAATAATATGATCCAACTGCTACTAAAATGTTGTGGGCCCCTATGACAAGGTGTTATCGCTGCTACAATACCCTCCAAAATTTCACTACGTTCAAATTTTGGAGCTTACCCAATTGTCACATCAAGTGTCTCTTTTGTTGTTAAGAGTTGTTTCAAGTTATTCTACATGTTTCAAGTGTTCTTCATAATTATCAAGTTTTTCCACATTTTTTAGAGCATATCTTGTTCACTTCATGGTTGTAGCACTTCACAATCACACACACTTTATTTATTGTAATTGGGGAGTGTTTGAAAACTGTCATTTTGGTGTGTATTTATCATTGTTAAAGCATGTCTAAGTCTTATTGGTGAGTTGGTAGGTGTCACACTTGATTTCATGTCTAGACTCATTGTGTTCGACCCCTGTACTATTTTCTAGAATTAAACAAATTTGGTTGCACAGGTTATCCCATTAAGGCTAGGAGCGCAAAAGAGCACTATTAAGCCTCGATCATGAATCCTTCATTATTTATAAGTGCACCATGTGCCCTCCAAGAGTGCATATCGCACTCCTAAGCCTCACTTCCCTTCCTTATTTTTGGCCTCTTGAGCAAATGTGCACACCTTGAAGACCCAAAGCCTCTTCCCTTTAGCCTTTGACAGTGCGCCTTGTTCCCTCCTTGTCTCCCTTGAGCACACAATGCACGTAGGAAGCCTGAATGATCTTCCATCATGCTTCGAACTTGTGCCATGCATCCTCCCTTGAGATCTTTCTCTCTTGTTGAGTGCATGAGCACATCGCGAAGCCCTGAAGCTTCACCTCTTCATCCATTCAGCCTTTCGAAGCATGCCCTTGCACCCAAAATTATCCTTGCCCTCTCCGAGCACACTTTAAGTCATGAACATAAAATCAACATGAAACATGCTATAATAGGATAATTTTTAGGATGACGTTTTCTTGACATGACTGATTGTAGTTGTAGGTATTTCAAGAACGACATGGCAAGGATACTTTAAGATGATCAGGCAAAGAGGGTAGTTAAAGGAAGCACTCAATAACGAAGAACACACATGGGGTCAAAGACCCTTTGGAGGGTGAAGACATCAACAAAATTGGAGTTACATGCAATATCGAAGACACAAGTGGTAACCTTATCACCTTAAGTATTAGATTTTGGAATCAATTCCACAATAGCAATTTTGGTGTCGACGTTTGGAGTCTACAACAAGATTCATCATCAAGACAAATTCCTGATAAAGATAAGAAGGACCCAGGTCCATGTCATTAGTCACTATGGCTTCTAGTCATCAATGATAGTGACTTGTCACATGATGATGTCGAAATTATGATGTAATCATGTAATTATTGTAAAGACAAATGACTACAACTTCAATAGTCATGTATGGACAAAATAACCATGTATAGAAGTCCAAAATACATGTAATTCCAAAAGTCAATTGGAATTTTAAGGGTTATAGAAATACAATTTCATTAAAAGTTGGAAAGTCAAGAGTTGTGAGGATTTGAAAACTCATGCCTTAAGTTATAGAAGGAGCCTCATTACTTAAGCAAAGGAATTTTAACCTTGGCTTCACCCACAAGGCATTAGAGAGATAAAGATAGTACTTTTGGCGAGCAAGTAGTGGCTCTAATGCTCCACTATTGGAGCTAGTGGTGTTCATTGTACTCACGTGTCTTGGAACTTTTGCTTAATACTTGAATCCATTTGGACAACACTTTTTCATGCATAGATCATGGATGCTTTAAGGCTATTCTTCTAATGTTTGTGGTTTATGTTGGATTTCACATACATTGAAGTAATTGAACTATTTCGGTGAATTTGGTGCTAAACTTGTTGGAAATGTGTTGTGATGATTTAATGATTATAACATCTATGTGAATTATTTCGATTGATGTCTAACGATTCTTTCTTTTTTATGTGCATGTGTCTCCACTAGATTAGTGCTATTAATTCTCTTTTAGAGGTTCACTTTCTCTCCCCTGCAGTTAAAGAACCTTAATGCATTTACAATTGAACATTCATAAGGCATACTCTCTCACTCATTCAAAATCATGTGTGCGCTTCTCTCTCATTCTAATTGCTTAATCCAAGGAAAATCCCTAAGTAAACGGTACTCAGGTCATATTTCTGGATGGGACTCCTACATCGAACGATATGAGTCCTAATTGGGACCTCATATCAAGGAGATCCCCTATATGTTGTTGGTTTCCAACACCATCAACATTCTCGTGCTAGAAGGAGGGTAGCTAGTTTTTAATGGTTGATAACTCTTCACATGACAATCATTCAGTTTCTGGACAAGGCAGTAATATCCCAAACACTATCCCAACTCATATTCTTGAGGTAGGATGGTTTTATCATATTGTTGCAAAGTTTTCTTATGAAGTTACCTATGAAAAAATCTGGGAAATTCGACCTATTACCCATCTGTTTGCAAAAGTTATCGATTTACTCCCCATTGATCATAATCTTCCACATAATCCCAAGAAGAAAGAAACAATTTATACTGATGTATTGTTTGCATCAGTGGAAGGTTTGGTCTTTTCCACTCATGAGGAATTAATAGAGTCTTCATAAGACATAGTTCAACAAGACAAACTTCCACCCATTCATGAATAATATGAGGAAGATATTGTTCTTTCTTATGGAGAACAACTAACATTCGATTTGGAGTTTAAAGACAGTTTAAATGTCGAAGGAGAAGGCTTATGACACTCAAAAAAGTAGGAGGAGAAAAGAGACGAAGACATAGATGACTAAGACATGGATTTGATGGCTCAAGGGAAACTTTCTCTTCAAGTTAACCTTCACAAGATACCTAGACATCCAGAGAAGTTAATATCTAAGTTTGATCATGAAAAAAAGACAAAGGAAAAAGATCACATCGATGATTTCTACATGCATATACAAATGCTTGAGGTATGGTACAATGATGTTGCTTGTAGGGTTTTTCCTTTCACATTATAAGGTAGAGCATCAACATGGTACCATACTCTACTTGCTAATTCAGTCTATGGTTGGAGGGAGTTTAAGAAATTGTTTTTGGATAAATTTCCCGATGGAAAGACCCCTCGCCATGTTGTTAAAAGAGCTAAGAAATATCAAGATGGGGAGAAGGGAAAAGTAAAATATTTCAATCAAAGGTTCAACTGCATATTGAACAAGTTCCCCCCAGACACACAGCCTCATGATTTTGTCACTATAGATTATTATACAACTTCCTTACCAAGAAATATTTTTTCTTTTGTTAAAAGAGTTGTAAAGGATACATTGGATTTAAACTTTACAGATACAATCACCATAGAGAAAGACTTGCATGCCATTGAAGCTATTACAGATGACGATGAATCTAAGGACTCTATGGAAATTGGAAAGAAGTCTAGGCCTTCTTCAAGTAAGGCTAAAGAAAAGAATTTTGTTGATATTGAAAGATTGACTAGATATTTAGAGGCACTCGCTAATGAAGTCTCAAAATTAAAGAGAAATTCAAGTGAGACATATACCAGTAACAAGCCACCCAAGTCTTTCCCTTTCAGAAGGAATAATAACAACAACAATCAACTAGATAAGTTGACCTAGAGTTCTAATGTTTTGTTGAATAGTTAATGTATAGGCATGGATTAATATTGTTTCTTCAATCAAGAATGACATTCAGAGAAAACGTGCCCATAGTGGAACAACAACCTGAATGCTTTGGAAATGCATATTATTGATACTTTACTAGCAGATGAGTAGTGCAAGCAAATAGAAGAAACAAATGAATCTGAAACAACTGAGGAAATTACAGGCATTGGACATGCGGTTAATCCTTTTGATTTTATTCTCAATACCGACAAGAAGAGTGTTTAAACACCACCTCAAAGTGAAGCCCCTCATAATAAAATTGGTCATTATAATTTGAGGAGAAAAGGGTTTTTTTCTTGAGCTGAAAGTGGTGAGACAAGAGTTAAAGAAGAAATTGTTAAGAAGGCTCGCAATGGCAACCAATCCTGCTCAGAATGCACAAAATAAGTCTAGAAATGTTGCTACTTCTAAGGACACTTCCACTAGCAGAAAAAACAAACCTATCACTCTGGAAGTTTCTAATAAAGATACACCTCGAGACACTTCAACGTTGTCTACTAAGAATGAAACTATTGATTATAATATAGTTAAAGACTTGAAGAGAGCCCGTGCCAATGTTTGCATCTTTTAGCTCCCAAAAATAGTAGGCCAACATGAACATCTTATCCAAGCCTTCACAAACCATTCATCAGGTGGCACAACTTCTACTTCTCAAAAGGGTCTGGTAAGTCTTCTTGAACTCTCGAATCTGTAATTAATGTTGCAACTTTAGATGCTAACAATATTTACCCCCATTTTTTCTAACTTTCTAATTATTTAATGACAATGTTCATAATTTTTTGGTTGATTCGGGTTCATCTGTGAATGTAATGCTATTTTCCTTGGCTAAGAAAATTAGCGATAAATGGGATAAAACTGATGCACAAATCGTTTAACTGGAAAATCCGCTTGTTCAAGCTTTTGGTGAAATTAAGAATGTTATTATCCAATTATCATATGATCACCAGGTACACCAATGTATAAACAATTTAATTGTGGACATCCCTGGAGCCTATGGCATACTCCTAATTCAAGACTGGTCTAGTAAATTACAAGGGTATTTTGCTACAGAATGGTCACACTTATGGCTTCCATATAAGGGTAGAAAAAAACTAGATTCGAGTGGAAAGTGAACCATACATGAAATATATTGTGACACCACCTGAGGGTCATAATGAGTATGTTTCCTTTGCAGATCTTAGCTTTGGAAATTGTTTTTTTGAAATCAATCATGGGTGTTATCAAGCACAACCATCACCCGTCCCACCTGATACACAGTTGGAACTCCTTCCTTATACTCCAACTGGTGCTAATGAATCCTATAACATAGATGTACATAATAGTAATAATAATATAAGAACTAATTTAGTAACTGACAATATTTGTACTATGTACTTTAATGTTTCAAAAACGCAGGATGGATTTGGAGTTGGTTTCATACACATAGACCCACATAATAAGAAGTACATCCTATCATGTCATTTGGAGTTCAAGCGAAAAAATAATACTGTCGAATATGAAGCACTCATGCTTGGACTAAATAAAGCCATCGACCCGACGGTAGAGTTTCTCAAGGTAATTGGTGACTCAGAAGTGGTTAATAGACAGGTACAAAACACTATCCACTATGTTTCACCAAATCTAAAAAATACCAAGAAGAGGTATGGCAATTGATTACTTATTTTAGATATTTTAATATTATTTTTGTTCCTAGGCTTAGAAATACAACAAAAGATACATTAGCTAATGCAACCACTAGAATTTTTCCTTTGAAACATGGTTTTTCTATAGAGATTATATATAAACCATTTGTACCAAATAACATCACTAATTTTCATATTTTCAATGATGACCAATAAACACTGCATTTTATGGCTAATGCAGACATGTTTAAAGATGTTTCCATTGAGGAGGATGAGCACGACAAAGGATTTGTAGGAAGCATCTAATGAAATGAAAAGAAATACTATGCATAAAGGTGTAGTTTACCTAGGAAAATTATATGACCTGCAAAATTGGTTCAGAGGACAAATTAACACTAAGACTTAGAGCTCAAAGTTGTCATTTGAAAAAGTCAATTTGGGAGCTAAAGATGATTAAAATAAGTAAACCTAGGTACATATTGTTCTCCACAACAACAACAAGAATCTATCCATTTGTTCAAATAGTACCAAGATGTGTTTGCATGGACATATGACAATTTGAAGACATATGATACTCTTATTATCAAACATGTCATTCCCATTAAAGAAGGGGTGAAACCTTTTCAACAGAAGCTAAGGAAAGTTCATCCAACACTGGAATGCCTAATCCTAAGGGAGTTGAGGAAGTTGGATGCTCAGATCATTTTCAAGGTTAGATATTGTTGGGTCTCCAACTTGTCATGATTTTTTTGATGAAACCATCCATTTTAGCATCATTCCATTCATCCATTGTTAACATTTTAAACTATATTTCTCCATAAACTGGCCAAATTTCTGCACACTTGTTTACATGGTTTATTATTATTATTTCCATTATTTTTAATAGATTAAGAAGAATTATGCATGGTTTACTAATGGTAGTTTGTCCAATTCAAGTTTCTATACTTTAGTAAAGTTTTCGTAGCTATCTCCATGGTTGAGATAGTAGCACTACTCTAGAAGGAAATCCGACACTTGGACTTGGTTTCTAGAAGCTCCAATATGGATTTTTATTGGTCAAATTCCACCCAGCTCACACATGTGGACCTCCAACAAAAGATCAAAGGAAAAACACAACATTTTTTACAAATCAACCTCAAACACATTTTCTGAGCAAATGAAAATGAATTTCAGAAAATGAAAACATGGGCTTTTTTCAGCACGGGCCCAATGAGGATCTAAAGGGGAAGTTTTCTCAAATTAGTTACCATTTGATATATTTTTAGGGTTATTTGGAGCCCAATTTTTCATATTACATGGATAAACGATTTTTCAATTCATCATTCAATACATAATCACCAAAAAGATTGGAACAAGCTGTGATTTAGCAAATTCGTGGTAGGGAGATCATTCTTATCATATATGGGAAGATATTTAATCCAAGGATCCATCAAATAAGATTGGATTTTATTTTCAAAAATGATCTCAAGAACAAAACTCACGCAAGAAAATTCTGAGTTTGTTAATCGCCTCAAAACTCTATAAATTGCAGTCTCTTTGATGAGAGGAGATATTAGATATCAATGATGAATATTAAATTTTAATTGTTGTTGTTATTTGAAGAATAATGACTTTGCTTTTTTTTCCCAGTAAATGTAATTTCTACTATGGTACAACTCTAAATGAAATTGATGATTTAAATCAAGTGATTTGAGTTCATAATTCCTCACACTCACCAAGAGCCCCCTTGTGGAGTTGTGAGATAGTATAATTTTCATTTTAATCTCATTTTTTTAGTTTAGATGTTTGAATTCTCTATTTTCAATATAGTTTGCTTATTTGTTTTTTTTGTCTATTAAAGGTTGAGTACTCAATATAAACTTAAAAATCCAAAAACACTTTCCTTGAAGTATTTTCCAAGAATTTCTTTCATTTTCATGTTTTTTCTAGTCATCATTTTGATAAAACATGAAGACTCTTGCACTTGAAATTTTGACAACATATCATTGTTTTTCACTGCTTTCTAGAATAGTTTCCAATTCCAAGTTTTGTAGAATAGTTGTTCTTTTAATTTGATAGTTAGATTTCCTTTCATTGTTTAATAGAATAAATTTCATGTTAATTTATGAATATTTTTAGAAAAAATCACATTTCCAATATTTGGTTGACGCGTTTTGAACCAATGAGTGTGGTTCATCCTCAGGACAAGATGAAGAGACAGATCTCCGAATAAGGTTAAATAAGAAGCTAGGTCACCCTAATGGCTAGAGGAAAATAGTTAGATTTGACCAGAGAGGGAAAATTATATTATTTATTGATTAATTTATATATTATTATAATTTAACCAAACAACTATATTTGATCAAGGGAGGGAATTATTTAATCCGTTTATCTATCTATCTATCTATCTATCTATCTATCTATCTATCTATCTCTATATATATATATATATATATATATATATATATATATATATATATATATATATATATATATATATATATATATATATATATATTATATATAGTTAAAAATATTATTCATTCATTTCCTTATTTAATTACTTATTAATCTTATATAAATAATATTTCATTGATAACTGATTTGTAAAAAGGAAAAAAGAAAGAAAAAGAAAAGAAAGATAATGAATAAATAAAAATGATACTAATAGAAATTAAATGGCGAAGGTAAAAAATAAATAAATAATTAAATGGAAATAAATATTAAGAGGGAACCAGTAAAATATTATAACAAGGGAAAAAAAATAAAAATAAAAAGAGAAGGTGTTTTTCTTAATAGATAATAAATAATAAATAGAATAAAATAATAATAGCTAATAAGTAAACCAATACTAATACTTAATACATACATAATATTACTAATATAAATAAATAAACAAATAATTCGGGAGGCTAATCCTCTCTAATTAATAAAAGGAAGAATAAAAAGGAATAAAACATAAAAATGAAAAAGCCTAGAGAAAGAGGAGAAAAACTATGAGGAGAGGGTGGGAACATTTCACTCCTCATCTCATTCGATTCTCGTAAATTATTCCGCTGACCAAGAAACTGGGCTCATCCGCGCTAGTTTCCTCTCCTTGCTGCAGTCGTAGATCCTTGCTCACCTGCCCTTTAATTCCCTCGGGTCCCTCTTCTTTGGATTTTCGATCCCTCTCCTCTCCCAGCCAGATGAACACTCATAATATATGTTTTAATAATGAAATCTATTGTTGTTGTTGTAATAATAATAATAGTAATAATAATAAAATTGATATTGTTAGCTCTACTATGCAACGTTGATTTTCCAAGGTCAGAGGAGAATCCGGTCTGTGCTATGGTGTCTTCAAAGGGACCCCTCATGGGCAATTTTCCCTTTCTTTTCCATCCCACTTTCTCTCTATCACCTCTGTTTTCCTATTTTTTTCCTAAAACCCGATAGATTGACCCCCTTTGGCCTTAGCCCTGAGTGCAAAGTACAAATCGTCCATAAAACCATCCCATGTGTCTTCGCCCTTTCATAACTCATTGCGCTACATCTCTACCGTTGATCAACCCGCCAATCCAATGGCCCCCGGTCGCACCCGATAAAGGCGACCTGCTCCACAAACCCCTACCGTTAGATCATCTCCGTTGAGATCTGACGGTCTTCGCACTTATCGCACCAGCAAATTGATTGAACATTAGCGCGTGATGATAGTGGTTTTTCTCTCTCATCCATTGCTACATGTCAACCACTGAGTGGAATCGCACGGTGCCATCTTTTTACCACTATACGCCTGAAAGTAGTGCGATCAATACCGTTTCTGCCTACCAAACCGCTCCTGCTCGTTAACTCCTGTGCAGCTCTGTTGTCCGATCACCATCTGATCTATCTGCTATAGATCTGATGGCCCTGATTCATCCCTCTCTCACCTCGACCGACAGACTTTGTCAAGCCATCTCCACTGTCTGTTTCCCCGATCCTATGACCATCCTCTTCGCTCACCCAAATCGTCCACTCGCCCTTGCACTCCACGTCCTCTGACCATTCCGTTCGCCCAAAGAGGAAGATGACCAACCATGCCAGTACCAGTCACAGTCATTCCCCAACTACCATATTTAACAGAAAAGATGGCCGAAGGGAGAAAAGGACAAGCACGACCCTGTAACTGAATTCATCAGTTATGGAGCTCCACTGGTACAAGCACTCCAACTGCCTAAGAGGACAACACAACACCTGAACAAATCAGATTCACTCACTGAAACAAGCAAACACAGTCAGAGACTCCATCAAATAGTTAAATGCAGTTGGTGGTCAATTATGACCCCTCCATACCTAAATGGCCAAGTTCCCTTGTAATGTAAATATATAAATACCCAGAAACATGATGTAATTAGGGTTGGTGGCTGGCATTTTGATGTAAGGTTCAACTTTTGGAGACTGTAGATATTTTGTCACTTGCAAAGTCTTGTCTTCATTTTCCACTAATACAAGCTTCTTTTGCTGTTAACAGCTCACTTTCATTTTCCTCTGTTCTAAGCTTGTTCTTGATATGCTATGTTCTTGATCTTTTGAGGTTTAGCACTAGATAAGTATCATCTTATCTGTGTTAGATTATTGAATGTATCACTGAATAGGTTACTCAGGTTTCTTTCTATTTGAGGCAAGAGAGCTGTCATCCTATCTGTGCATTAGTAGAATAGATTTACAAGCTTCTTTATTAGTTGCAGCCGACCATCACATGGTCTTGTGCATCTACTGGTGTGGTTAGTATTCTCCATATTCATCCAATATCTAAACTGTGAGCATTTGGTGGTCTAAAGCCTTATAGTCTGGGGGTGTTCACGCATGTCTGGAGAGAAACAAAGTAGAAGTGGTTATCTGGCTTGAACAAACCATCATTCCTTCCATTAAACTTGTAACAATAGTTGAATTTATATGTTACTAGGCATCTTCGAGCTACAACCTAGGAGAGTTTCTAGGAATCCTAACATAATTGGTGCCATTGCCGGGGAGAGGAGATTGAAGCTCAGCTTCCCTGGGAAAATGACATAGATCTAGCTTTGATGATAGACAAAGTCTGGGCACACTTTTGGTTGTAATCATCTATCTAGCGGCTCTACTGGAGGAAGAACCTTTTGGCGACTCTACATCACAGTTCTGGCTCAGTTTGTGAGGCATAATTGGAGAATTCCTCAGAAATCACCAGCTGACAAAGTGCCTGACCGTGAGAAGATTGTCAAGCAGAGAAAAACATCATAGAAAGTAGCATCAGGATCAGGTAAGCCTAAATAATCTTATGTATCTCGGCAAGAAAGGCTTGTAGCTGAGCATGTACATGTCGAAAATATAGAGCCTAGCACTATCAGTGAAGAAATATTTCCAGAGATTCATAAAGCTCCTTGTTTAATAAGTTCCCCTTTGGATCCCAGTCCAAATAAAACCTCCCCTACAGTCCATCAGTTTCCTTCATCCCTATCATTTATTTCTCAGCTCCCTACCTTACAAGCTGCCAGTACCCTTCCTTCTACCCTAGTCATGGCGGGCCAACAAGCACCAACCAAAATGGAAAGAATCATAGCTACTAGGTATGGACCCCTGGTCCTGCCTATTCCTTGGAATGCCATGCCTACAGGAGAATACTAGAAATACATGCCTAAGTTCACTGGTACAGAGGGAGTAACAGCTGAAGAACACCTTGAGTCTTTTTATAGCTATGCTGATAACCTAGATATCAGTGAAGATGATGTGTGGATGACAGTGTTTGTCCAAATCCTAGGTGGAGAGGCTTGAAAGTGGTTTAGAGAACTGACCCATAGGTCTATAGCAGACATTGAAGCATTAGATGATGTGTTCTTAAAGCATTGGGGAGATAAGAAAGACCTGATATATTACCATACTGTGTTTGGCAACCTCAAAAGGGAAAATGGGGAGTCATTGTCTAACATTGATAAAAGATTAAATTGTATGTATAGCAAGATACCAGTTGAAGTAAAGCCCACCCCCACCTCGGCCAAACTCACCTATGCCAATGCTTTTGATTTTGATTTCTGCCTGCTACTAAGAGAAAGAAGATGTGGCACCCTAGCTGAAATGTAAGATGCAACCTTAGAGGTGGAATCCAATATCATGGTTGTAGAGAAACTCAAAGGACACGCTGATAGAAGGAGGCAAAGAGGTGAGGCTTCCTCTTCTTCTACATCTTCAGAGCCCAAAATAGACAAAATGACTAAGATGATAGAGTCATTGGATGTTGAAATATCTAAACTGAAGGTTGAGTAGAGTTCTGGGAAAGCAAGGCTTCCTTATGCATTTGTCCCTAAAAATCCAAATCCATTTAGAAGAGAAAATGAACAATTGCAGACCATTCAGAGGGGCAAAGAGGCCAGTGAAGAACAAAGGGTTAAGACTCCTTTCCAGAATGTAGTCATGGAGGAGGAACAATTTGATGAAGAGGATGAGATTCACTGCATGGAAGACAAGGGCAGTGCTGCCTTTTTGACATTGGCTACCTACGAAGAATCATTACTTAAGGACCAGACTAGTCAAGAGTGGGACAGAGAAGCTGTTCTACAAACTAAAGACCAGCAAAGATATAATCTGAGGTCAAGAACAAGTAATGTCAAAGAGAATCCTGCCCAAAGAGCTATTGTTCCCATAGAGCAGCAAATTAGCAAACAGGAAAAACCAACAGCTGATCTTGTCATCCTCAAAGCACCAGCTCAAGAGGTAAGAGGCCTTGATAGGTTCCTTTCCCCTTTCAGCCTTGAATCAAAAGTCCAAAAGTTAAAAATATCTGTACCTCTAATAGAGCTTGAAAAGAGTGAGGTCTTTAGGAAGCCCATCCTTGATGCCCTTGAGCTAAAGGCCACACAAGCATCCAATGACTATGTGAATTTACAAGACGATAAACCTGCAGTTGTGCTTAACCCAATGACCAAGCCCACTGACGATAATTCTCCATCATTTTATGTCTCTTTGACCATTCATGACAAAATCCTCCACAATTGTCTGCTGGACATAGGAGCCAGCCACAATTTGATGCCCAAAGCTATCTGATGAGCCCCGAATTGGGTAACTTATTGGGCTCATTATACCTAATTGTCCTTGTTCAATCCTCCATTTTTCATAGATTATGCATGTTTTTTAGTATGTTTATGTTATTTGAACGAATAAGGGTGGTCACTCTACCTAGGAGGCTAATACGTGGTTATTTCAGGTTTTTTGGACAAATTTTGGAGAAAAACCAAGCAATTATGGGTCAGGTGACAACCAAGCTTGAGGTGAGGATTCGTAGGGAGGTTGTCTCTTGCATTAAATGGCCTTCATCGAAATCTCCACCCTCAACTCCGAGCTCAACAGGCCACCAAAACGAGTTCTAAAGGCAGTTGAGCAGCTTTGGGAAGAGTGACTGTTTACTAGCAGTTGGTACAACTAAGTCCCTTAAATTTAGGAAGGCTGCTAGGCCCCTCGTAGTGTATAAATAGGAAGGCCTTAGCCTTTGTAGTTTACTTTTTGGAACTGTTGGTATTTTCACTATAGTGCTGTCCTTTGCTCAGCTTGTTGTAGCTACTGCTGTATAACTTTCTTGTGATGATTATTTTTGAATAATGAGAAGTAGCTTTACTTGGTATCAGATCTGAGTCCTTTATAGGAGCCTGC
The DNA here is from genome assembly GCA_031772625.1 of Pinus tabuliformis. Lineage (NCBI taxonomy): Eukaryota > Viridiplantae > Streptophyta > Pinopsida > Pinales > Pinaceae > Pinus > Pinus tabuliformis. The sequence goes on along the minus strand of CM062812.1, from coordinate 709,726,741 downwards.
AGCTCTTGGGGTTGGGCCCAACCCGAGTGCTAGGCCCAACCCGAGTGCTAAGGCCTCCTTTATGTATTGTTATTTGTCCTTTATGTATTTGCAAAATCATTTCTGTTAAGTAGATTAAATCTTGCTGATTAACTAGATCACTGTTGATGATTAGAAAGACTTTTGATGTTCAGAGTAAGTTGATAGGTTATTGACAATGAAAAGCTCCAGAAAAAGGCCATCGAGCACCTCTGATTTCACCTCTCCCTCAGTGGGATCACGAGCTGGAATCAAGTTGACCTTGCTACCCACAAAAACACTGACTTTGCTTTGCCATGCAATCATTAGTGTTTGTTTTTCATTTGTAGAAGTTGGTTACATGTTTTGAATTCTTGAATGCTTTGTTGCATAGTTAATATACATGGTTTCCTTGCGAATAAAACTTCTATTCATGCTCTTTAATGATTAGCTAGATTAGATTAGGTCAACGTAGCTAGGTCTCAGATTTTACAAGTCTTCGTCGGTTCAGTTGGAAAAGAAACTTACAGAGCAGCCGTTATCCTTATTTATCTGCCCATTCTCCATCAATCCCACCTACTTCATCCTCTGCTTAGAATCCTTGCCTCACGTTTGCCATTTGCTCACATAACCTTAATTTTTGTGCAACATTGCTTCAGTCTTCTTTGAACAAATCCAACCATCTACATCTGTCCTCAACTCCATCCACCAAGTCCTGGATCACCTCCAACCCTTATCCTACCTCCATACTCACTCCTTCACCTTTCTCTCTCCATCCATCCTCCAAAATCTCATTTCTGAACATCCTGTAGAAACATTACAGACATCCTGTAGAAAATCACAGACATCCTGTAGAACCCCTGCAAACTTCTTGTAGAGGCTCACGAATGAGGTTTCTTGATAGCCAAACTCTGTGAAACTCTATGGAAGGGTGTTAGGGACCCCTTAGGCCCTCTCTGAACCTTCCCGACCTCCTCCAAGAATTTCTTCTCACCAATCCACCTCTGCATAGTAAAAAACAGTCAAATTGCATGCATAATAACTCTGGTAACTTATTCAAAAATACAAAAAGATGTTTTTTTCATATGTTACTGTAGAAGTAGCTTAGATACATGTATTTACCTTCCTCAAAATTAATGGCATCTCTTTCAGTAGCTTGCATCCTCTTTCTTGCATCAGTAGGGCTAGCTGGTAAAATTAGGGTTTGCTAGGGTTTACGTTTCCTTTCTGCTTTCCAGTTTCTTTCAGCAAGTAGATCAACCTCCTTTGAGTTAGCTTTCATCCATCAGTTAAAAAGCTTCTTCTAAGAGCTCATAGAAGTTGGCTTAAGCCCCTAGCGGACTTGTGCCATCTGACCAAGTGACAACTGCGGCAAGAGCTAGTACTTGTGCATACATCACCGTCGCTTCCAAGTTTGTTACGAACTACCGGGTTGATAAGAGTAAAGAAGGGAGTCCCAGGAGTTGCAGCATTATTGCTGAAATATTGGAGTCCACCATTCTTTTTGGTGTCGTTGCCAGGGAAGCATCAGAGTATTTGTGATTGCTTCTTTTCTTCTATTTCCCTACTCTAACCTTCTGCTAAGTAGTTTATTTCATTTCCATTCTGCAATTTCATTTCCGCAAAAGTAGAGTAGACATTTCCTACTTTCATAGATTAGCCTTTCAATTCTGCAAGCATAGAGTAGAATTTCAATTCTTCAAGTGTAGTCTAGCATTTCCTTCTCGCAATTTGATTTCAGCAAAATAGATTAGTCCTTTCCTGCTTTCATTTCAATTCCTTATTTTCATTTTCGCTAGATAGATTCTACTTAGTTTCAATTCCATTTGTTTCAGTTTTGCATGTACAATCAGAAAAATAAAAAGCAACCAAAAATCTTTTCATGCCTCGTAGGAACAGAGATAATACTTGAAAATTCCTACCTAACACCCCCACCACTTCACTGAGTCACCCTTCTCTCTTCTTTGGTGGCAGTGACCCAGACGAACCTATAGGTGAACCTCCTGAGATATACGAAGATCCTATAACATAAGAAGAGCAAGAAAACATTCCTTTTGAGACCATGGCTGAAAACAGAAATGGTAGAGACGATGATGAGAGAATAGAAGGTACCTCCCCCATTCGAGAGACCAACGGGGACATGAAGATGAAGAACATAAGTCCCTCAGCCTTACCTCATTTCCATGGATTTACCACTGAAGACCCCGATACCTTCCTGTTTGAGTTTTTTGTCCTTTTTTGAACTTATGACTATGCAGAAGACGAGCAAAAGTTGAAACTCTTTCCCTCTACCCTCAAGGATGCAACATTACACTAGTTCATGGGGTTACCTGGAAACAATATCACAACTTGGGCTCAGATGCAGTAAGCCTTTAACAACAAATACCAGGACTACTATAGGTCAAAAGAAACAAAAGGAGAAACGGTTGCAAATTAGGGCAGAGAGGACTGAAAAAGTCCAAGCAAGTGAGGCACACCCAAGGCAACCACAACACAATTCAAAGAGAAGGTGCCCCCAGTCCAGCTTGGGCTCTTACTATAACTTCTTAGAGGCCGAAAAGATCATTCCTCATAAATTCACAGTGCCACTTTTCCTTGCACTAGAAGAAGAGAGAGTGAGGACACACACTTGGAAATCGCTAAGTCCAAGGGTGTGGCAGATATAGGTCCTCTGGAGGAACAACTCAAAGAGGCATGAAGGGAATTGGCTATGGTACGACATGTGGAGAGCAGCCAGTGGGTCAAGCTACAGGAAGAAAATGAGCTGCTTAGACAGCAGCTACAGTTACAGGGACAAAGGAAGGAAGACAGGCCTCACATCTTGGGAGAACAACAGCAACAAGAGGAGGCCACAACAGCCAAAGATACCCCTGATGAACAACAGAGAAGGGAAGGGATGCAAGTTGAAATACAGTCTCTAAAACAGCAGGTACAAGAAAAGGAGGCCCAACTAGCCTGCATGGTCAGCTGGGCAATCGAAGCTCTGCAGTGTAGGAAACCTGCCAAATCCTATGCCCTCTACCTCAAGGATCAGTGGTTACAGATTCAGATCAATACCTTGGCTCAAAGGGGCATCACCCTATTCCAACATTATCATCAGTTTGCAGCTCTATGTGGTAGTAGTTCATTTGAGGATAGGGCCAAATTATCAGAGTTCTACTTGCACAACTTCGCCCTTCCCAACATGAATGCATGGGATCCCAACACTGTGATAGGTGATGTCCAACTTATGGCCATGGCCTCTTGGATGGACCATGAGGAAAAGAGAGAAGTAGAGGTCCGCAATATCATAGGCAGAGAACTCAGTAAGCCACTAATGATTAGAATAGATCCAGATGACCCCTCAGCAGTGATAAACGCCCACCGACACTTGGCCAACAATCCTCAAGATTTACCAGGATACATTGAGCAACAGGCTCAAGCTATTGCCCACTTTGAAGACATGGAGAGACTGTTGGGAGAAAACTGCCTGCATGCCTGCACAAGGCGGTGGAACACACTGCCTCACAGCTTGAAGATAAGGGAATACCACTCTCCCATCAGGATGAGGGAGGCCTTGGCAAGGGTACCTCTCTACAAACAGTTGATGCAGAATCTGCAGGCCAATTGGATTGGCTTGAAATTCTATCGTCCTTTGATTTTGGGATTACTAGAAGGAGTTAAGGAAGAGGAGGAAGGTAGATAGTGGGAGGAAGTGGAAAGGAAAGCAGGATTCCACAACCGGGAAGAGGATATCACCGCGGAGGCCTGGGACATGAGGGAAGTGGTCAAAGCCATAAAGGATGATGAGCTGGACTAGTTTCTCAGAGGATGAGAAACCCATTTAGCAGGGGGGTGATGATGAGCCCCGAATTGGGTAACTTATTGGGCTCATTATGCCTAATTGTCCTTGTTCAATCCTCCATTTTTCATATATTATGCATGTTTTTTAGTATGTTTATGTTATTTGAACGAATAAGGGTGGTCACTCTACCTAGGAGGATAATATGTGGTTATTTCAAGTTTTTTGGACAAATTTTGGAGCAAAACCAAGCAATTATGGGTCAGGTGACAACCAAGCTTGAGGTGAGGATTCATAGGGAGGTTGTCTCTTGCATTAAATGGCCTTCCTCGAAATCTTCACCCTCAACTCCGAGCTCAACAAGCCACCAAAACGAGTTCTAAAGGCAGCCAAGCAGCTTTGGGAAGAGTGACTATTTACTAGCAGTTGGGACAGCTGAGTCCCTTGAATTTAGGAAGGCTACTAGGTCCCTCATAGTGTATAAATAGGAAGGCCTCAGCCTTCGTAGTTTACTTTTTGGAACTATTGGTATTTGCACTATAGTGCTGTCCTTTGCTCAGCTTGTTGTAGCTACTGTTGTATAACTTTCTTTTGATGATTATTTTTTAATAATGAGAAGCAGCTTTACTTGGAATCAGATCTGAGTCCTTTCTAGGAGCTTGCAGCTCTTAGGGTTAGGCCCAACCCGAGTGCTAAGGCCTCCTTTATGTATTGTTATTTGTCCTTTATGTATTTGCAAAATCATTTATGTTAAGTAGATTAAATCTTGCTAATTAACTAGGTCACTGTTGATGATTAGAAAGAATTTTGATGTTCAGATTAAGTTGATAGGTTATTGACAAGGAAAAGCTCCAGAAAAAGGTCACCGAGCACTTCTGATTTCACCTCTCCCTCAGTGGGAGCAGGAGCTGGAATCAAGGTGACCTTGTTGCCCACAAAAACACTTACTTTTCTTTGACATGCAACCATTAGTGTTTGTTTTCCATTTGCAAAAGTTTGTTACATGTTTTGAATTCTTGAATGCTTCGTTCAAAAGTTAATATACATGGTTTCCTTGCGAATAAAACTTCTGTTCATGCTCTTTACTGATTAGCTAGATCAGATTAGGTCAACGTAGCTAGGTCTTAGATTTTATAAGTCTTCATTGGTTCAGTTGGAAAAGAAATTTACAGAGCACCTGTTATCCTTCTTTATCTGCCCATTCTCCATCAATCCCACCTACTTCATCCTCTGCTTAGAATCCTTGCCTCATGTTTGCCATTTGCTCACATAACCCTAATTTTTGTACAACATTGCTTCAGTCTTCCTTGAACAAATCCAGCCATCTACATCTGTCCTCAACTCCATCCACCAAGTCCTGGATCACCTCCAACCCTTATCCTACCTCCATACTCACTCCTTCACCTTTCTCTCTCCATCCATCCTCCAAAATCTCATTTTTGAACATCCTGTAGAAAAATTACAGACATCCTATAGAAAATCACAGACATCCTGTAGAACCCCTGTAGACTTCTTGTAGAGGCTCACGAATGAGGTTTCTTGATAGCCAAACTCTGTGAAACTCTATGGAACGGTGTTAGGGACCCCTTAGGCCCTCTGTGAACCTTCCCGACCTCCTCCAAGCATTTCTTCCCACCAATCCACCTCTACACAATAAAAAACAGTCAAATCCCATGCATAATAACTCTGGTAACTTATTCAAAAATACAAAAAGATGTTTTTTTTAGATGCTATTGTAGAAGTAGCTTAGATACATGTATTTACCTTCCTCGGAATCAATGGCATCTCTTTCAGTAGCTTGCATCCTCTTTCTTGCATCAGTAGGGCTAGCTGGTAAAATTAGGGTTTGCTAGGGTTTATGTTTCCTTTCTACTTTCCAGTTTCTTTCTGCAAGTAGATCAACCTCCTTTGAGTTATCTTTCATCCATCAGTTAAAAAGCTTCTTCTAAGAGCTCATAGAAGTTGGCTTAAGCCCCTAGCGGACTTGTGCCAGCTGACCAAGTGACAGCTGCGGCAAGAGCTAGTACTTGTGCATACATCACTGTCGCTTCCAAGTTTGTTACAAACTACCATGTTGATAAGAGTAAAGAAGGGAGTCCCAGGAGTTGCAGCATTATTGTTGCAATACTGGAGCCCACCACTATCATGGAGGATTTAGGCCTTGATATTACCAGACCTTATCATGATTTATTCTCCTTTGATTCGAGGAAGGTGAAATGTCTGGGGTTGATTAAAGACTTAGCTATCACCCTAACTCAGCTGCCCATGAAGAGTGTGATGATGGATATTGTGGTAGCAGATGTCCCCCCAAAGTTTGGTATGCTACTGTCCAGAGGGTGGATTAAGAGGTTGGGTGGAACATTACAAAATGACTTATCTTATGCCACAATCCCAGTTTTTGGAGGAGAAAGTAGAAGATTGTATAGGGAAGCCCAGCTAGCTTATATTATAAGTGATGAGAAGAACCCCACTAATCATCCTATTTACACTGTGGACACTGAATTTGGGGCATGTATCCTTGAAATTGAAGAATCCCAGAAGGCCTCAGTGCAGCTCAAGAAAACAATATGCCAGGCCATTGAAAAGGAAGGGACACAAGCTTGGGATATGTTCTTTGATGGAGCCTGTTTAAGAGAGATTGCAGGAGCAGGAGTGGTGCTGGTATCTCTGAAACAAGAAAGCACACAACTGTCTTTTAAGCTGACTTTTCAGGTCACCAAGAATATAGCAGAGTATGAGGATTTGATATTGGGCTTAAACGCTGCCAAAGACAAAGGAATCAGAAATATAAAGGTGTTTGGAGACGCTGACCTCATCATTCAGCAAGTTAACAAAACATTCCAAGCAAGGAACCCAAGGATGAAAGCATACATAGATGAGCTATGGAGACTCAAAGATTCTTTTGATAGTTTTTGTATCTCATATATTCTTAGAGTAAAAAAATTAGCTTGCTGATTCCCTTGCCGTGTCTTCTAGCATGTTCATCCCTCCCCTACCCCCTAAGTTTGTTTATGAAGTCTAGATAAAATATAGACCATCCTTGCCTAATAATGTCGAGCATCGGAAAGTCTTTGAGGATGATGATGAAGTAAATAGGTTTCTGCAAGTCATTGATGAATTCTCTGAAATGCAAATTGATCAAGAGAATGAAACCTTGGAGGAAAGTCCCCAACCCCAACTAAGAAACAAAATTGGCCAAGGCAACATTGTTCAGCTGCCTAGCAATCATATACCTAAAGGGTTAGCGCCTTTAGAGAAGCTATTTGACCAGAATGATGTGCCTTATAAGATTTCCCAAAAAGAAGATCAATCTGCAGTCCATACTCATAACATAGGGAGTCCAGGTCATCCAAGGTATATAAATCAGTCCACCCATTTGTCTACTTCCCAAAGTTCTGAATATTGCACCTTGATGAAGCAATTTGCTGATCTCTTTGCCTAGGAATACAGTGACCTTAAACTTATGACAAGAAGATCATCCAGCATAATATCCTATTGGAAAAAGACACCATCCCTTTCAGGCAGAAGTTGAGACCCATAAATCCTTTGCTCCTTCCCCTCGTTGAAAAAGAAATCAAAAGGTTGTTGGCTGCCAAAATCATAGTTCCCTTGAGATATTCAAAGTGGGTAGCCAACTTGGTAGTGATGAGGAAGAAAAGTGGAGAAATCAGGTTGTGCATTGATTTCAGAAACCTCAACAAATGCTTTAAGAAAGAAAACTATCCTCTACCAAAGATGGAGCATTTGCTGCAGAATGTCTCAGGAGCCAAAGTGACGTCTTTCCTGGATGGATTTTCAGGGTATAACTAGGTTGTTGTACATCTAGATGACCAAGAAAAGATTTCATTCACCACTGCTTGGGGCACTTTTATGTATTCCAAGATGCCTTTTGGGGTGATGAATGCTGGAGCCACCTTTCAGAGGGCTATGGATATAGCATTTGTAAGAGAGAAGGATAAGTTTGTCCTTATCTACCTAGATGATATAACAGTATACTCCAGTAGCCATCAAGATCATTTATAGCATTTAAAGAAAGTGTTTATGAAGTGCAGAAGGTTTGGGATATCAGTCAATCCCAAGAAGTCACAATTTTCTTTAGAAGAGGGCAAGCTGTTAGGGTACATTGTTTCTACTGCAGGTGTCGAAATTGACCCAGAGAGAGTGAAAGCAATACAGACATTGTCTGTCCCGAGATCAAAAAGAGACATCCAGTATTTTCTGGGCAAAATAAACTTTGTAAGGAGGTTTATTCCTAATTTTGTAGAATTGGTAAAACACATCACCTACATGTTGAAAAAGGGATCAGAGATCAAATGGACTGATGCAGCAAGAAGATCTTTTGAGGCCATCAAAAGAGCTATTATGGAAGCCCCTACTTTAATCAGCCCAGATTATAGCATGGAGTTCAATATCTTCTCCTTTGCTTATGGTGACACCCTTGCAACAGTCCTATTATAGAAAGATGATGAGGATTCAGAGCATCTAGTGGCATTCTTTAGCAAAACATTAAGGGATGCTGAACTAAGGTATGATATCATCGAAAAACAGACATATGCTCTGATCAAATCCTTGAAAGCTTTCAGGATATACATTCTGCACTCCAAGGTAATTGCCTATGTGCCATCTGCTTCAGTAAAAGATGTCCTAACATAGCCAGATGTCAATGGAAGAAGGGCTAAATGGATTACCAAGCTTACTGAATTCAACATAGAATTAAAGCCCACCAAGCTTGTCAAGGGTCAGGGCCTTGCCAAGCTAATGGCAGAAGAAAATTGCAGGATGCTGGACATGAATTGGATAGGCACAAATTCAGGGGATGAACAGACAGAAGAACCAACAGTAGAACATGGCCAATCATTGGCTGAAAATCTAGCTTATTGTGAATGGTATTCTATAAAAGTTCAATTTTTACTGACACTAGAAGCCCCTCTAGGCCTAAGTTCAAGCCAAGCTAGGACTATTAAGCTCAAGGCAGCCAAGTATTGCATTCATGAAAGCTTGCTGTGTTGGAGGGATCCATCTAGAATCCTTATAAGGTGTCTGGACAAAGAAAAATCCATGGAGGTCATGCATCAATTTCATTCCAGCATATGTGGAGGACATCACTATTGGAAAACCACAGCCCACAAGATTCTCAGAGTTGGGTGTTATTGGCCCACCTTGTTTTCTGATGTCTTTTTATTTGTAAAATCTTGTGACAGGTGCCAGAGGTTTGAAGGAAAACAACAATTGAAGTCTTTGCCCTTGAAGCCAATACATGCCAATGGTCCTTTCCAGCAATGAGGCTTGGATTTCATAGGAGAAATTAATCCACACTCTAGTGGCCAGCACAGATGGATCCTAGTAGCCACAGACTAATTTAATAAATTGATTGAGGCCTTCCCTACTAGGAAAGTTGATCACCATGTGGTCATGAAATTATTGACAGAAAACATTTTCACCAGGTTTGGCTGTCCACATAAATTAGTTACAGACAATGCAGCATCCTTCAGGGCAAAAGAGTTGGTGGACATGTGTGACTCAATGGGCATTAAGCTAGTTCATTCCACCTCATATTACCCTCAAGGTAATGGTCTAGCAGAATCATCCAATAATATCCTAATAAGGATAATCAAGAAGCTGCTGGAAGACAACAAAAGGAACTGGGATTCCAAACTGAAGTATGCTTTGTGGACTGATAGGGTGACTACCAAGAAATCCACTGGGAACTCTCCATTCAAGCTGGTATATGGCACCGAGGTTGTATTCCAAATCCAGTTGACCCTCCCTATGGCCAAGTTCTTGCAGGAAGAATAAGATGAGGAAAATGACATGGCTAAGAGGATTAGTGACCTGGCTGAAGTTCATCAAATCAAAGAGCAGCTGGTTGAAAAGTTTGCAACACATCAAAAGAGGATCAAGGAAGCCTTTGACAAAAAGGCAAAGATAGAAAATTTTCAAGTTGGAGACTTGGTTCTTAAGTGGGATGCACTGAAGTAGAAGAAAGGAAACCATGGGAAGTTCGATGCTCTCTGGGCTGGACCTTTTATCATTGCTCAGATCTAGGGGAACAACACTTTCATGTTGCAAAGTATGGAAGGAAAGATAGTTTTTGATGGCCCAGTTAATGGGCGATTTCTGAAAGTTTATGTTGTTTAAGGTATTCATGCCTTAACGTTGTAAGTATGTTGTTTTTATTAGGTAGACTTAATTAGACTCCATGCCCAATGGAATACTAGGCAATGTTCTTGTTTTTATGTAGAAGGCAATGGTCTATAGTTCTTGACACCTCATAGGGAGGATCTCATCCCCAGAAGGAGCCAGTGTTAGCTCTGCTACGCAACGCTGATTTTCCAAGGTCAGAGGAGAATCTGGTCTAAGCTATGGTGTCTTCAAAGGGACCCCTCATGGGCCACTTTCCCTTTCCTTTCCATCCCACTTTCCCTCTATCACCTTTATTTTCCTATTTTTCTCCTAAAACCCGACAGATTGACCCCCTTTGGCCTTAGCCCTGAGCGCAAAGCCAAAATCCTCCATAAAATCATCCCATGTGTCTTCACGCTTTCATAACTCATCGTTCTTCATCACTACCATTGATCACCTCGCCGATCCAATGGCCCTGGTCGCACCCGATAAAGGTGACCTACTCCACAAACCCCTACCATCAGATCATCTCCGTCGAGATCTAACGGCCTTCACACTTATTGCGCCAACAAATTGATTGAAAGTTATCACGTGATGAGAGCGGTTTTTCTCTCTCATGCGTCGCTACGTGTCAACCACGAGTGGAATCGCACGGTCCCATCCTTTTACCGCTTTACGCCTGAAAGCGGTGTGATTAAACCATTTCCGCCTCACCAAACTGCTCCTGCCCATTAACTCCCGCGCAACTCTGTTGTCCGATCACTGTCTGATCTATCCGCTGTAGATCTGATGGCCTCGATTCATCCCACTCTCACCTCAGCCGACAGACTTCGTCAAACCATCTCTGCCATCTGTTTCCTTAATCCTACGACCATCCTCTTCGCTCACCCATATCATCCACTCGCCCATGCACTCCACATCCTCTAACCATTCCATTTGCCCAAAGAGGAAGATGACTAGCCATGCCAGTACTAGTCACAGTCATTCCCCAATTTCCATATTTAATAGAAAACATGGCCAAAGGGAGAAAAGGACAAGCACGAACCTGTAACTAAATTCATTAGTTATGGAGCTCCACTGGTATGAGCACTCCAATTGCCTAAGAGGATAGCACAACACCTGAACAAATCAGATCCACTCATTGAAGCAAGAAAACATAGTCAGAGACTCAATTAAATAGTTAAATGCAGTTGGTGGTCAATTATGACCCCTCCATACCTAAATGGCCAAGTGCCTTTGTAATGTAAATCTATAAATACCCATAAACAAGATGTAAAAAGGGTTGGTGGTTAGCATTTTGATGTAAGGTTCAACTTCTGGAGACTGTAGATATTTTGTCACTTGCAGCATCTCGTCTTCATTTTCAGCTAATACAAGATTCTTTTGTTGTTAACTGCTCACTTTCATTTTCCTCTGTTCTGTTATCACTGTAAAACTTCCTTAAAAAGTTTGGACAACTTACATGTTTTCTCAATTCTTGTATCAGTCATGGTCAAGTCATGGTCAAGTCATTTTTATGTTTTAAAGTCTAAGTCATAGGGTTAGAGTCTCATGTCCATCTTCAAATAAAGTTTGATAGCCTCATTCCATGTCCTAGAAGCCTCACCGTGTGTTTAGAAGACATATCTCACATAATTTCGGAGAAATTTTGAAACTAGCTACGAATCCACGTTTTCATAGCGCAGACAATGTAAAAATCCTGTTTTGTGCTACGAAATCAGTGTTTTCGCAGCGCGCTGCGAAACCCCTGTAGCAGCCTGTTTCAGCAGAAAAAAACTAGGTAACTTCCAGAAGCTTTCCAGAGCAGCTGAGAACTCAATTTTGCAAACTGAAAGAGGCTTTTCTTCCTAACATGTTGAATTACAGAAACCTCTTTCAGTTTCTTCAATTCCATTATGAGGTGGGAGAAATGTGTGGTTAAACTTGCGCTATGAAACTGCTGTAGCTGCCTATTTTGATGTAGTTAACCAATTTTGAGGGACAAAAGGGAAACCTTTTTTGAAAGGGAGTTTCTGAAGAATGATCATTTGCACAATGCAAGCATCCAGCAAGGGAAAAACGGGCAAAGGAAAAGCATATATGAACCATAAGCCATTTGTTATAAAAGTGATCACAGCTACTATTGTTCATCATACTTCAGGCAGCGTTGAAGAGGTTTTATTTTCACAGGGGTGCATGAACAAGGTCTACAGCACATGAAGAACATGGCACTTCAATACATTTTTGTGTAATCAAATAAGATCCTTGTGGAGACCAAAAGCAAAAAAGGAGAGACATTTTTGAACTCCAAACTTTATCAGTCAACTTATCAGTCAAACTGTCTTCTTGTTTTTACCAGTCAACGTCTAGAAGAGTTTCTGAGCAGTTGAAAACTTATCTCTGAAAAGTGAAAGAGGTTTTCATTCCTAATATACTAAAGTGAAAAAACATCTTCCACTTTCTTCAAATTGATTATGAGCTGGGAGAAAAGGGTGACCAAAGTTGCGCTACGAAACTGCTGTAGGTGCAGTTTTTCATCTCCTGTTTGAAAACTGTTTTTCAAAGACATATTCTGGCCAGCTGGAGTAGTGTTTCAAAAAACCAAAAGGGGTTTTTGTTCAGCATGGATTGTTTCACAAAAACCTCCTTCAGTTTTTCCAAATACATTTTTTACGAGAAGTTATGACCTCTGTCCCAAGACCTATTTTTCAGCCAGAACAGAGCAAGGGACAGTTTCCTGTTTGACACGTGTTTTTCAAGGACAGATTCTGAACAGCTGGAGGAATGTTTTAAAAAACCAGGAGAGGTTTTTGTTCTAGACAACATGGGCTACAAAAACCTCCTTCAGTTTCGTAAAATGTGTCATGGATGAGGAGATAAAGGCTCTGTCCCACGTGCCATTTTCAGGGATTCTAAACCTAAAAACAAGGAAACATGTTCCCTAATTTCTAGGGTTTGTCATCAACAGTTGGGTGACCACGTGGGAGGCTTCATCAAATTCGACTTCATGGAGTCTTAGGTGTCAAAGAATGCTTCAAATGTCTAGATAAGGTTGTTTTAGTCATAATAAGGAGTTACACTCCTAGTTGTATTAGGTCTCTAGGACTACTAGTTAGGTGTCAAATACATTTAATGGTTTGTTTTATGGTTAGAATAGGTGTCACTGATGGCAAATTCGAATTCTCTTGAGGAGGGATGATGGAATCCTAATTGTAAATGCTTTATATAGAGCAAGAGGTCGAATTAGCAAAGGGTTGGAGACTTTTTGGCTCAGCTGCTGCTCTATGTGCAGACTGTGTATATTTTTAACTTGATGCAGATTTCTACTTAGACAACTCAAGATTCATGAAGAGTTCTTGTATGTTCTTGTTATGATGGCATCTTCCAATACTTACATTGCAGTGGTGTTTACTTATGATACTCAGAATTCATCACTGATGCTCTGACTTCTTTCATAGATAAACTTACTATGTTTCACTGTTTTGTATTGTCATTTCTACACTTGAACTCTATAATGCCTTGACTTCCATGCTAGGTAGAATGCTTTGGCTTCACTACTCAGGATTCATGAAGGATTTCTTATATTCAGAATGCGTGTTATCCTTTCCTTAGTTTTGTTTACAGTTGCATAGGTGTACAATCACTCAGAATTCACTGATTGTGCTCTGACTTCCTGTGTGCACTTATGAGCTGTGGTTCCATATGTTTGTTGTGTTCTGAATATTCAAATGCTGAATGCCCTGACTTCATGTTAAGCTGATCTTGTTGTGGTACTGAAACATACTTTGACTCCATAGCCCAATGGTAGCCAGCCTTCATCTTTCAACCTATAAACATATACAATTACAAACCATAGAGTTAGCCATCTATTCATATCTTTAATCTAAATCATTAACCCTTTGAGAGAGCCCTCTTAGGCTGAGGAGGCTAAGCCTTAGCTAAAAGATTGGTTTGAAATAGTTACACCGATATGGTCTGATCAATAGCCTATCAGGGTCCTATTTTGGTGATAACATTTTGGTGCGTCTGCCGGGAGCCTGAAGATTATTCATTCCCGAAATCAATGGCTGAACTTCTGAAGGTAGCAGGAGCTCAGACATCTTTTCGAGGCTGCAAAACTACCTTGGCGACTCCACACATCAAATAAGAAATTGGAAGGTGACTCCACTGCTAGAAGATCAGTAGCTTGATGAAGTTTCAAGATGAATTCCACTGCAAGAATGAATGCCAGGTATGCTCCTATGAATCGGTCTCATATCCCTGGTTTTCCAAATCCTATGCCAAAGGTTGATTGGTTAGAGGATCTTCCGATATTCAAAGATGAAAAGAAAGACAATGCTGCTCTTCATTTGGTTAGGTTTCATATGCATGTACACAGTCTTAAGGTTCACTTTCCTGAGGATTGTCTCATGAGGATGTTTATGACCACTTTAGAAGGAAAAGCATGGTCTTGGTATAAAAGTTTGGAAAATGGTTCATTATATTCTCTTGCTGATTTCCATGATGTGTTCTATGACATGTATAAAGAATGTCATCCTTCCTTATTGTTGCTCAAAGATTGTTGTAGACATTCTTTAAGTCTTATTCAGTACTTGGAGGATTGTTATGATGATGATGAATTTATGGATGAAGAAATTTTAGAGGCTCTTCAAAACAATGCATTTCAACACCAAGAAGAAAGTATAACATCTCATGAAATGCAGCATGAAGATCAGCAGGGGTTTACTTATGAAAATAATATTACATCCTCTGAGATTGATGTAGAGATGCAACAGATTTGTCAGGCTTCAGATCATTATGAGTATGAAATTGATTGCAAAAAGCAAGAAGAAGTACTGGAAAATAGCTTTTATAGCCCTCAGGCAGAGGAAAAGGTTGTTCAATTTTGTAATTCCTTGCAGCAACTTACTTCAAATAATGATCACAATAGTGAGGAAAATTACATTGTCTATGAGAATCATGCAGAAAGGCAGTTGGATAGCACATCAAAGGAATTTTGTGTGGCTGAGGATCAGTTGTCTGAAGAGATAGAATGTTATGATGATTATCAAAATAACCATGTTTTCTTTGACCCTATAAATGAATACATGGCAAAGTTTTGCACATCAGTATTTCATTTTCATTTGCATTATGAAGATCATATACATTATAAGTTGATTTAGTCATCTCACTATCATGGTTATTTTGAGGTTGAATGTAATCAAGAGCCACCCATATCAGAAAGGACAATTGATTGGCTTTATTGGAAATATCATGTTGCTTGAGCTACAAGTGGAGCTTGCAGCTGATAGGGTAGGTAGGAATGTGCAAATAAGCTCAGGGTAGGTTGACTGAGCATCTGTTTCAGTAGGTGCAGTTGGAATTCTTCATTCAGAAATAATTAAAGGCTTGAGGAGCAAATTGGGCAGAAGTTCAAAGTTTTCTTCTAAAGGATGGATAGCGGCACTGGAGCTACAGGTTCTTAATGTACCACAAGGGCACACTATCCCTAGTGGAGCCACTGTTATCACTGTAAAACTTCCTTAAAAAGTTTGGACAACTTACATGGTTTCTCAATTCTTGTATCAGTCATGGTCAAGTCATTTTTATGTTTTAAAGTCTAAGTCATAGGGTTAGAGTCTCATGTCCATCTTCAAATAAAGTTTGATAGCCTCATTCCATGTCCTAGAAGCCTCACCATGTGTTTAGAAGACATATCTCACATAATTTCAGAGAAATTTTGAAACTAGCTACGAATCCACATTTTCGTAGCGCAGACAGTGTAAAAATCTTGTTTTGCGCTACGAAATCGGTGTTTTCGTAGTGCGCTGCGAAACCCCTGTAGCAGCCTGTTTCAGCAGAAAAAACTGTTTTACTAGGTAACTTCCAGAAGCTTTCCAGAGCATCTGAGAACTCAATTTTGCAAACTGAAAGAGGCTTTTCTTCCTAACATGTTTAATTACAAAAACCTCTTTTAGTTTCTTCAATTCCATTCTGAGGTGGGAGAAATGTGTGGTTAAACTTGCGCTACGAAACTGCTGTAGCTGCCTATTTTGTTGTAGCTGCCTATTTTGATGTAGTTAACCAATTTTGAGGGACAAAAGGGAAACCTTTTTTGAAAGGGAGTTTCTGAAGAATGATCATTTGCACAATGCAAGCATCCAGCAAGGGAAAAACGGGCAAAGGAAAAGCATATATGAACCATAAGCCATTTGTTATAAAAGTGATCACAGCTACTATTGTTCATCATACTTCAGGTAGCGTTGAAGAGGTTTTATTTTCACAGGGGTGCATGAACAAGGTCTACAGCACATGAAGAACATGGCACTTCAATACATTTTTGTGTAATCAAAGAAGATCCTTGTGGAGACCAAAAGCAAAAAAGGAGAGACATTTTTGAACTCCAAACTTTATCAGTCAACTTATCAGTCAAACTGTCTTCTTGTTTTTACCAGTCAACGTCTAGAAGAGTTTCTGAGCAGTTGAAAACTTATCTCTGAAAAGTGAAAGAGGTTTTCATTCCTAAGATACTAAAGTGAAAAAAAATCTTCCACTTTCTTCAAATTGATTATGAGCTGGGAGAAAAGGGTGACCAAAGTTGCGCTACGAAACTGCTGTAGGTGCAGTTTTTCATCTCCTGTTTGAAAACTGTTTTTCAAAGACTTATTCTGGGCAGCTGGAGTAGTGTTTCAAAAAAAAAAAGAGGTTTTTGTTCAGCATGGATTTTTTCACAAAAACCTCTTTCAGTTTTTCCAAATACATTTTTTACGAGAAGTTATGACCTCTGTCCCAAGACCTATTTTTCAGCCAGAACAGAGGAAGGGACAGTTTCCTGTTTGACACGTGTTTTTCAAGGACAGATTCTGAACAGATGGAGGAATGTTTTAAAAAACCAGGAGAGGTTTTTTTTCTAGATAACATGGGCTACAAAAACCTCCTTCAGTTTCGTAAAATGTGTCATGGATGAGGAGATAAAGGCTCTGTCCCACGTGCCATTTTCAGGGATTCTAAACCTAAAAACAAGGAAACATGTTCCCTAATTTCTAGGGTTTGTCATCAACAGTTGGGTGACCACGTGGGAGGCTTCATCAAATTAGACTTCATGGAGTGTTAGGTGTCAAATAATGCTTCAAATGTCTAGATAAGGTTGTTTTAGTCATAATAAGGAGTTACACTCCTAGTTGTATTAGGTCTCTAGGACTACTAGTTAGGTGTCAAATACATTTAATGGTTTGTTTTATGGTTAGAATAGGTGTCACTGATGGCAAATTCGAATTCTCTTGAGGAGGGATGATGGAATCCTAATTGTAAATGCTTTATATAGAGCAAGAGGTCGAATTAGCAAAGGGTTGGAGACTTTTTGGCTCAGCTGCTGCTCTATGTGCAAACTGTGTATATTTTTAACCTAATGCAGATTTCTACTTAGACAACTCAAGATTCATGAAGAGTTCTTGTATGTTATTGTTATGATGGCATATTCCAATACTTACGTTGCAGTGGTGTTTACTTATGATACTCAGAATTCATCACTGATGCTCTGACTTCTTTCATAGATAAACTTACTATGTTTCACTGTTTTGTATTGTCATTTCTACACTTGAACACTATAATGCCTTGACTTCCATGCTAGGTAGAATGCTTTGGCTTCACTACTCAGGATTCATGAAGGATTTCTTATATTCAGAATGTGTGTTGTCCTTTCCTTAGTTTTGTTTACAGTTGCATAGATGTACAATCACTCAGAATTCACTGATTGTGCTCTGACTTCCTGTGTGCACTTATGAGTTGTGGTTCCATATGTGTGTTGTGTTCTGAATATTCAAATGCTGAATGCCCTGACTTCATGTTAAGCTGATCTTGTTGTGGTATTGAAACATACTTTGACTCCATAGCCCAATGGTAGCCAGCCTTCATCTTTCAACCTATAAACATATACAATTACAAACCATAGAGTTAGCCATCTATTCATATCTTTAATCTAAATCATTAACCCTTTGAGAGAGCCCTCTCAGGCTGAGGAGGCTAAGCCTTAGCTAAAAGATTGGTTTGAAATAGTTACACCGAGATAGTCTGATCAACAGCCTATCAGGGTCCTATTTTGGTGATAACATGTTCTAAGCTTGTGCTTGATATGTTGTGTTCTTCATCTTATGAGGTTTAGCACTAGATAACTGTCATCTTATCCGTGGTAGATTGTTGTATGTATCAATGAATAGGTTACTCAGGTTTCTTTCTATCTGATGCAAGAGAGCTGTCATCTTGTTTGTGCATTGGTAGAATAGATTTACAAGCTTCTTTACTAGTTGCAGCCAGCCATCACATGGTCTTGTGCATCTGCTAGTGTGGTTAGTATTCTCCATATTCATCCAATATCTAAAATGTGAGCATTTGGTGGTCTAAAGCGTTGTAGTCTGGGGGTGTTAATGCATGTCTAGGGTGAAACAAAGTAGAAGTGGTTATCTGGCTTGAACAAACCATCATTCCTTCCATTAAACCTGCAACAATAGTTGAATTTATATGTTACCAGGCATCTCTGAGTTACAACCTAGGAGAGTTTCTTGGAATCCTAACAGATATCATTAGTAATGATAATATTAATAATAACTCCTTTATCTCTTTAAATATTAGTAAATAAGATGATATAAATAATGATAAGAATGGTAGTAGATCAAGTAATAATACAAATTTTATTATATCTTGCTATAATAACAATAACAAGAGAGGACCTAGGTATATTAATAATAATAGAGGTGACAGGAATATTACTTATAATAGAGGTGGCAAGAATATTAATAATAATAACAATAGAAATATTAATAGTAATAAAAAAGTTCATCCCAGTAATATTAATATTAATCATCCTAATAATAAAGTAGTCAATTTATCAAGTTTTTCTTTTCCTCCTTTGGTCTTTAGACTCTTGGAGAAGGGATTAAATTTTTCTCTTGCTCCCAAGAAAATTCTAGTGGCTGATATTATGTGTGATGTAGAATATGGGATAAAGGACTTACCTGATAATATTAAAGATATTATTCTGTAAGACTGTGCCATTATCCTTAGGAAAGCAAAGCCCCCAAGCATAACATCAACAAGGATGAGTTTGATGCCCTTAAATCCTTGAATAGCAACCCAAACATCATCGTTTTAAAAGTAGACAAAGGTGGGGTTATTATCATCCTTGATAAGGAAGATTATCATAAAAATATGCGGTATCACTTGATCAATAGCAGAAGCTACAGAAAACTTGACAAGAATCCCTTGAAAAAGATATCTAGATCGGTTTCTCTTGCTATTAAATCTAGTAGCTTTGTTAGCTCCTTTAGCCATAAGCTTATTGAGAGTAACCCTATCACTCCCAGGATCTATGGGCTCCCTAAAATTCACAAAGAAGGGGTCCCCCTTAGACCCATTGTCAACACCATAGGTGGGCCTACCTATCTTTTAGCTAAATATTTAGCCATGAAGCTTAAACCCCTTGTGGGTCAAACAAAGTCCTTTGTCAAAGACTCTACCTCATTTGTTAGTGAATTATAGGACATGAAATTTGATTAGGGAGACAGTCTTGTCAGTTTTGATGTTGTTTCCCTGTACACTAACATCCCCATCAAGGAAGCCCTTGATGTCATCTTTCGCCTTACTGATCCCGACACTGCCAAATTAGTTGAAATTTGCCTCACTTCTACCTTTTTCTGTTTTGAAGGTGAGTTCTATGAACAAACCTGTGGGGTGGCCATGGGTTCCCCCCTGTCCCCTATTGTTGCTAATCTATTCATAGAAGACTTTGAATCCAAAGCCTTATCCTCGGCTATTTTTAAACCTAAGCTTTGGAAAATATTTGTCGATGACACCTGCTCTATATGGAAGCACGGGCCTGATAAGTTAGATCGGTTTTTCAAGCATCTTAATAATCAGTCTAACTCCATAAAGTTCACCATGGAGCAAGAAGTTGATGGTTTCCTTCCTTTCCTTGATGTCCTAATTTCAAGGAAAGCTGATGGATCTTTCTCCCATCAGGTGTATCGAAAAAAGACTCATATTGAGCAATATCTTCATGCGAGTTCCCATCATTTTCCTGCTCAGAAGATTGGTGTTCTTAGCACGTTAGCCACTTGTGCTCTTCGGATTTCAGATGAAGACCACCTTTCTAATGAAAAGTCCCATCTCCTTAATGTCTTTGTCTAGAATGGTTACAATAGGCAGTAGGGTGTTAAAGCTTTCCTCAAAGCTAGCAAGGGTCCTAAGGTTAAGACTGACCCTATTGATCGTTGTGCAAGAGTTCACCTCCCCTTCATCCAAGGGATGACTAACAAGATTGCGAGAGTCTTGAAAAAGCATAATGTTTCCTCAACCTTTAGACCCCTCAACACCATTAAGAGCTCCCTAAGGTCTGTTAAAGACCAAGTGAACCCCATGGATTTGAAAGGTGTCTATGTCATCCCGTGTTCATGTGGGACCTCATATATTGGCGAAATAGGTCGGTCTATTAACCAAAGGATTAAGAAACATGTTGCTGATATCAAGCATGGGAGGATCAAATCTTCTACTTTGGCGAAACATGCAGCGAATATCAAGCATCATATATGCATTGAAGAGGTTAAGGTCATCACAAAAATCTCTCATTTTCATCACCCCAAGTTTAGGGAAGCCATTGAAATTGAGAGGTCTTCTAATAATATTGATAGGTATGACAAATGGAAAATTAGTAGTTGTTGGATTCCCACCCTCTCCTCTTAGTTTTTCTCCTCTTTGTCTGGGATTTTTCATTTTTATGTTCTATTCCTTTTTATTCTTCCTTTTATTAATTACAGAGGATTAGCCTCCCGATTTATTTGTTTATTTATTTTTATTAGTAATATTATGTATCTATTAAGTATTAGTATTGGTTTACTTATTCGCTATTATTATTTTATTTTAATTTTAATTTTTTTTTAATTAAGAAGAACACCTTCTCTTTTTATTTATTTATTTTTTCCCTTGTTATAATATTTTATTGGTTCCCTCTTAATATTTATTTCCATTTAATTATTTATTTATTTTTTACTTTCGCTATTTAATTTCTATTAGTATCATTTTTATTTATTCATTATCTTTTATTTTTTCAAATCAGTTATCAAAGAAATATTATTTATATAAGATTAATAAGTAATTAAATAAGGAAATGAATGAATAAATTATTTAATTAAATAAATAAATAATTTTTAATTATTTAAATATTGGAAATGATTATTTTTTTAATCAGTTATCAAAGAAATATTATTTATAAAGGACTAATAAGTAATTAAGGAAATGAATGAATAATTTATTTAATTAAAACAAATTATTTAAATGGATTAAATAATTCCCTCCCCTGATCAAATAAAGACGTTTGGTTAAATTATAATAATATATAAATTAATAATAAATAATATAGTTTTCCCTCTCTGGTCAAATCTAACCGTTTTCCTCTAGCCATTAGGGTGACCTAGCTTCCTATTTAACCTTATTCGGAGATCTGTCTCTTCATCTTGTCTTGAGGATGAACCACAATGGCTGGTTCAAAATGCATCGACGAAATATTGGAAATGTGTTTTTTTTCTGAAAATATTCATAAATTAACATGTTATGGATCACATAAGCTTGAATTCGAGAATAGATTTCAATTTTTTTTCAACATAGTAGATTTAAATTTCTTGTCGAATTAGAATAGATCTTGAAGTTTTGATGGTATAATTTGCTTTAAAAGTTCATCTAAATTTCAAATTTTTGAGTTTGAATTCATTAGCCTTTTAAGAAAAAACATGTACATATGCTTATCAAAACTTAGTCATAAACATGTTTAAATCCTTATGGAATACGATATGAAACATCGCGGAGCGAGGAACAGAGATCCGAGATCGAACCTGGAGATGGACGCGGCTATTAGCTTTCCCTGTTCCTCCGGATCTCTGGAGGTTCTGCTGGCATATGGAGGAGCCAGAGCCGTTGATGATCGACCGCCACTGCAACATCTGATTCAAGCGATCTCAGATCTTAAGAAACCAACTGATCGCCAAGATCTGATAAGGACCGCCGACAATCTTTGGGTCAAAATATACGGTTCAAACGGTTATTCGACAGGCTGCCTACAGGCCCTAGCTGCTATTGAGAACAAGCTGGGCAAGGAAGAGGTCTCACGAAAAAATGGAACCCGCAGGGAGGAAAATCTTAGACTTTGTATAAGGTATGGAGGGCAAACCCTTTTCTTTAAACAACTGAACGCTGATCTGTTCCTGTTTGTTATAGATCTGGCATCCATTCTACCATGGAGCCCTGTATGGGGGTCACTCCTTCCATTCCGCGGCACCCTGATCAGTTTGAACCCTAGACTATCAGATCTAGACAATTTTAGGGCAAATCGACCCTACGCTACACCGATCCTGAAGAGTCCGTACAGAACGAGATCTGGGCTCATTGAACTAGATCTCCGTTTAGCAGATCGATCCCGCATGACAAATCCGCCTCACCGCCTGACAGATCTGGACGCCCATCCTTCGATATGGGACATGCAGAAGCCACAGAGCAAAATCTCAGCAACAGATCCATCGAATACAAGAGTTGGAACTCTGGCAAGAGGATTCCAAGTATTCATAAAGCTACCAGAAGGAAAATCGAAGATTATCTGGGTGAAAGAAGCGGATACTATCAAGCAAGTACAGGAAATGATCATGAAACAACTAGGATTCCCCATCAGATCTCAAAATCTGATATATGAAGGCAGAGCACTACAAGATTCAAAATATCTCTGGGAATACCAGATTAGACCCCTGTCAACAATCATACTTAATCTGAGATTGAGAGGGGGAGCAGCTGTCAATGGCAGGAATAATAACAGAGCTGAAGGGAGTGGTATAGGTGCAGGGAAAAAACAAAGTAACACATCCTTCAAAGACATCCTACAAGGGAAAAACAAAGAAGAAACAACACCAAATCAAACTGGGATGGAGGCCAGGCCATATATTGTGGAACAGCTGGATCATACCCCAGTATACAATATAGACACTCCAGAAACAGAGGATTACTGTAATACTTATGAAAGGCAAGCAATAATCTGCAGATTTAACAGCTTTTGGCCCAAACCAGTGGATTTATTCCATTGGATCTTCACAAACTGGACCATGCAATGTGAAATACACCTATGCTCCAAAGGATTTTTTATAGTAAATTTCCTATCAGCAGCTGACAGGGACGCAGTAATACAGGAAGGACCTTGGTTCTGGGGATCTACAGGACTATTCATCACACCTTGGTTTCCAGAATTTGACGCAAACACAATGGTTGTTACCAAAATGCCAGTTTGGGTGCGACTATACAACCTCCCAATACATCTCTGGACTGATCAAGTACTAGCTGGAATTGGAAATACCATCGGACGCTACATCAAATGGGACACACAGCGATTGGAGGAAAGAATTTACACATATGCTCGGATATGTGTGGAAGTAGATCTCAGCAAAGGGCTGCCAGACCAGATACAGCTGAAGCATAGACAGAGGAGCTGGACTCAAGGCTTAGACTACGAAAATACTGCCTTCAGATGTCGAATATGTAGACAAACAGGACACCTACAAAACACATGTCCAGCAGCCAAAAAAGACAATCGAAGGAAGAAGAAAACAGAAAAACAAGTGAAGGGATGGCAATTTCCCCCACCTGAACCAGATGACGAGGAGGAAGAAGAGATGGAGTTTTCAAATCTCAAACAGCCCAGCCAGATGAACAAAGAACCAACAGCGGAAGACAAAATACCACAGGAACAATTAGAAACAACACAAGCAATTACAACAGTTTCTATGGACATAGGCAACAACAAGCGACATCACATATCAGATTCGTCGGACTCTGATAAAGAAACTCCACAACCTGTGGATGCAACTGCTCTTGCACTGACAAGTCCAACAGAACCACAGGGGGTTTGGAAAAAAGTTGAGAAGAAAAAGGGGCGAAAACTATGACTTTTCCCCCACATGTACATTTTGCATTGCATGATATTTTTTCCTTGCTATTTGTACACCCTGCGTGGTGTTGACGGATTACTGCATCTTTTAAAAGCACCATTTTTGGTCACTGATCACAGCATATGCCGAAGGCATCTACAACATGTAATTTTTCAATATTAATGAAAGATTACGATTTTTCCAGTGGAAAATGTTTAAATCCTTATGTGCAATTATATTAGTTTATTTGAATTGAAAGTAGATATCCTAACACATACAGTGGATGTATACTTCGTAAGTGTACCTGGATTGACATATAAATGCAAGTAATTTAACAGTCAATTAAATTACCCAACTTTTTAGCACCATTATCGGGGAAGTATACATAAGTGTTAGCTTTCAATTGTGTCTCATTCTTAGTTGCATAAGATTAATCTCATTTCAGAACATCTTAGAGTTAAATTCATTATAAAAAAAATCAAAAAGACTTCAATCACCTACCACCCCCACTAAATCGCGTGGTGCAGTAAGAGCCACACCATCTTCCATATCACAAATTCATATTCTTGCAGGTAGAAGAAGATGTGAAAAAAAAGAGGTTGAAAAAGTGGATGGAAATGATGACAACGAGGAAGATCCTTTTCAATTTCCCATTCAGGAAATTGATATCATCGTTCAAATGAAGAACATCCCTCCATTTTTACTTCCTAACTTCAAAGGTAAGAGATCAGAAGACCCGGAAACATTTCTTTTCAAATTTGAAATACTTTGTAGATCTTATGGCTACTCATTACACATTCAATATTAAATTAGTTTCTGACAACATTGAAAGATAGATATCTTAGTGGTTCATGAATTTAAAAACAAATTCTATAAGGACATCAGATGATATGAAAAGAGTATTTTTGGAAAAATATAGAATTATTGCATACACCATGTCCTTAGAAATGAAGTTTTTAAGATGAACCAAAAAGAGGATGAAAGCCTAGAATATTTAGTGGAGAGATTTACTTATAATGTCAAAAGATCTAAATTGCATGATTTAGGATTAGACACATTAAAAACTCTCCTACTAAAATCTATAAGGGGTGAATGGATTGATCTTCTTAACCTGATCAGGAAAGGAGATATCTCTCAATTGGCATTTCAAGAGATTTTTGAAGTATGCAAGAACATATCAAGAGGAAAAGCGAAGTATGGAATATCCCCTCAGGATCCAGTTATGGAAAGAGTAAGTAAGTCAACATCAGGATTGGTAAGTCAAAATGAACTCAACAATTTGCTAGACATTCTTGGTAATTTAAATGAACAAATTGATATGCTAAGAATGCAAAACAAGCAAAAATTTGAGATTGTTGCTTCATTTATATTTTTCCCTAAATGTAGAAAGAAACATGCTTTTCATGAATCTCCACTTGATAACATTAAAATTTGTGAAATATGTGCAGGATCACATACTACTAAAGATTTCCCATCATTACCAGGGTTAAAGGAAGTTTACCAAGGAGAAAATCAAACACTGCAACAATCCTATTATGTAGCTCCAATAAGACAATGGAAGACTCATCAATCTGGTATGATGCAAGATCTTAATTCACATTACGGACAAGAATCTCAAAGTAATTGGAAAACACCCTTGCCTTGGAAGCCTTGGACATCTCAATCCCAACCTCAAAACCAATCTTGGAAACAAGGTTGGAAATGGCCTTACGAAATAAATCCACCATATCCTCAATATTTTCCTCACTATCCTCAATACCAATCTCAATGCTATCCATACCATTCACCTCCACCACAACATCCGTTGACCTCAATTAAACCTTTCTCATTACCAACGACACAAGCACCCCAAATATCCATTCCCACTCAACTACCTCCACAACCATTTTAGATCTTTAATAATAAAACACCTCAATCCACTTACAATGTTGAGGTATTACACAATGATTCTCCAACTTCCATTAAAGAAGAAGATTCAGATAAGGTCCAGGAAACATGGATGCTCGTTGAAGAAGAACAGTTGTTGGAACCTTAGATTGAAACTTTTCATGCATTCCTATCACTATATTCTATGAATGGGTATCACATCTTTGAAGAATTGTATGGCATGATAGGAGGAAGTAAAGGAAGAGAATATTACATTGGATCTTGGTTCAAGACAGTCATTGGATCCCAATACTCAATTATTCAATATTTTTTGACATCATCTCAATCAAGGCAGTTGGTCTCTCATATAGTGGTACATATCAAAGTGTATCTTTCAAACCTGCATATAAGTTTAACTATCATCTTGTTACACACATAGTTCCATTGGAAGTATTCGTATACTTGAACGAGATTTATTTTTCAAGTAGAGTAGGACATATAAAAAAAATAAAAAAATAAAAAAGTAAAGAGAAAAATAAATCTTATTGTGAAAACCAGCTTGCTAGCGCAATTGGACATGAGCTTTTCTTGAAAACCAGGCAATTGGCGAGCAAAGTTCACAATAAGTTCTGCAATTTTATTATGGTTTCAATCTTTTATTATGGTTCTTCAAATCACTTTTGGTTCTATGCTCAAGTTGGTTGATGTGGGATGCCTTAAGGCCCACCTTCCAATAGATCTTATCCCATCGACTTCAACACCTTATATGGGACCAAGATTAGGGACTTTTTGGAGTTCCTTGGAACTTGCATACATTAATAGCAATCCTTCTCGTTGACAACAATGGGAATACAAAAATGTCTCTTGATTTTCAAATCTTGTAGGTGACTCGACTTCAACACATTCATTCGTGTCTGTCAAGATGAACTCATGTACCTTAACACTCATTTACATTATCGGTAAGTTGTCTCACATTGGTTAATGATTTTCATAATTGATTGGTAATCCAATGATTTCTTTCCATGCTCGACTTCGGTACATTCATTCACATGGTAAGAATTGTACCATGAATTTTGGTTTTGATGAAGACTATATGGTTTTATAGAATCAACAACAACTTGCAGCAATATATTTTATTGGTTTCTTGTAGCAGCATGTTCATCTTTTTGTCATTCAACAGTAGTATGATGAAGCACTACTACAAATCTTCTTCATTTCATTTCATTTTCCAAGAAAATTACAATAATTTCAAGTCATCATGCATTATGTTTCATGGTTTCTAATTCAGCATATGTCACACAATCCAAATTAGCATATTAGACTCAAAGAGAACAACTTTCCAAAGAAAAATAGAGACATCTACGGAAATTTGCAATTTCTGTAACTATTGTTGTAGCAACCTGTTTTTGGCTATAGCAACTTGTTCCAGAGGCAGTTTTGGAATAGAGATTACAAGAAATTGGAGCAGAAATAAAAAATTATGAGATACTCTGTTTTCTTAGAATATGATAAATCGAGTAAGACGAGGGTAGAATTAAAAAAAAAAAGCAATTTTGAATGGCATTTCAAGTGGGTTTTTAAAGAAGATTTTCATTTTTAACCATTGTGCACACATCAAGACAAAATTTGGTATTTTTACATAGCATCTCCTTTTCATCATCAAAAGTGGATTCTAAAGGCATGTGGTATTAAAAAAAGTAAAAATGGAATGTTTCCCTTTTGAAGCACTCAATTTGGCCTTAAAATAAGTTCGTGTGATATGTTTTTATTGCAACATTGGGTAGAATGAAGGGTGAAACATGGCAGAAATTGATTTGAGTGTATCTTGCAAACCGTGCATCTTTTAGTCCTGCAATTTTTGTGGTAAATGCATTGGTGTAGGGTAAATACAATTTTTTTCAAGAAATTCCAATGTGTATGTTTCAATAAATTGACCTCTTTAACCTACAATCATTTCTCATTTTTCTCAAGATTCGTGCACCCATTGGATGAGATGTTTTGTGGGAAGATGCATAATATTAATGGTAACAGCCTCAGAAAGTTTTAGGAGAATATTATTTACCATTTGAGACAAATTGGAAAATCAAGTCTGCTACATGAAAATGATACATTTTGTGGAGCAAGGTCAAAGTGGTGGTCAACGCATCATGGAGCATAGTACCTGATCCAAATCAACACAAAATCAACCATCATATCGTGTTCTCTTCTTCAATTATAACAAGCAAACTTGAGGTAAAACTAGCCTTAATTTTTTTGATTTGTTAAACATTTTGGAAATTGTAATAAGAAAGATATTATAAAACATATTATTTATGTATTTCACCCTATCATATCCACATTATTCAAAACATTTTCTCAATCCTTCATTCCTATTCTACTTTTCATGCATAATCAATCCCACATAACTATTTCTAGCCCTCATACCTTATTGGATACTCTACAAACCTTGTTATGGTTGAACTCCATACCATGATTGCATAATCTTTTCCTTCATAAGGTCTTATGTTTTCCCTGGTAATAATGTTGTCTCCCACCATTCTCTTGTTTAACTTTCTCTTCTTGCTACAATACAAATTGATTCATACTTCCTTGATGAACAATTTGACCTTTTTGGCCTTCATATGAGACTAATTCAAAATATGGAGATGCTTTTCTTAATGAACCATCATAGTACATGTTTGTAGCACATGATCAAAAAGTACATGGAGCACTTAAATTATGTGTCATATTGTTCATCTTTAGATTTTTAATGGAAGCCAAGAAATGATGAGTACAAAGCCACAAGAAGAAGAAGGTTGCAACAAGGGTTTGTTCACACACTCTTGAAATCACTTGGAAGTATATTTTAGGCTTTGATAAATTGTACAACCCTCACCTACAACTCTTATTTTTTGTTATGTGCAACTCATCTTGTTAAAGATTCTCAATGGGAAGTCTGCTTGAATTAACAAAAAAATCACTCATGTTTCACATGAAGATCATTCATTAGTTGGGGATCTCTTGAAGAAACTATTTCAAAACACTGTTGAAGTAGGATTGACTGCTATGAAAAATGTTTCTATGCATGGATGATAATAAGACAAGCATTATGGGTTGTAATTTATTATCATTTCCAGCCATGCTAATGGGATGAATTTCATAAGGGTGGAAATCACATTCTATGGATGTATTAAGAGTCTTGATGTGTTCTTCACAATATGGCATCCTACCAACCATTGAAGAAATTGTGCATAATTAAGTAGTGACAAGAACCTCATAAATAGTTTCCAAGTTATTGAAAGAGCTATATTTTAAAAAGCATGAATTTGCAAAGGCTTTGAAAACAATGAAAAAGTACTTGGATGTGCTACTTTGTGGGCACCCTTGGCCTTCACATAAGTTGTGTATGATAATGTTCAAGGGGCTAATAAGTAATCCAGGGATGTTTATTTTATTAGTCTAGAAGAACAAATCAGCAAGCATCGCTTCTACCTAGTATATGAAGACTTCAACTTTTTGAATTGAAAAGGAGGATGGGTAACTTTTCTTTCTTACTCTAATGACAACTATTCTTTCTTACTCCAATGACACAGCAAGAAAGTGGAGAAACAAAGAGTTATGCTATCAGATTAGTCATCTTGAAAAACAGAGAGATAAAATTGCATCTTGTTGAGATAGAGGGTCAATATTGCTCTGTTGGAGCTTTGGTCAAGGATTTAGTTGAAACGAAAAAATAAAGGAACAATAGGAACTGGTCAGATTATGAAACTTTGCAATGCTTTGTTTGCATGAGGACATGTAAAATATCCAGTGTGGGGGAATGTTGGGCCTCCAACATGTCATGATTTTGTTGATAAAACCATTCATTTTCGCAACATTCCATTCACCCATTGTCAACATTTTTAATCATATTTCTCCATAAACAGACGAAATTTCCGCATACATGCTTACATGGTTTATTATTATTATTTCCATTATTTTTAATAGATTAAGAATAATTATGCATGGTTTACTAATGACAGTTTGACCAATTCATTTTTCTGTAGTTTAGTAAAGTTTCTGTAGCTATATCCATGGTTGATATAGTAGCATCACTCTATAAGGAAATTTGACACTTGGACTTGGTTTCTAGAAATTCCAATATGGATTTGTATTGGTCAAATTCCACCCAGCTTGGATGTGTAGACCTCCAACAAAAAATCAAAGGAAAAGCACAATAGTTTTGACGAGTCAACTTCAAACACGTTTTTTGAGAAAATGAAAATGAATTTTGGAAATTGAAAACATGGATTTTTTTTAGAAAGGGCCCAATTAGGTTCTTGATGAGTAGTGTTCTCAATTTTTTTACCATTTCAGAAATTTTTGGGGTTCTTTGGAGACCTATTTTTCATATTACATGGATAAACAATTTTCCAATTTGTCATTCAATGTACAATCACCAAAAGGATTGGAACAAGTTGTTCTTTAGCAAATTCATGGAACGGAAATCATTCTTATCATATCTGGGAAGATTGTTGATCCAAGGATCCATCAAATAAGTTTGAATTTTATTTTCAATATTGATCTCATGACCAGAACTCAAGCAAGAAAATTTTGAGTTTGTTAATTGTCTGAAAACTCTCTAAATTGCAGTCTCTTTGATGAGAGGAGAGATTAGATGTCAATGATGAATACTAAATTGTATTTGTTTCTATTATTTGAAGAAGAAGAGATCTGTTTTTTTTAGTGAATGTAATTTCTGTTGTGGCGTAGCTCTGAATGAAATTGGTGATTTAAATCAAGTGATTTGAGTTCATAATTCCTCACGCTCACCAGGAGCCCCCCCTGTGGAGTTTTGAGGTAGTATAGTTGTCATTTTAATCTCATTTTTTCAGTGTTTTCTCTTAAGATGTTTGAATTCTCTGTTTTCAACATAGTTTTCTTACTTGTTTTTTTCTGTCTATTACAGGTTGAGTACTCAATATAAACTTAAAAATCCAAAAACACTTCCCTTGAAGTATTTTCCAAGAATTTCTTTCATTTTCATGTTTGTTCTAGTCGTCATTTTGAAAAAACATGGAGGTTCTTGCAGTTGAAATTTTGTCAACATATCATTGTTTTTCACTACTTTCTAGAATAGTTTTTAATTCCAAGTTTTGTAGAATAGTTGTTCTTTTAATTTGATAGTTTGATTTCCTTTCATTGTTTAATAGAATAGATTTCAATTTTTTTTCAATATAATAGATTTCAATTTCTTGTCCAATTAGAATAGATCTCGAACTTTTGATAGTATAGTTTGCTTTAAAATTTCTTTTAAATTTCAAAGCTTTGAGTTTGAATTCATTGGCCTTTTCAGAAAAAACATGTGCATATTCTTATCAAACCTTAGTCATAAACAATTTTAAATCCTCATGTGCAATTAGATTAGTTTATTTGTAGTGAAAGTAGATATCCTAGCACATACAGTGTATGTATACTTCATAAGCTCACATACCTAGATTGACATATAAATGCAAGTACTTTAACAATCAATTAAATTACCCAACAGATATTCTACTTGGGTTTCAAATTTAGTCCCTGTTAGAAAGAAGTTTGGTGAGATAAGGTTATGTGTCGACTTTCACTATCTCAATTAGACATTAGATAAAGACAATTACCTAGTGCCATCCATGGAACAAATTCTCTAAACAATATCCGGGTCTGAGATGTTTTCACTTCTAGATGGATTTCCTGGCTACAATTAAGTGCTAGTGGCAGAAGAAGACCATCTCAAAACCACCTCCAAGGAAAAATGGGGAACATTCACCTTTAATTGCATGCCATTCATGCTTATAAATGTTGGTTCTACATTTCAAAGAGTAATGCACATTTCCTTTTGTGGTGTAAGTAGACAAAGTGTAGTTGTTTATCTGGATGGTGTTATTGTTTTCTTTAAAAAAAGATCAAACCATATGTTTCATCTGAAACAAATATTTGAACAATGTCACATATATGGGATTTATCTCAATCCCAAGAAAAGAATCTTCAATGTGTCAGGAGGTAGTCTCTTAGGACACACCATCAAAAAGAGTGGAATTAAAGTCGACCCCAAAAGGGTCAAATCTATAAATCATATCTTGTTCCCAGTAAATAATAAGGCTATGCATTCTTAGGGAAAATTAATTTCCCACACAAGTTCATCTCTAACTATGCTGATATAGTCAAACCATTATAGGAGATGATTAAGAAAGATGCAATTTACAAATGGGAAAAAAGAGAGAAAGATGCTTTTGTTCAAATTAAACAAGTTATTATTGATGCACCTGCTTTGTTTACTCCTAATTATGGCAAGGATTTCCTGCTTTATACCTTCACCTCATATCCATTTATTGTGTTCATATTGACATAGAAAGACATTGAAGGAAATGAATGGCATATTTCTTTCATGGGTGTTGGTTTACAAGGGTCATAACTGAATTAACCTACCATCGATAAACAATCTTACACTATATGCAAGGCAGTCAAACATTTCAAGCCATATCTCCTTAAAGCACACACAATCATATACGTGCCTCATCTAGTGGTCAAGAAACTCTTCGTACAATAGGAGATGGGTGAGAATAGGGAAAATTGGATTACTTGTTTACAAGAATATGATCTAGATTTTAAGATAGTTCATACTATTCATGAAGGCTTCACTAGTGGAGAAATATTATACCATGTGGGTTCATATTGGGGGATATAAATTGAGTAAAAAATGACATAATATATTGGGGATATATAGGGGGTAAAAGGATTTTATATTGGCAAGTATAAAAGATGTAGCTCAAAGTTAATGAAAATATATAAGGGGGTATAAAAAATGTTAATGAAAAAATGGATACCTACAATATCTTGTGAAAGTATGGGTTTTTAAAATTAGGAAGGTGTATTGGGTTCGTATTGGTAGGGGGTTAAATAATGTGAATTTTAAAGGTATTTTCCAATATGTAGTCAAATTAAGGGTATTGTTTAGTATACCACAAATGCACGTGATATGTCAGAGGTTCAATGAGTGAATCTCCCATGATACTATTAAGGGTCATGGCCTCTGTCAATTAGCACCAAAAGTCAGAGATGTTTTAGAGAAATATTTTTTGGGATGGGAACATGAAAAAGAAATGTATAACATCAAACAAGTTCCCCATAAAAGCACAGCAATGTCATGTTACTCAGATATACAAAAATTCCTTGAGCACGGTACCTTTCCCACACATTTATCAAACAAACAAAAGAGGGAAATTCTCTTTAAAGCTCTATCTTATCAACTTGTTCATGGAGTGCTTTTCCAAAAGCACTAAAATGTGTCTTGATAAGATTTCTTGAGCCTAAAGATATGGAAAAGGTATTAATAAATTTGCATCATAAACTGACAGGTGGTCACTATGCACGTGATACAACTACGCATAAAGTAATAAGGGTGGGTTATTATTGTCCCACCCTATTCAAGGATGCTCATGCTTATGCTCGCAAGTGCCCAACTTGTTAGAGATGTGTTAGTCGAGATTAGAAGTTAGCCACCCCACTTTTCCTGTAGTATTTAAGGAACCCTTGCAATAGTGGGGACTAGATGTTATTAGAGAAATATTCACACATTCATTAAGGAAACACTGATAGATTCTAACAACAACAAATTATTTTCCTCGGTGGATAGGAGCAGTTCCTTTAAGTCAAGTGAACAACTAGGAATTCATCTAATTCTTTAAGAAAAACATTATAACCAAGTTTGTAGTTCCAATGTTTCTTGTCTTTGATAATGGGACTTAATTTTCTTCGATGAAACTTTATGAATTCACATTAGATAATGGTATTGTATTAAATCATGCATCTAACTATTATCTGCAGATAAATGGTTTAGCTGAATAAATAAACAAAAATCTTATTCACATAATCAAGAAAACCATTTTCTATCAGCAAAGAAATTGGCACAATTCTTTGATAAATTCATTATGGGTTGACCGTGTAACTCCTAATCCTTCCCTCCAAACCTCACTGTACTTCCTATTTTATGGTAAATAAGTTATCTTTCCTCCAAACTTGTATCTCCTAGCTTTGAAACTCTCCCAAGAGTCCGAAGGTATACCTTTCCTTCTGGTTCAAAGAAGGATATATACTTTTCTCAAACTTGAGGAAGAAAGTCTCAAAGCTAAAGAAATATTTGTCGTGCACCAAAGTCGTATTAAGCATTGGTCAGAATTTTTCTTTGCAGGGTCTAAGAGTTTCAATGTGGGTGACTTAGTATTGAAGTGGGACAAAGCCCACAAAGAGAAAGAAAAACACACGAAGTTCCAATCTCCTTGGATTGGCCCATATACCATCAAAGAGAAACTTGTTCATAATGCTTTCAAGCTGAAATACTTAGATGGGAGGACTGACCGTGTTCCCATAAATGGATGAGATTTGAAACTCTATTTTTAGTAGAAACTCTAAGATGCATTTCCTATGCAATATTTTTTCTTTTCTTTAGCGTCTGTTATCAGTCGTATGTGTGTCATGTCAACTTGTGTCTGGTATTGTTTTGTGTCCTGGTCATTGTATGTAAATAATACCATGTGTGAAAGAGTACATGACTCTGAAGGGATTTTTGGTGTAATGAATAGGAGATGTGACAACCAAAACTATTGGCTATAGGTTAGTTCTCCTTCTTTGATTTGGGAAGATGCCATAAGTTGAGCTAAGTCCAGACAGAAAATATGATGCAACTAAAAGGAAAACCTTGAGGGAACCTATTAGATTTGCATCTATTATAATATCCAAACTCCTTAACTTGGTGTTAAATATACTTGGTTTTCTCATGGTTATCCAATCTAGTAGAGAAAGGATGAGGGGAAAATATATAGCGAGAAAAACAATAAGATAAGTTATATAAATAATTATATGAAGGGGAAATCTCCTCTCCTCTCAATAATTCAGGATCCCTCTTCCACCTATTGAAATAATAAGTGTTGAAGCATAGTCCTATTAAATAAATAAATAAAGGGTGAAAGAATAGAAAGGCTTCTTATTTAGGGAGGTGAAGAAAGTGACTTTGCCAGGGTACTATTCAGGCTGGCTCGCAGCGAAGAAACACTTGTGCTCCTATAGTGACTCTTCCAGGGTGCTATGTAGACCTGCTGGAAGTGGAGAAACACTAGAGATGTAATTCACACTCTAAATATCTTAAACTTGTTGCGCATATTACCCTTTCCTATATTGAAACAATTGCGATATGGAATATATTTTGTGTGTTTGAACCAAGTAAAGGAAAGTAATATGCCAAGTATACAACTATGTCGCAAGGGGAATTCAAGGAAATCTAATTGGTGAATAAATAATTCCTAAAGGGATGACCTTTAACTAAAAAACTATTCCTAGGTATAGAAGCTAAAGTTCGTTCAGTGTGGCACCAAGTATTGTCACTACTACAACGCCCTCCAAAATTTCACTACATTCAAATTTTTGAGCCTAACCAACTGGCACATCAAGTGTTCATTTGGTTTTCAAGTGTTGTTTCAAGTCATTCTACATGTTTCAAGTTTTCTTTATCATTCTTAAGTGTTTTCAAAATATTTAGAACACCTTTGGTGCACTTCACGTTTGTAACACCTTTGTTTGTTGTAAAACAATACTTTTGGTCGTAGTCACACACACTTTGTTTATTGTACTTGGGGAGTGTTTTCAAACTTGTGTTTGGATGTGTATTTATCATTATTCAATTCTATATAAGTTTTATTGGTCATTTATTAGGTGTTGCACATGATTTTATGTCTATACTCATTGTGTTCGCCCCCTATACTATCCTCTAGACTTAGATAAATTTGGTTGCACAAGTTAACCCATTAATGCTAGAAAAAAAAAATCACACTCTTAAGCCTTGATTGGGAATCCTTCATTATTCAAAAGTGTGCCCTATGCCCTCCAAGAGTGCATAGTGCACTCCTAAGCCTCATTGTTCCTTTTTTGAACTGTGCCCACCTTGACTCTCTTGAGCACATGAGCACACCCTAAAGCCCTTAAGCCTAACCCTTTAGCCTTCAGCCTTGCACCATGTTCCCTCTTTGGCCTCTTGAGGGCATGAGCGCACCCCAAAGACTTGAAGCCTCTTCTATTTAGCCTTTGACAAATCTCCATGCACCTTACTTGTCTCCTTTGAGTGCACAATGCACTTGGGAAGCTAAAATTCTCTTCCTTCGTCCTTCAGCCCTGTGTCCTGTACCCTCCCTTGAGCTCTTTCTCTCTTGTTAAGTGCATGATTGCATCCCAAAACCATAAAGCTTCACCTCTTCATCCTTTCTAATTGTGTCCTTGCACCCAAAAGTTTCCTTGTCCTCTTTGAGCACACTGTTAAGTCATGAATAGAAAATCAACATGAAACATGATAGAATATGAGATTTTTTAGGTTAATGTTTGCTTGGATTGAGTGATTGAAGTTGAAAGTATTTCAAGAATAGCATGACAAGGATTCTTGAAGAAGATCAGGTAAAGAGGGTAGTTAAAGGAAGAACTCAAGAACAAAGAACACATTGAAATATTGATGATCAAAGCATCTTAAAGGCTCCATGAGATCAAAGACCCTTTGGAGGGTGAAGACATCAACAACATTAGAGTTGCATGCAAGATCGAAGACAAAAGTGGAAACCTTGTCACCTATCAAAGAAACTCCATGTCATCTATCACTATGAGTCCTAGTCATCAATAATAGTTACTTTTCATATGATGATGTAGAAATTATGATGTACTCATGTAATTATTGTAAATACAAATAAGTAGAAGTCCAAGAGTCATGTATGTACAAAAGAGCCATGTAAGAATTCCAAAATATATGTAATTCTAAGAGTCATATGTAATTCCAAAAGTAATTTGGAATTTCAAGAGTTATAGAATTCCAAAGGTCATTAGAAGTTGGAAAGTCAAGAGTCGTGAGGATATGAAAATTCATTCCTCCAGTTATAAAAGGAGCCTCATTCCTCAAGCAAAGGAATTTTAGCCTTATATTCTCCGACAAGGCATGAGAGAGATAGAGGTAGTACTTTTGAGGGGAAAGTAGTGGCTCTAACACTCTACTATTGGAGCTAGTGATGTTCATTGTACTCATGTATCTTGGAAATTTTGTTTAGTACTTGAAGCCATTTGGCCATGTTGCACTAAAAATTGTCACTTTGACATTTTGAAATCTGTGTGAGTCCATTACCACTCATACTTTCCTCCTTTGCAAGTCTTAAGCCTCAGTTCTTCATATCAAGCCTTGAAAATAAGAGAAAGTCCTCAAAAGTCTCTAAAAATCTAGTTCCGCACCTAATGGTCATGTCTCTTGTGCATCTAACCGCTCTGTCTCTGTGTTATGGGTGTGGACCCCTGTAAAAGTTAAAAGGTGCAAGATATTCTTAAAAACTCACTTTGAGTCATTTCTAGAAGCTTTTGGAAGGAATCTTGAGGCGGCAAGTTCGCTCCTTTAAGGTTCATGCATCCCATACCTTAAGGAGCTAACCCCTTGATGTGAGGAGCTTATCCCTTTGAAGGAGGACTCTATCCCTTCATAGGAGGACCTGTAACCTTCTTCCTCTACACTATAAAATGAAGCATTGGGCTGGTTACTGAGGAGGTTGAAAGCTGAATATTTTTGAGGTGAAATGCTGCTGGAACTTAGTCTTCATAATTGAGCTTTTGTGAGGAAAGATTACATACCTCTTTGATCTCATTTGGAAGAGTGTGAGGCTTGTCAAAGTAAAGGAGACTCATGTTTTGGACCCTAGGAAGAGCTTGTACAACATCAAGGCACCAAAGGTTGTAAATTTCTTCTATTTCAAAGTCAATGCAAATAAGTTTATTTTTCTCAATAAGCTATGTTTTATGGTTTATTTTATGGATTCCTTGATCACCATAATGAACATGTTTTATGATATTAGCTATGTAGGTGTTATTTGATGTGTTCTTGTTTGTGTTTGTAGGTTCTCAAAAGGAAACTCTTTTGGAGGGTTGAAGGTTTGCTGCTACAAACTAGCGTTGGACATAAGGTAGGGTCTAACACCTCTATAGTTTTTATTATGAATCGCAATATGTTTAGAGAAAAATAGATTTTCTTGTCTACTTGTTGCTAGATATCTTTAGATACTAGGGAGATCGACCTTGTCTGCAAGATAGATTTATCCGACCAACAAATTGGTGACTCCACTGGGGAACTGAATTTGGTTTTTGGTTTTCCTTTGTCTTTGACTTGAGAAACTTGTTCTCGTTTTTGGTTTTTTCTTGATGTGTGTGAGATTGGGTAGTTTTTAGGATCTGGATAATTTTTTGTTTTTTCGAAGTTTTCAAGGGACCGCACTTTCTCTTTATAGATAGTGCGAGCATATCCGCACTTTTCCTTTAGTACACAGAGCAGTACCGCATCTGGTTCTTCTGGAAGCCTGTAGACCCTGTCAAATTTTTGAAAAACCTAAAATGTTTTCTTCCAGTTAAGTTTAGGTTTTATTTACGGCTTTTAGTGTCTACCCAGATCTGCATGTGTTCTGTCAAAAATCTCTTGCAAGTAAGTTCCATTGGTATTTTTGTTTTAGATGATTTTCTAGAAGTTTTGCATGCCTAGATTGGTTTTCACTTGGTCTATGTAGTGACTCAAAGATTAGAAGCCTAAGAAACCTTAGATTACCCTGGTGTCTTTTTGTCTTCTTGATGAGTCTAACTGGTTTGTGAAATCTATCCTTTGTGAGAAATAGATTTCATTTTCTCTTTGCAAATCTTTGAATGAACTTGGTTATAAGTTTTGAATTTCATTTTTATAAAAGAAAACATATTTGGATGTTTTTTGATTGATTTGTTATTCTGAATGAATTAATCCTTAGTTTACTGAATAACTAAGTAAAACGTCCTAAAAAAGAATTGAAGCTTTCATACAATTAGGTTTTTAGAAGTTTTTCAATCTCAAGATTAGTTTTTGTAGTTTTGAGTATTTTCTAGAAATTGTACATCTCTTTTGAAAGAAATTGTTTTCTATAGTTTTGAGTGTTGAAAAAGGGAAAGGGATTTATTGTGAGCCTTAATTAGTAGTCTCATTTTGAGTTCTTATTGAAAAAGACAAAATGATTTTCTTTTTATTTCTATGTTGAAAGAAGGATTTGTTTCTCAAAGAATTGCATTTTCGAACTCTTTCTTTTAGCTAGAATTTCATTGAAAGAAAAACGAATTGCTTCTCATTTTAGGTGCATCTTTTAGTGTTTTTGGAGTCAAGTATTCACACCATCAAAGTTTCATTTCCATACCTATTGACTTAAGAAACAACCCATAAAAGTAACGCTTAATTAAAATTGATCTAGCAATCTTTTTTATTTCTAGGGCTCTTATCACCAATATAGCTTACGCTAGTATCATGGAGTAGGGAGTAATTAACTCTCCAAGATAGTTAAAACAAAAAAGTAGCTATATCTTGCGGTATGAAATAAATCCAATTGTAACTGATATAATCTAGGAAGCTCCTCTTAAAGGAGTCAATCATGAGATCATGTCCGAACCTTTGAGACAATCAAGTCTGTCTCATTGGAAAAGATAGAATATTTGCGCGTATTATAAACAGTAAACCTCAAATTAACCATTGTTGAGGATCCTGGGGTCACTTGTTGGTAAACCTTGGATTGATCATGTCGAGGAGCCTTCAAGGGGATTGAACTTTGTTACTCTGCCCTTGTGCATAGATCGGATCGTAGATTGTTCCCCCAATTGTATTTGTTGTTGTTGGTAACCTTAGTGTCCATAAACTTAAGATTATTTCCTAAGGTGATGGTGAAGGACGGGTCTCACTATACCTAGAGCAGACGTCGACTAGACTCACTTGGACTCTCTGGGGGGTTCTCTTCACTCGAGATGGTTATGTGAAGAAACTTGTGCTCGTCTGTT
Source organism: Pinus tabuliformis (assembly GCA_031772625.1). NCBI lineage: Eukaryota > Viridiplantae > Streptophyta > Pinopsida > Pinales > Pinaceae > Pinus > Pinus tabuliformis. Next base: position 709,687,222 of record CM062812.1, on the reverse strand, counting down.
TCATTAAGCAGGTTGTCAGGGTAACTATTCCAACTGCCCTTTCTGTATTAAAATTCTACAACGTTGGATTTCATCACCAACTAGTGTTTTTAGTACGGGAAGTTACTGTTTGTGTGTGGTTTGAACTCTTAGATTTTTTTAGGAATGTGATTCAATTTTTTGTTTCTTTAGAGACTTTAGGTGCTTTTATTGAAATTTTCTTTGTTTGCATGTGATTATTTTCATCCTACACCCAGAGATTATTATTCTTGATTGATCATGTCGAGATAGTCATCTATGTTTTCCCAATCACCGGAAACATTTTTATATGGCGGTCCTACTGTTCCTTTGGGGTACCAGTCACTTTCTGGTACTTTTTGAGGAGAAACTCCTCGACCAACTGGACATCAGTTATCACCTGGTAATAATGGAGCTAAAATGTTGAGTGCAGAACAAATTTTTATGATGTCTGGTAGTATTCCAAATCCTCAACCTCAAGGTAGTCAGTTACCGCCTGGGGGGCAAGGTAGTCAGTTACCACCTGGGGGGCAAGGTAGTCAGTTACCACCTGGGGGGCAACCTCAAGGTAGTCAGTTATTGCCTAGGGGGAAACCCCAAGGTAGTCAATTTTCGCTTGAAGGGCTACCTCAAGGTTTTCAACCTTCAGGATAGTACATGCCCTAAGGTCAACCCCATATTCCTCAAGATGCTTATCAACCCTAGATTCAGTACATGCCTCAGGGTTATCAACCTCAAGGTCAGTACCCAACTCAAGGTCTCCAACCACCTTCTGGTCAGTCATTTTTACAAGGAGCTGGAAATGTACCTCTTAATTATTAGCCCTACGTTCAACCTGGTTATGGTCCTCCATATGTACAACCTTTTATGGGTCCCGGAATGGATATGGTGTGGGATTCATCTCAAACTCAACAGACTTTGCAATCTAATGTGTAGTTACCTTATCAAGCTGGACAACCTTTAGTTTCTGGTCCAACCTGGTAGCCTGTCCAACCTACGGTTCAAACCGCTGCACCCAGTTTAATTCAGCAGCCTAGGCCTAGCTCACCTCAGACTCTGCCTCGAACTGTTGCTGCAACTACTGCATTTTCTGTTCAACCTACCACACCTATTTCTGGAGTATCTGTAGCTCCGATTTCTACTATCCCTACATCAGTGTCAACTCCTCAAGTCTCTGTGCCCCAGTCAGGACCTACAATTCAAACTTCGGTCCAGATGCCTGCACAACAAGCTGGTCCAAGTACAATTGCCACGAGTCAACCATACCAGGGACAGTAACAATCCAGTCCTACTATACAAAAGCCAGTGTATCAGTATCAACCGTACCCTGGCTATACTTATCAACAGCATCAACAACCCCAGTTTGGTCCGGTTAATCCTGGTTTCCCAGGAGGTTATAATATTCCTAATGCAAATTCAATTCCAGGTTATCCTGGATATCCTCCTCCTAGAGCTGGTCTCGTTACACAAGGTTTTCATTACCCTAACCGTCAGTTACCTTTTATTGCAACTTTGGATTTACCTGATTTGTCGCACCTTACGAACGATCTGATTTACTATCTTCCGTATTGGCCGCCAATGCCTAATAAACCCAGTGATATCCTGAAGTTCGAGGGTAAGTCAGGTGAGGATCCGTCAAATCATGTGATGACTTATAACCTCTGGTGTGCATCTAATTCCATCGTTGATGATTCAATTCGCTTACGTCTTTTTCAAAGAACTCTTATTGGTCTTGCCGCCAAATGGTACATTGAGTTACCACGAGGCTATTTTTATAATTTCAGTCAGTTAGCCACTAATTTTTTAACTCATTTTCAGTTGCCTGTCAGATACGAAAATGGCACGGAACTGTTAACTTCACTAAAACAATCCACATCCACATATATTTCTGATCATATTCATGAATGGCAACGTAGAAGGCGTTTAGTGAAAGTTTTCATTCTGGATCAAATTTTAGCAGAATGGTTCATTAAATCATTGTTACCTAAAATCACTGAAGATGTAGCTAAGGCAGGAGTTGTCACTGAAGAGCAAGTCATTACTCAGGCTCAATACCTTGACCTCGTTTATACGCAGTCAGGTACTTTACACGAAAAAATCCCTGATCTTCCGAAAACTAAAACTCTTTCAGGGTCTCATGTCGTTGATGGTATGATTGGTTCAGTTAGTATTAGAAGCAAGAAGAAATATTCAAAGAATTCTTCTCCTACAATAACTTTAACTATTTCCTCGTAAGGAGATTCTTCCGCAGAAGTTTCTGTCGACGTCCACGTCGTAGATTCATCTACGACTAAATCCGGTAGTAAAGAGAAGGGGAAGAATAAAAACAATCAAAATTCAAAAGATAAAAAAAATAAAAATGAATCTATTGATGAAAATCGAAAACCTCGCTATCCTTGTTTCATCTGCGATGAGGATCATTTCACTAAAGAATGCCCATATTGAGTAGAGTTTTCAAAATTCGTTAAAGGTTCTCAAACGCCTGCTGTCTTGAAGGATCCTTCTCTTACTCAAGATAGTAAAATGGTTGCTTCTTCCTCGAATACCTCAGAAGAACCCATTATGATGATGTCTCACGTCGAGATTGCAACACGATCACAAGATTATGGTAGTAACAATCCTGTTGATGGTAAAGAAGCAGAATCTTCTAATTCAAACCCATCAACTACAACTCCTCCTGGGTTTGTTCCACTATAGATTGAGAAAACCAACCCTGACTTAGTAATCAAACCGCCTGCTAAAGGTATATTTCAGAAATCAGCTGCAGGGGCTGATCAGAATTATAACATTGTTGAAGACTTAGCCATTGCCCCTTCAGCAATGTTGGTTTTGGAGGTGCTGCAATCATGCCTAGCACAATGTAAATTACTATTGTCTGCTATAGGAGCTATCGATATTAAGGATTCGAACCTAATAATCTTCGATTTAGAGGATAGTACACCCCGCCTTCCTCATCAAATGGCTTTCCAGATTCCAGTGTTAGTAAAAAATAGACCTTGCTTTCGGACTGTGATTGATGAAGGGGCTTCTACGTGTATTATGTCGATCCAGTTTTGGAAATCGCTTGGTTCTCCGACACTCAATCAGTCTCCGATGATTCTAAATGCTTTTGATGGCCGAGGGTTCCATCCTTTTGGTATTTTGGAAGGTTTACCTATAGGGGTCGAAGGCAAAACTGTAAATCTAGACGTGGAAGTGGTTGGTGCCCCTCTCGTAGTTGGTCTTATCCTATGGCTGCTACTGTTTCATCAGTCTTTCAGCTTATCATGTTTCCTCATAACGAAATTTTTTTTACCATAGACTAGCTGGCTTATTTTTCATCCTACCCAGCCTCTTCAGAAAGTATTCAACATGTTGGTAAAACAACTATCCCTTACAAGGATGTTGGGGTAGGCTTGATTAAAGATTCTGGTTTACTGGGAATTTTTTTCTTCCCTCCTCCTAACGTATCGCCTTCTATTACGAATATTCAAATGATTTCATCAAACCCTATTGCTTTTGATGATCCTTGGATTGTACCTTCCGATTCTGAGGTGGATTCATTTGATGGCGCGATGCCTTTGAATCCCTTTGAAATTGCATATCAGGCGGTACAGTTGTTTTCTGATACTTGACCTATCGCGAGGATAGTTTCTTCCTGTCTCAACCTCATTAAAAAATGAAACCGGACGTCGCGAGGATAGTTTCTTCCTGTCTCAACCTCATTTAAAAATGAAACAAAATATTGCGAGGATAGTTTCTTCCTATCTCAACCTCGTTAAAAAATGAAACCGGACGTCGTGAGGATAGTTTCTTCCTATATCAACCTCATTAAAAATGAAACAGGGTGTCGCGAGGATAATTTCTTCCTATATCAACCTCGTTTAAAAATGAAACTGGATGTTGCGAGGATAGTTTCTTCCTGTCTCAACCTCATTAAAAAATGAAACCAGATGTCTCGAGGATAGTTTTGTTCCTGTGTCAACCTCATTAAAAAATGAAACAGGCTGTCAAGCATAGTTCATGGTCTTATGTCATGCTCGTTAAAAAATGAAACAAGGAGTCTCGAGCATAGTTCCTGGTCTTGTGTCAAGCTCGTTAAAAAATGAAACAAGGAGTCATGAGCATAGTTCCTTGTCTTGTGTCAAGCTCGTTAAAAAATGAAACAAGGGTTTTGAGGATAGTTCTTTTCCTGTGTCAACCTCATTAAAAAATGAAACAACTCCCTTTCCAAGTCGAGTCTTTCCAAGATCTCGAATGTGAAACTTCATTCCATCCACTTGGTTGAATGCAATGAAGCTTGGGGGGCATGTACTTTGTTTTTAGTCATTATGGCGGGGGCATGCGAACTTATAACAAGCATAGTTTTTCATTTCAAGCTTGTGTAAACATGAAACCGAATCCAAGCAGAGTTCTCTATGGTTCAAGCTTGTGTAAAAATGAACTTATACCCGATTTACATCTTGTGATTGTCGTTTTTATCTGCTAAATTCTGTTAGATGAGCCTTGGTTGTTTTCATTCCATTGCCACCATCTCTTTGGATAATCATATGCTTTCACTTGATTGTTTACCCTTCCTGAGGGACCGCAACGATGAGTGGTTTTGTTAGCCAGCCTCTTGACCATTACATGTTTTGAGCAGTTCCACCATTGCCGGAACCAGTTGCTACCCTTTATACCACTGGTTCCTCTAGGACGAGTCCTCTTTAAGCTCTTTTCTGACTCGTAAAATATGAAAAGATTGTCGAGCTTTTCCCTTTTCAACTCGTTAAACAGAATCAAAAGGGTGGTCCACTTACAACTCTTTTTTGACTGTATAAACATGAAAATATCGCTGGACTTTTTTCATTTCAAGTTCGATATTGGTTATAAAAGAACGTGTCTTCGATCTTTTTTTTTACTTTTTCAAATCAGGGCCACTAATTATGAAAAGTACTCCTTGATCTTAATCATCAAGCGGTTCTCTCAAGTATTATTTTATACTTTTTCGGGCTTGAGGGACACAAATTTATGAAAAGGGACACCCATGGAGTTTCCTTAAGTTTTTCTTCTGACTCCCTAAAATTGAAAAACACAGAGTTCCTCCTATCCTGGACTCGTTAAAATTTAACAGTAAAGGACCTGTTCAATTTTAAACAGGAACAAACCTCTCCTTCTCAGGGTTCAAATTATAAACTAAGTTGGACTCATCCGAAGGGTGAGCTTATAAAGAAGAAAATGTTATCCTCCTCAAGCTTGTAAAAAATAAAGAGGTACTTGCCAGAAATGGTGGGGGAAAAGAGAGAAAAATGAACTTGTTTGTTACACTTTGTGTTTTAGAAAAGCAGTTAACCACTCTTGAACACAACACTTTTTGTTTACCTGGGTTGGGAAGTCCTTTGCCTAACAGTTAATCAAACAATATTGAAAGTCTTCAACCGGTTTCTGGGTATTAGCTTTGGGTCAATTATCACCAAACCATCTGCAGTGTCGTTATGTGTTCAAGAGTTTAGTTCAAATAAACCATTCATTTGCAAAATATCTATCATCCATTTTGACCATCCCTGAGTCAGTCCTTGCTACTATATTTCTTCAAAACTTGATCTATGATTTCGTGTTGTGGGCTTGCCTACGACAGATCGCTTTCTATCGACTTTAGCTCATTATCTAGAAAGATGATCTAGAAATCGTCAGTACCTTGGAATCTGCATGCCCTAATGGCAGGTTTCTCGCCTTCGACGATAGGTTGCATCATTGACCTTCGATCAAAAGATTCTATGACATGTTCGACATCAGCTCATTTATTCACATTTCATGGATTATACTGAGTACTTTGAGAGCCATTGACATTACTGGTGGTTTCTCTCACACTTGTTAACAGTTCACATCATTGACTGGTAATCAAGTGGTTTCTACCATGTTCGACTTCGACACATTCATTCACATGGATAGAATCGTAGTAGTTCGGGAAGCAGAAATCAAGACCCTGGATCTAGTTTCTACCATCGAGGCTATGAGGAATTTTGTTACTCATTATACAGTGGACTATTCATAAATAGATGGTTGTGCCCATACTGTGTCTACATATGTCTATACTCATGATGTATTACAAAATCATTCCTGTATCAGAACAATTTAGTTAGTTAGTCAGTTTTCTAGTCAGTTTTGATCTGAGTATGGGAACACCTACCTCAGCAATGATATGTTCACATATATATATTTTTCATTGAATGTTTTTTACAGGTTCTGACTAGGGTGTCCACAGGATGATCCTTGAAATGATAAAGTACTTCACTCTTCATACATGAAAGGCTTCATTTTCATCTATTATAGACTTCTCACTTTAGGGGGCAATTTGTTGCACTAACAATTGTCACCTTGACATTCTGCAATCTGTGTGAGTCCATTACCACTCATACTTTCCTCCTTTGCAAGTCTTAAGCCTCATTTCTTCATATCAAGCCTTGAAAATAAGAGAAAGTCCTCAAAAGTCTCTAAAACTCTGGTTCCGCACTTTCTCTTAGCATTACCCGCGGTCCTGCACCTAATGGTCATGTCTCCTGTGCACCTGACCGCTCTGTCTCTATGTTATGGGTCCAGACCCCTGTAAAAGTTAAAAAAGTGCAAGATATTCTTAAAAACTCACTTTGAGTCATTCTTATAAGCTTCTAGAAGGAATCTTGAGGTGGCAAGTTTTCTCCTTTAAGGTTCATGCATCCCATACCTTAAGGAGCTAACCCCTTGATGTCATGAGCTTATCCCTTTGAAGGAGGACTCTATCCCTTCATAGGAGGACCTGTAACCTCCTTCCTCTACACTATAAAATGAAGCATTGGGCTGGTTATTGAGGAGGTTGAAAGCTGAATATTTTTTAGGTGAAATGCTGCTGGAACTTAGTCTTCCTAATTGAGATTTTGTGAGGAAATATTACATACCTCTTTGATCTCATTTGGAAGAGTGTGAGGCTTGTCAAAGTAAAGGAGATTCCTATTTCAGACCTTGGGAAGAGCTTGTACAACATCAAGGCGCTAAAGGTTGTAAAGTTCTTCTATTTCAAATTCAATACAAATAAGTTTATTTTTCTCAATAAGCTATGTTTTATGGTTTATTTTATGGACTCCTTGATCACCATAATGAACATGTTTTATGATATTAGCTATGTAGGTGTTATTCTATGTGTGTTTTTTTGTGTTTGTAGGTTCTCATAAGGAAACTCTTTCAGACGGTTGAAGATTGGCTGCTACAAACTAGCGTTGGACTTAAGGTAGGGTCTAACACCTCTATAGCTTTTATTATGAATCGTAATATGTTTAGAGAAAAATAGATTTGCTTGTCTGCTTGTTTCTAGATATCTTTAGATACTAGGGAGATCAACCTTGTCTACAAGATCGATTTATCCAGCCAATAGGCCAACACATATTCCTACATAGATCATGGGTGTTTTAAGACTATTCTTCTAATGTTTGGAGTTTATGCTAGATTTCACATGTACTAAAGTAATTGAACTATTTCGATGACTTTGGTGGTAAAATTGTTGGAAATGTGTCATGATGATTTAATGATTGTAGAATCTATGTCAACTATTTTGCTTGATGTCTAATGATTATTTATTGTTTATGAGCATTTGTATCCACCAGATTAATGCTATTACTTCTCTTTTAGAGGCTCATTTTCTCTTCCTTGCAGTGAAAGAACCTTGATATATCTACAACTTAACATTCACAAGGAACACTCTCTTTCTCATTTAAAAGTAAATGTGTGCTTCTCTCTCATGCTAATTGCATGAACCAAGTCAAATCCCTAAGTAAATATTAGCCAGACCATATTTCTAGATGGGACTCTTACAAAAAATAGTGTGAGGTATAATTGGGATCTCATATCGGGAATATCCATTATATGTTGTTGGTTTCAAGCACCGTTAACACAAGGGTACTAATCCTCACCATGAATATGAAACAACTCGATCAGGTTGTTGCACCACATATGGATTCTTCTTGACCTGCAATGCTGAAGCATCATGCTCGTCCTCCATCTAGAGGTATAGTTGCTACCAATGGAAACTCTTATAACTTGGATTTTAGCTCATCAATCTCTGCCGAAGCTACTACCCCTAGTTGTCCTTTTCTTCTTTGGACACTTGTATTGTAGTGACCAAACTCACCACAATTGAAGCATTTTATTTTTGACAGATATTTCTTCTTATTTTCTCCTCCCTTTGAGCCTTGTCCCTAATTGGGACCTTTCGCGAAATATTTTATGGGTTTTGACGATCTTGTGTTCTTAGCCTCGATGACACAAATCGAGACTAGAACACTTGTATTATGCTACAAAATCTAACAATATTCATTATTACATGGTAATTAAGATGATTCAAATTTCAAAGTGAATGTCCATATCCCAAAAAGTGTACATTTGAGAACTTTTGAACAAATTTGGCATGATTGAATGCAATAATCTCTCTACACCAATGGAACAAAAATTGAATCTCACATCAAAATAAGGGGAATTGGAGGATGCAATCATGTATAGACAACTTATGGATAACATCATCTACCTTATCACCACCATACTAGATCTTTTTTTTTCTTGGAATCCTTTCTTGATTCATGCAAAAGACTTGTGAAGGAAATTAGTCTACTTCAAAAATTATCTAAGGTACTTAAAGGAACTAAATATTTTGGACTTACGTAATCTAGGATGGATGAATTCAACCTAATTAGATATTTTGATTCAAACTTTGATGGGGACAAAAAAATGGCGTATCCACTTTAGGCTAGTTCATGAGTATTGAATAAAAAATTATTTCCTTGAGATCACACAAATAGTTAGTTCAAGTAGATTCCACAACAAAAGTAGAATATGCGGCAACTGTAAAAGAAAAAAAAGAAATTATTTGGCTTGGGAAAAAATTTCTACGAGAAACAAGTGAATACAAATCCTCTTCTAGTTGACAATACTTTTACAATCAAGTGGGCTAAGAATCCTAGATTCAGTGATTGGACCAAGCACATCAACACAAAATATAATTTAGTTCAATATCATGTAGAGGTTAAGACCATTCATTTCAGACATTGTTCCACCACTAAGAAAATTGCAAACATCTTCACCAAAGTCCTTGGGAAAGAAAAGTTTGAAAATTTCATAATGATACTTAGACTCACAAACACCCCTTTGGCTTAGGGAGTGGGGGTGGCGAGAGGGGGGAAATGTTGGAATCATAATTCTTCTAGATGTTGCATTAATTATAAATATTGTAAATAATAGAAAATGAAGATTCATAGGTGGATAGAAAGATTTACTTGACCTTGGAATATGAAACCAAAGATTACATCAATTATTTTACACAATTATTGCATATTAATGAGAATTCATTCAATTATGGTGTTTATTCTAAATATAAACATAATTATTTTAAAAGAGGAATTATGGTGTTATAATGAGATTAAGAATTAAAAAAAAAATACTAGGAAGGAACCATTAACTTTATGTCATATCAGATCAAAAATAACTTTCCACTATTGCTAGCTTCAAGCAAAAAATATGTCAAAAATAAGAAGGAACTCTCACCAAATTCATAGCGAAATGGGGAGACGGGAAATACTCAAATGTTGTGCAAGAAAAGAATATGTAAGGTTTATTATTGTAAAAATGTAGACGATGAAAAGTATTTTCTCATGGAGTGCACAACTTGCACATACCTTAGATCTTATTTAAAAAAAAAAAAATCATACCACTAATATTTATCATATGTGAATTGAAGAAAATCAACATGAGATTAATAATGGTATTTCTTAGTCATTTGATGGTAGAAAGTGTTATCTTAGTTTAGCTTTGAAGTGTAAGGTTCAGAAATTTCAAAATTTTGTTCAAAAGATTCAGGTACGTTGATATATATATATATATATATATATATATATATATATATATAAAGTTTTAAGGCACTAACAAACCAATTTCCCATACAATTTATCTTCATTCGACAACTAGAATTGATCAATTAGTTGACTCTTATCGTGGTGAATTGGGCCTAATCTTCACGAAAGGGTTAATATTTCAAAAATAATGACACAAACTCAACAGTCAAAGGGAAAAGGTGCCAAAGCATGTTTTGTTTTCACTCGACAAAAATCTGTTTTTTAGATCATTTTTTCCTTGTAAAAGGAAGTAAATTTGGGCACGGTTTTCTAACAAATGGGAACAAGTCAAATAGATAACACAATTTTTAAATTTTGTATTCTTTGAAATGAAATTTAAGTTATTTGAGTCAATAGGTCGCAATTTAACTTGAATTTCAATGAATACAAAATTTAAATATGCTTTCATGGATATCAAGGGAAATTAGGAGTTTACTAGCAAGATTTGTCTAGTAAAGTATTATGTACTATATTCCCCTACATCTATCAAGCAACAAGAAAACATTAATTACATTTTAAAATGGAAAGTAATACCCCTTATTACATATATATTACATGGGTTGACTTCAGGATCACAACTCTATCACATAGCAAAGCACTTCGACTTAGAGAGAAATTCCATTCTTCTTTAAGGATTCAAATGTAGATAACATTTATAATAATATCACATTTTCAAAAAGTAAACTCATTATATATATATATATATATATATATATCAACTCACTTTTTATAATTGTAACTTGTTGTAGCAGCTGCAACACCCTCCAAAATTTTGACATATTTTTGAATTTTGGAGCCTACCGTGGATCTTGTGATTGGTCATTCCATAGTCACTTATTGGTTAGCATATTAATTCAAGTTCCCTTCTTAGATCACAAGAGTCGTGCACACTTTTATCTTTGCACCGAGAGGCGCATTCTACAACCTAGGTATGGGGCAAATGTGTAAGTTTGTCCGTGTGAATGAAATTTCACTAATGTCGGCTAAAATAAAAAACTAAAAAAAATATAAATAATAAAATCTAAATAATGTTGTTTTAAACAATAACTTACATAAACATATAAATAAACAATTAAAAATTCATTCTATATTCATGGCACCAGCGAGATTCGTGTTTATTCTCAGTTGTTAACACAACAAAATCTATCGGATGTTCATGACACTATTGGATTGGTATTCATTCTTAGTTGTTGGATTCATGCTCTACATTATCAGCCAACTTCCATGGAAATCCTAGTTTGACCTTTATAATAAGCATAATCCGTCCTTGATAATGGTTATTGAGCCTCCACAAAATTTTATAAGCATTCAAATTGAATGCATAAAAAATGGGTCTACAACTCGTGAACGATTGTTCCAAGATGACTCCCTAATATCAAATTGTGAATTTGATATTCCAAATTCTAGGGGCATGATTTATAATATGTCAAGAGTGTTCAAGGTCTTCGAATTGAATAAGTACAGTCATTTGTTTACAATTGCACAACTAGATAGCAATTTAACATCAGATCCAAGTAGACTTCCTGAATTTACATTTGGAAGTCCAGGAAATATTGAAATAGTGATCTATCAAAAGGTCAAGAGGAAATCAATTATGTTCAGGATTTATTCCAAAAGCCATGAAAATTTTCAAACAAAATATTTACTAGAAGAGGGTGGTGTAGAATTTGTTGCACTATGTGGCTATGCTAGAATGGTTGTGAAACATGAAGTAATAGGTTTGGTGGAAGTAATATATATTATCAGTCAAATTCTTATTTGCATAAGGAAAACAAAGATACATATCACATTGGAACAGTACTATTACATAAAGTTTCCAAGTTTATTTGTTGGGATTGGTCTGGTAGATCTCTATAGCCAGTTTGGTGTAGATATCACATAAACATGTAAACATAAACATAAACTTAGATTTAACATGTAATGTTTAACATTTAACATTTAATTTTTTTAATTTAATGTCGGTCCTATTTAAAAATCAATCTAATTATTATTATGTATAAACACAATATACATAAAATGAGATATGGTAAATAAAAAAAATATAAACCAGAGGTATGGTAAATAAATAAAATATTTTTTTATACTTACTCCAAAGGTATGGTAAATAATAAAAATATAATTAAACTAGAGATATAGTAAATAAATAAAACCTCTTTGTGTATTTAATTTGTAAGCCTATTTATATTATAAAAACTCAAAAAAGATGTTTTATTTAGCTGAAGCCTATGGGCCAAATACCATGGGACAAATTATTATTAATACCATGGTCCAATTACCATATTTATAAAAGAGGTATGGTAAATAAAAAAATATAAAAGAGGTATAAAGAAGTACGGTAAATAAATAAAAATATATCAACTAGGATTATAAATCAACATCTAATTATATACCAAGCCTATGGGCCAAATACCAAGGACCAAATTATTATCAATACCATGCAAAAAAACATTATTAACCCTAATATTAATATTATTAAATTTAATAACTTTGGATTAATACATTTTATATTTATATATATATATATATATATATATATATATATATATAACTCTAGATATATATGGGAGGAAAGAACAAAGTCATATAGTGAGAGAGGTGGAGAAATAGGGGGAGTGACAAGGAAGAGATGGAGGTAAACTGAAGGAGAGGGGAGAGGAGGAATGAAGAGCAAGAGATAGAAGGAGAGGAATGAGAGAGGTAGAGAAGGGCAAGAGACTTAGAGGGAGAGGGAGACATAAATATGGAGGTGGGAGAGAGAGAAGGAGAGAGAGAGAGAGGTAGGAGAGAAAGGGAGAGAGAGGAAGTATGAGACAGAGGGCTTGAGAAAGGAGGAGAGAGGGAGGGATAGAGAAATGGAGTTGTAGGGGGAGAGAGGTAGGGAAGAATAAAGACATAGGGAGTGAGAATTGGAGAGAGAGGGAGTGACAAGGGAGAGATGGAGAGAGAGTGTGTATTTTTAGGGCTACGATAAAGAGACATAGAAGGAGAGATGGATACAAGGGCGGAGAGAAGGAGAGAGAAGGAGAAAGGGAGGGATATAGTAACATAGTTGGAGAGAGAGAGAGTGATGGGGGGAGAGAGAGGATTGGAGGGCAAAGAGAGAGAGAGGGAGAGGGGGGGGGGAGATAGAGGGAGGTAGGAGAGAAATGGAGAGATAGGACTTGAGAGAGATTAAGAGAGTGATGGGGGAAGAGAGAGGATTGTAGGGGTGAGAGAGAGAAAGAGAGAGAGAGAGAGAGAGAGGAAGGGGGGGAGATAGAGGGAGGCAGGAGAGAAAGGGAGAGATAGGACTTGAGAGAGAGAGGAAGAGAGTGATGGGGGAAGAGAGAGGATTGTAAGGGGGAGAGAGAGATATAGAGATGAGTGAAGGGAGAGGAGGGTAGGAGAGAGAGGTAGAAAGAGATAGGACTTGAGAGAGAGGAAGAGAGTGATGGACGAAGGGAGAGGATTGTAGGAGAGAGAGAGAGAGAGAGAGAGAGAGAGAGAGAGAGAGATGGGGGAAGAGAGAGGAAGGTAGGAGAGAAATGGAGAGAGAGGAAGGATGAGAAAGAGGAGGAGAGACGGAGGGAGATAGGAAGAGAGAGGGAGGGATAGAGAGATGGAGTTGGAGGGGGGGAGAGGGAGGGAAAAGTAAAGACATAGAGAGTGAGAAGTGGAGAGAGAGAGGGTGTGACAAGAGATATATGGTGAGATAAAGAGACAAAGAAGGAGAGATGGAGAGAAAGTGGGAGAGGAGAAAGAGTCATATAGTAACAAAGTTGGAAGGTGAAGAGAGAGAGAGAGAGAGAGAGAGAGAGAGATGTGAGAGAGTGGAGAGAGGTAGGGAAAGAGAGATGGAGATAGAGGGGGAGAGAGAGAGAGAGAGGGAGGTAATAATAAATACATAGAGAGAGAAATGGCGAGAGAGAGAGAGAGGGAGGTAATAATAAATACATAGAGAGAGAAATGGCGAGAGAGAGAGAGGGAGTGATAAGGAATATGGAGAGAGAGGGAGAGAAGATAGCATGAGGGAAGAGAGATAGAAGCGAGGGAGAGGGAGACAAGGGGAAGAGAGAGACAGAGAGAGAGAAAGGGAGAGGAGGAGGGAGTGATAGATAGATATATTGGAGAAAGAGAGTGTATGTTTTGGGGGTGATATATATAGATAGAGGGAGATATAGATATACATGGAAGGTGAAGACAAAGAAGAGAGAGATAGAGATAGGGAGGGAAGGATGAAGAGATTGATAGATATGGAGTGATAGAGAATGTGTGTTTGGGGGGTGATATAAAGAGAAAAAGAAGGAGAGATGGAGGGAGATGTAGATATAGATGGATGGGGGAGAGGGAAGAATATTTCTTGTACTAGATGCATTAATTTCAATTTAGATGGTGATTTCTAATCCTATTTGATTACTTACAATAGATGCATTGATTTTACTGTAGATGCTTATTTCTAATGATATTTGATTACTTGCTGATCAAGTGCTCAAAATCAGGCTCAAAAATCAAAGTGTTAGAATCTTGATAAACTTAGATTTAGATCGAAGAGCTCGTTATTTTGATTTAAACGGTAACCCTCAAATCTGAGCTCGTATGTAGAAGTTATAGCAAGTCAAAGTTTAGGTTTGACTTGCTTACATGACAGGATTGGATGACATGGCATGTTCCATCAGTGAATCGGGAGGCACCAAGTGGTAGGCCGCCATTGGTCCTCTCATTTCACAAATCACATATCGACGAAGGGAGGTGTTACAAAATCGGCCCCAGGTAAGATCAGGGTTGCGATGCGATAAATAGCATATCACATATCGAAATAGGGAAGTGGGTTAGCATTACAGAGTTGGCCCTGGTAGGTTTGGGTTGCGATGTGATATCGCATCCGAAAATCACAAAATGGAAAAGTTTTGCATATACAATACCCCAGGTTATCTGCCAAAATGTGAAATGTGAAAGGATCCCAGATGTGAAGAGACTTTAGGTTCTGGTTAATACTCCCATCGAGTTTGCCACATTGCAATTGCACATTGCCTGCTTTGTTCATAGACCATAAGCCCGTAGAACTTTACCGATTGTGGCTTATGATGGACAGTCAGTGTCAACAGATTATGGCCCGCTGCACAGAAAAATTCTTGTCCAGTTAATGGATTTTTGGAGATAAATTGTGGATTCTTGTTATATGGAGCAACGTGTGGAATGAATAGTGGGAGAACTAGGAGAGGTCATAACATATTCAGTTTTCCACCAAATTGGATGCCAAAAGAGGCTAGATAACCATTTTTGAGTATTCTGGACTCATTGGAGTAGGTTTCAAAAGCATTTGAGCATTGTAAACACATATTTTTACACTTTTGAGCATAATAGAGAGGCCCAAGCCATTGGAAGCTGGACTAAGGAGACGTAGCCCAGGAGGGTTGAACTCCTTTATCATGTGCTTATTGTAATGTGTTTTTGATGTTGTTCTGTACATGCTTATGTTGTTGCTCAATTTCTGGTTTTTGTTAAATTGCTCATAAAATTAACATAAAAACTCTTCATTTCACTTGCAAAAATTGATGAATCCTTAAGCGCAATGAAAGTATTTTATTTATAATCTTAGAAAGGTCTTAGCATTGCAAACTAATATTCAAAATTAAATCAATTTGGTATCATAGCCCTAGGTTTTCTTTGTGAAAGCAGGATTTAATTGTTTGTAATTTTATGTCATCACTATAAGGTTAAAACTCAAAATAGGTGAAGGAAAGCTGGTTGGAAGCCCTAAAGTTGGGTCAAGGGGAAGAAGAGAAAGGTTTCCACAATCTCTAACACCAGTTCCACCTCAAGTTGCAGTTGAGACTCTAGAGATCATATCCCATGAAGGAGAAACTACAAACATGACAGAAGATGAGAAGACCTTCAGAGAGGCTTTTTTTGATATGAAAAAGTGATGAGCCTCATAAATGGGTAATTATATGGGCTCATTTTACCTCCTAACCTAGTCAAATCAACCATTCTCTTAGCTTATTGTATGATTTTCTGATTATATTTATGCTTATAGAGTGAGTTGAGTTAGTTGTTATGCCATGTGGTCTAACATGTATTTAATACAGATTATTGATGGATTTCGAGATCAAAGTCAAGGATTCAATGGCCAACCTGCAGCAATAACTCAAAGTGGACTAAGGAGAGGACTTATAGGAAGGAATCGCCCTCATTTATTGCTCCTCACTTCGAATTCCCCTTCATTCAGCTCGGAGCACAAGTAGCTGAATCATGCACTAGAAGGCAACCGAGGAAGTGGAAGATGATTGAGAGTTATCTCGAGTTTTGGGAGCCAAGCCTCCTTGATTTTAAGGAAGCTATTGGTAGCTTCAGATGTATAAGTAGAGAGGCCTAGGGCCTCACCAGGGTTGGATTTTTTTCTTATGTAAACTCTGCTCAAATTTCAAGCATATTACTTTGTGACAGTTTTATGTAATCTTGCTATTGTTTTGATAATGAAGATGGAATCCTTTTTGAGCTAGCGCTGAGTTACCTCAGAGGGCTGAAGCTCTTGGGTTAGGGCCCAATCCAAGAAACAAAGCTTCTCTTTACTTGTATTTGTATGCTTTACCTCAGTTTGCAGATTAATTTGTTGTTAGATGTATTTTTCTTTTATGGTTAAGAATAGGTTGCTTTTGATGATTTAGTAGTTTGCTTTCATTTGTGATTTTTGTAGCAGGTTAAGCAGTGATAAAAAAAGATTCAAAAGGCTAGCAATAGTGCCTTGGCCTCTCTTCCTCCCCTTGGGACCATGATTTGAGGCAAAGACTTTCTTGCTACCCCAAAAACGCAGATTTTCCTCATTCATAGGACTTCTAGTGTTTGCAGCGTTGTAGTAGATTAATGGTCCAGTTTTTCTTTGCTTTAGATCTTCTTTATAATGCTCACTTCCTAATTTACAATAGTTATTTTTCACACTTTCCTTTCTTGCAGCATTTCCCAACACTTCCTTATATGCATCATAGTTTAGGCCATTTTAGTGTAAAACTCTATTTTTCCTAGGATGAATTCATTTCAATGATTGCTTGATTTTCTTGGTTTCTATGTAGCAGATCTATTCCATAAGTGGGCTAGCTTACCAAAAATCACACCCTCCATCTGATTCATGCACTATAGATCTCCCAAACCTCACCTTAATTCTGCCCTAGTTTCCTTCATTTTTCATAGAACTTCTTCCTCTCTCCTTGAGCAAACCCAATCATCTTTCTCTCTCCTGGTGATTCATGGTAGACCTTAGGCACCCTAACACCAAATTCCAACCTTAATCCACCTTTTTCACCCACTCTCAAAACATCAAAACAATAGAAATTTCTCTCGGCCTCCTCCTGTAGGCCTTCTATAGTTACCCTATTTTCCTCCTGTAGTTTTCCTGTGTCCTTCTGTAGTTTTTCCTGAAGGCTTTCTTTTGAAGGTTGAGTGTGGGAAAAGCCTCCAGAAGGCCACCTAAGACCTCATAGGACCCATCCACACCATCCTACATCCTCCCAAGCTCCAAAACTGCCCTCTAATGCCACATGTTCGCTACACACAATAAATTCAATGCATGTTAAATTCACATAAAAACACATAAAAATCCAAAAATATGTTTTTTGCTTATTTACTTCCAAAAATAGCATGGTTAGGTGTTGTTTACTTCGTTGAGTAGGTAATCACATTCATTTTATGGTTTTCATATTGTTTTTGGCAAAAACAGAATTAGCATGTTAATTAGGGTTTATGAGGTTTCGCTTTACATTCTAGTCTTTCTCCTTTCTGCAATTAGAATAACCTCTGTAGAGTAATATTTCCTTTCTTTCATCATACATAGAGCTTCTTCTAAAATCTATAGAATTTGGCTTGAGCTCCTAGTGATCTTGCGTTAGCTAACCAAGTGACAACCTACAATGAGAACTAATACTTGTGCATACAACACCGACACTTCCAAGTTTGTTACGAACTACCAGGTTGATAAAAGTAAAGTTGGCAGCCTAGGAGTTGCAGCATTCTTGCTGCAATACTGGCGCTCACAAATTTTTGGTGCCATTACCAGGGAAGCATCAGAGTATTCTGTGATTACTGCTTTCTTCTATTTCTTATGGCAACATTATGCTAATAGTTTATTTCGGCAAGAGTAGACTAGTCATTTCTTTTCTTTCAGTTCTGCATTTCCTTTCTTTCCTTTTCAATTCTGCAAATTTCTATTCATTAAGTTCATTTCAGCTAGTTGCAATTTGTTTCCGTTCAATCATAATTTCAGTTTCTACTGGTACTTCCAGTGTGGTAAAAAAGAAACAAAAACCAATCAAAAATATTTCCTTTCATGCCTCATAGGAATAGAGATAATTCAGGAAATTTTTTTCTCAACACCCCCCTTGCCTCACACAGCCAACCTTCTCTCTTCTTCAGTGGCTGTGATCAAGAAGATCCCTTAGGTGAATAGCCAAAAATATTTTAAGAACCTATAGGGGAAGAAGAGGAAGAAAACTTTCCTCTTGAGCCAATAGCTGAAAATAGAAATGCTAGGGGGAATGGAGAGAGAATAGAGGGTACCTTTCCCATTCGAGAGACCAACGGGGACAACAAAATGAAGAATATAAGTCCTTCAACCCTACCTCACTTCCATGGTCTGAATACAGAAGATCCTGACACCTTCTTGTTCGAGTTTGCTATCATCTGTCCAACTAATGACTATGCAGAAGACGAGCAAAAGTTCAAATTGTTCCCTTCTACTCTCAAGGATGCACCATTACTCTGGTTCATGGGATTACCTGGCAATAGCATCACAACTTGGGCTTAGATGTAGTAGGCCTTTACCAACAAGTATCGAGACTATTGTATATCAAAAGATACTGAAGAAGAAATCTTCCGAATGACCATGGGAAGTGATGAGTCCCTGGAAGACTATGAAGAGGGCCAGGTGTGCACTTGACCCTGAGTCTCTAAAGTTGGTCCTGCTTAGGGGAATTCAGGAAGAGCTTATAGAAACCCTCCATCTACTGGCCGAGGGAGACATCTACCAACTATCCTATGAAGACATAAAGACTTTTTTTAGAAACCATTCTAGAGCAGCCAAAAAGAAATGTAGGGGGAGTCAACCCATAGCTAGTACCTCTTCTTCCAATTCATACATTAAAGGTGAAATTGGAAACATGCTGGAAGACTTCAAGAGTGAGATGCTATAGACTCTTTCCATGCAAATGGATATCTTACATATCAAAAGAATGTAAGAGGAAGCAGAGAGGGCTTTGGTCATTTTTTTCCCTAGATGCACTAGGAGGAGTCCTAGGAATGAATGCCCATTGAACTCTATAGAGGTTTGTTCAGTCTGTGAAGAAGATCATTCTACAGATAAGTGCCCTTCCTTGCCCGAACTTAAAGATGTATACCAAGGGGCCGAAGGAGTCACTGAACCAATCTATTACATAAACCAAAGGAGGCCGCATGGACCTAGATCATACCAGTAGGGGATGCAAGGGATATCTCAAGCATACTACAACCCCAACCAAGTCACCTTCATACCTTCTTGGGGCCCTCCTACTCATCCTTCCTGGTCCACGCCTCCCCCTTGGTCCTTCACATCTCAATATCATGCCCAACTAACCACCCATTTATTTCAATCCTATGCCCAATCGTAACCTTAGTGGAATGCATCTCATCAGGGGTGGAGGCCCTAATACACCTATCTTCCCGTTCTTTTGCCTCCACCACCTGCCCAAACAAAACCACTACCTTTGCTCCACCAAGGCAACCCAAAATGCCTACCCAGCCGAATCCAAACCCGAATAACAGACAGACTCAACAAGTGTATAGTGGGGAACCATCATGCCCAAGTTATGCTATGGAGATTCAAGAAATTAACTTGTGATCTGGGAAAGTTCTCCCAAATAGCCAACCTCCACCTAGGGAGGTTGAGGAAGATAAATAGGAAAGTGAACCTAAAGCAAATCCACCCTTTCCTGAGAGGTTGTTCATGACAATCCAACCTACCCCACAAGAGACTAAACTCCTGGGAGAATTGAAACATTTACGTGTGAAGATACCACTTCTCTAAGCCATAAAATATGTCCCTATCTACAATAGTTTGATCAAATAGAAGTGCTTTAGGCATCCAGGAAGGTGCAAGAGAGATGACCCAATCATCAATGTCATAGGACAATTGTCCGACCTAATGTTGGGGTAGGTAATCTGTCCAAAATATCTAGACCATGGAAGCCCAGTAGTTGATGTCCACATCAATGGCACAATGATCCCACATACCTTGATTGATCTGGGAGCTTCCATTAATGTGATGAAAAAGGACACAATGCTCAAACTTAACCTCTAGGGCTCCTTGAGGAAGACCATGATAGTGCTATAGCTAGTAGACCACTCCACAGTGACCCCTGAGGGGATTGTGGAATATGTGATGGTCTCCATTGATTCTTGGAGTACCCTGCCAATTTCTTAGTTCTCCAGCTGAAGGCAAAGCTCACTGGGTATCCTCTCATTCTAGAAAGACCCTCGTTGGCTACAGTCGATGCCTACATCAACTGCCGAGGTGGGAACATGACCATAAAGAATGGGCACATGTCCAAGCAGTTAGTCCTATATCCTCCTACCCAACCCTCGCTAGAACATGATATACCTCTCTAGTTGGAGGAGGAAGATGAGGATGAATTTTATTCTACACCACTTTGTGCATTGGAAATCGCCATGGGGGGAAAACGGCAAGATGAGGATGATATGATTGAAAATTTGATTCAGAATCTACCTCCCGGTGTATCACCATTAGAAGACATAGTAAGAGAAACCCAAAACCACCTTTCAACTGATCTCTGTGTGGCCGAGTCTACTTCTCTCTGTGTCAAAAATATAGAATTCAGCCCAGAAAGAACATTGAAAATCAATCCATCCCATTCTACTTCCCAGGAGAAGGAGCTATGCAGCCTCTTGAGAAAACATCTAGATGTGTTTGCCTGGAGTTATAAGGAGATGAAGGGAGTGCACCCTTCAGTATGTACTCATCATATATACATCAAGGAAGATTGCAAGCCATTCAGGTAGCCTCAGAGGAGGATGAACCCAACGCTTAAAGATATTGTTAAGGAAGAACTGCAGAAATTGCTTGATGCAGGATTCATCTATCCCATTTCTGATAGTGAATGGGTCTCTCGTTTGGTGCTAGTGCCAAAGAAAAATGGTAAGTGGAGAATCTATGTTGACTATCGGGAATTGAACGAAGCCACTAAAAAGGACCATTTTCCTTTACCTTTCATAGATCAAGTGTTAGACGATCTGGCAAGGAAAATGTTTGTCTCTTTCCTAGATGGGTTTAGTGGGTACAATCAGATTCAAATCAGCCCAAAAGACCAAGATAAGACCACTTTCACTTGTACTTGGGGTACCTTTGCATACTGGATCCTTCCTTTTGGTTTGTGAAACACTCCATCTACTTTCCAAAGAGCTGTATTGAGTATATTTTCTGAACTGGTTCATGATGCAGTAGAAATATGCATGGATGATTTTACTCCTTATGGCTCTGACTTTCAGGAAGCTTTATCTAACCTACGAAAGTTTTGGATAAGTGTATTGAGATGAACCTGTCCCTCAGCCTGGAAAAATGTGAATTCTTGATGAATGAAGGGACCATGCTAGGTCATGCAATATCTCAACAAGGATTGCAGGTGGACCCCAACAAAATTGCCATCATCCAAAAGGTCCCACCTCCTTAGAGGGTGAGAGATGTTAGAAGTTTCCTAAGCTTAGCCGGATATTACAGGAGATTCATTAAAGACTTCAACAAGATAACCTCTCCTTTGTTTGGCCTCTTAGGCAAAGATGTTGAGTTCATATGGTCATAAAACTATCAAGAAGCCTTAGATACCTTGAAGAGTAAGCTAGCGACTGCCCCAATTCTCAGAAGCCCAAATTGGGCCCTATGCTTTCACATTCACACAGATGCCTCGATCAAAGCAATAGGAGAAGCCTTAGGATAAATTGATGAAAAGTTACCTTATGCCATATACTTTATAAGAAAAAACTTGTCCAAGGCAGAGTTAAAATATACAGTGACCGAGAAGGAACTCCTAGCTATTGTGCATTCCTTAAACAAATTCAGACATTACATCATAGGCTATCAGACCTTTGTGCACATTTATCATGCTACAATTGGATATTTAATGAACAAACTAGATGTAAATGCTCACATTATTAGATGGTTTCTTTTACTGCAACAGTTTGATTTGACCATTATTGATAAGTCTGGTAAAGAGAATGTTGTTGCTGACTTTTTGTCTAGAGTAAATTTGCCTATAGGTGAAGAAGGAATGGTGGATGACCAAATGCCAAATGAGCACATGTTTGCTATATTAGTTCTCTCTCCATGGTTTGATAATAGAGCAAACTACTTGGTTTTAGCACAGTTCCCACCACACCTATCCCCAAAATAGAAGAGCAAGATAGTAAGGAAAAGCACCCCTTTCACTTGGATTGGAGGCAATCTCTTCAAACTTGGCCCAGATCAGATCTTGAGAAGATGTGTCAGGGAGGAGGAAGTCTTTGAAATCCTCCTAACCTGTCATGACGGGCCTTGTGGAGGTCATTTTGCAGCAAAAAGAACCACCTTCAAGATATTGCAAGCAGGCTACTACTGGCCCACTCTTCATCAGGATGTGAGGAGATACACGAGCCAATGTGATCAATGTCAGAGGATGGGGAAACCCACTCCAAAGGATGAAATTCCAATGTAGCCTCAAGTGACCTTTGAACCATTTGAGAAGTGGGGCATGGACTTTGTGGGGCCTATTAAACCCCCTTCAAAGCAGAAGCAATACATCGTTGTGTGCACCGACTACTTGATAAAATGGGTAGAGACAAAAGCAATCAAAGTAGTGATAGAAGAAAAAGTAGTTGAATTTTTTAGAGAAAACATATTCTACAAATTCGGGTATTCGAGAGATTTTGTCATAGACCAGGGTAGTCAGTTCACTTCTAGCCTGATTGAAGACCTGCTCACACATCATAAGATCAAGCACAGGACTTCCAACCCTTACCATCCACAATCCAATGGGCAAGTGGAGGTCACTAACAGAGCATTGGAAGGGATCAGGGAAAATTTTAAGAACCCCCCCTAAATTTATAAATATAATAAATGGGCGAATCTCCATGGTATATAGGAAAAATGGAAGGCGATTTTATCAATAATATAATATGTATATATAATTTTTTGGCGAATCTCTCACCAGGCATGGCGAATATTTTACTCAATTATAAAATCTTGTAAGATCTTGGCAAGTCTTTCACTAAATAATAAAACTTTGTATGGATCTAAGACGATAGAATTTCCCCTTTAAATAGTCTATGCTCAAATGAATACCATGGTATTACCATGGGTCAATACCATGGGTTATCATAAACCTGGAGCTTAAAAATTACTATTAGTAATTTATAAAAATTAATAAAATTAATAGTTGATTTTTATTTTATTTTTTATTTTAACCAAGCTAAAATTTTTAGCCTACATTAAATTACAACATCCATTTTTAATCTTGACCAAGCCCCAAGAGGATCAAATATTTTTTCACTCTATGCTAGTTTGCATATCACGATATTTGATACCTCTTGGGGGTTAGTAGATCCAGAGATGGATCTATGCTGGTTTAATTAATTCCCCCATTTAAATAGGCTACATTCCAGGTGAATACCATGGGTCAATACCATGTGCCATTTTGGTGAATACCATGGGTCAATACCATGTGCCATTTTTATTTTTATTAATTCTAATATTAGCGTTAATAATGGTTTTTTGCATGGTATTAAAAACAATCTAGTCCATGGTATTTGTCCCATAGTATTTTGCCCATAGGTTTCACCTAAATATAACCCATTTTTTGAGTGTTCGTAAATATAAGGTGACTTATGGAGTAAATATAAAAAAATGTTTTATTTGTTTACCATACCTCTGGTATTTGGCCCATAGGATTCACTTAAATAAAACCTCTTTCTTGAGCCTTCATAAATTGAACAAGGGTTATGGACTAATTATAAAAAGAGGTTTTATTTATTTACCATACGTCTAGTTTATTTATATTTTTATTTATTTACCATACCTTTTGAGTAAGTATAAAAAGACGTTTTATTTATTTACCATACCTCCACTTTACTTATATTTTTATTTGTTTACACCAAGTGACTTATAGAGTAAATATAAAAAATGTTTTATTTATTTACCATACCTCTCATTTATTTATATTTTTATTAATTTACCATACCTCTTTTATAAATATGGTATTTGGCCCATAGGATTCACTTAAATAAAACCTATTCATGAAAATGGGCGAATGGATTCACTTAAATAAAACCTATTCTTGAAAATGGGCGAACAGAAGGTTGTAACTCCTAATTTCAAGGGCTAAATTTACCTTTTTTACCCTCTCCCTTAAAATAAGGTGGGCTATTTGAGGTGATTTGTAAAAATGTACTATGATACAAAATATTCGCCCACTAAAAATTTAAAACCCCTTAATTTCGCCAAAGGGCGAACATTCGCCCCTAAAATTATCCTTGGAAGGGATCCTAACCAAGGTAATGAACAACAACATAAAAGACTAGGAAAACAGATTGGTTTAGGCCACTTGGGCCTATAACACAACATGGAAGACCACCATCGGGTTCATGCCCTATGAACTAGTCCATGGGAAGAAGGCTTTGTTGTCAATAGAGTTTGAATTCAATACCCTAAGGATGGAAACTTAGCGAGACCTAGACCTCAGCCATGCACAGAAGGAGAGATTACTTCAGCTCAAAGGATTGGATGAATACATATTGTAGGCCCTTCTCCACATAGAGGTAGTTCAACTTCAGAGAAAGATATGGCATGACAAAAATATCAGGGAAAATCATTTCCAAGAGGGAGATTGGGCACTACTCTATGATTCAAGATACAAATATTTCAAAGGAAAGCTGAGGTCAAGATGGTTGGGACCCTACACTATGGAGAGATGCAATGAAAATGGTTTAGTTATTATCAAAATCATTGATGATGAAGCCATCCCCATGCTTGTCAATGGACATCGGTTGAAAGTCTACAAGAAACCCCTCTCCAAGCGAGAGTTTGTTGAAGATTTGAATAAAACAGTGATGGTAGTGGAGCATGTCTTAACTTCCACTTCACCCACTCATTGAAGAAAAAGAGAAAAAAAAGGAAAAATAAGGACTCAAGTGAAAACCTCCATGAGGGGCTTGAGTCCCATCATTGGGTTTAAAACCTCTTCTGAGGCGGTCTAGTGATGTCAAAAAAAAGGGAGAAAAAAAGGAAAGAATAAGATCCATGGGTGAAAACCTCCCTTGGAGGCACCTAGGGTAGGCAACTAAGGTGAAAACCTCTCTGAGCCGCCCTAGTTGTTTTCCAACAAAAAAAAAAGAGAGGAAAAAATGAATTTTTATTGCATTGCAGGTCTGTAGGAGGACTACAGGGAGCAGAAGAAGGTGCCAATGGAACCCTGACATTCATACCAACACCCATCTCATCTTCTTCACACCTTCCTCCATCACTTTTGGCATCTCTTTCACCCCACTGTACTTTTCTTCCAAAATCTGTGTTTTCTACAGGAGGTTCCTGTAGGAATTATAAAGAGCCAAAAGTGTCTATAAAAGGTAGTTTGAGGGACCAGGAGAGCTTCATGAGGAACTTATCATCCCTATTACCACCTTCAAGCCTCCTTTCTACCATTTCCAAGCCTGCATCACACCCCAAGCATCATTTTCCCTGTCCAAGAAAAACACAGAAAAAAAATAGTTTTCCAATTTTGAAAAAAAAAAGGAAGGAAAAGGAACCAATAACCTTACCTGAAGCTTACCTGTTATCCCTCCATCATTCATTGCACCCCTGGCATTGTTCTTGAGTTCCAAGCAATGGGAAAAACTGAAGTTTCAAGGGGAGAAATAGCTACAAGAGCTCCTGTAGGAATTCCTGTAGCAGTTGATCCCATAGAAGTCCAGCACCAATAGCAAAAGAGTGCACCTCTGAAAGATGGAAAGGCACATGCAGCTCAGCTCCAACAAAGAAGAACCTACAAAATCACACAACCACACAACAGCAAGCGGGACAACATGCATGAAGAAAAATGAAGGCATGCAGTAGAGAAAGCCACATCACCTCACAGCCAATACACTCGGATCACAAGTAAGTAACTAAATCACTCCTCTATTTGCATTGGTCTAATTAGGAGTCATACAAAGGCAATGAGATGGTTGAGATTGAACAAGGGAAAGGTGGCCAGTTAACTTGACTACCTTCATTTAGTTGACTCCACTCAGCCGAGATGTCACCCACATGTGCGCACAGTCAACTCAAACACAAGATGCCAAGGACAGGTAATGGAAGGAAGTGTAAAATCTGATGCAATAATGAGGGATGATTATGAGGAGGGGCCATGATGACAAAGCAGGTGGGGACCAATGGTCTGAATATGGCCAACGTACACCTTGCCAGCTCAGCACTCATAACCGAAAATATCCATAAAGGGTAATGAGCACTCCTTCGCATGCATTCTCACCACCTTTGCTTCATTCTCTCCTTGTAACTCAGCCACAACAGTCTTCTTGTGCCCCCACATACTCTTAACCACCATCCTCCATTGATTTCCTCCCTATATTTTATCTCGGTGTTTTCTACAAAAACACCTATAGGAAATCTACAGGAGGGGCAGTGAGTCATTTTGAAGGGAGAAAACACAGTTTTTGGCATGAATTTCAGTCTGAAACCACCAACAAGAAGCTTTCTATGCAGGAATGAACCTTCAAAAATTTTCTACTAACTTGTTCTATTCCTTGCAGTTCTCTTTTTTGTTTGAAGGCATTCCAGTAGGAGATATGGAAGAAGATGACCCATTACCAATTTGGTTTATGGATTGGTGGGAAATATATGGTTTATCTCCACTCTTCTTAAAGCCATATTCTTTCACTTTACTGAAAAACCCAGGTTTTAGCCCACCAAGCATGCTTGTGACTGAAGTCTTGTATAAATCAATCAGAGATCTTGTGGAGCTAGACAGTACAGATTTTTTGAATGGAGTCAGAAGATGCGGCCATGTCCGTTGGTTCGTAATGAATCATTATAAGGTTAGAATTATCAATCCTAGTACAAACTATGAAGAGTTCCATGGCCAAGTTGATCCAAATCAGAATCCATTCATGAACCTGAATTATCTGGACCTACCTGACCCACATAGTACAATAGTCTAGGAATCAGAAAAAGAGGTGTGGGTGCAGTATTATTCAAATTACATGATTAAAAGATGGAATTATCGATACTACGCCGAACCACAGATTGATTACTATACCTTTTAAGTGTCGTCTTTCCAACCGACTATGTTGTTGGACAAGCTTTCGTGGGTTCCCTTGTCCTAAAATCTCCACACTGTAATATTTGTACAACTAAGATTTACATATCTAGACTTTAAGTCTTTTCGAGGGTTCTCTTATAATGAATATCCTCTGTGTAAGTACTGTGTGTACTAGATTCGGTCCCCATATGCCTCTGGCTATCTGTAAAAGGAGAAGGGATGAGATAACATGGGACAAGATGCCCATGCCCGAATCTGACTTTCGGTGATCTGATCAGACCCAATCGGCATCTTTCTTTTGAGTCATCAGTTTGTACATTCTGCTTTGGGCAGTTCATGGATGCTTGTTCCCCTTGGCCAGTTCTAAATACTTCAAACTACAAGGTAAGATTCATCCAGGGAATTGGGAGTTGGAGAGTTTAGAAGTCTTAGTTGAACTTTCTCCTGCTCTGCATTTGTGGACTCTTAGTCTGATCTGCTTGCACCATGAGATAAGTTTTAGTCTGTAAATGGTTTCAGAAGCCTGCGCATTATTACTTGATGCTAGTGTGAACCTAAAGTGGCCGAATCATATAGGTCTGCTTTAATCTTGAGACTCAGTCTGCTTGTATGCCAGGTAGCCTGTAGATCTGTTATGCTTCGACTAACTCATATCTACTAAACGCTGTAGTAGTCAATTTGAGGAAGAGATTGTCCTTCTGTAATATTTGCATCCATATATTAATAAAATCTTTCTGTTCAAATTTCCGCAAGATCTCGAATCATATCTAAAAGGTCATATCTGTAAAAGGTCCTGTAAAAGTGGTATCAGAGCCAAGTATTATTTGAGTGGATTTTGTTTGAGAGATATTGTTTGTGTGGATCATGAATTCGCTTGAGTCCTGAATAGTGTTTGTAGCCTGTGTTGTCATGGTTTGGCGTTGCAGGTGTTGAAGACGTTGGATAAGAATTCGTACTTCGGTACGCGAGGAAACTGCAATTTCTCCTACAGAAGAAAGCCGTAATTCTTCTTGGTATCATTCTGCAAGTCTTGAACGGGTATTTATCATATCCATCATTTACTATGGATGCATCTGATAGCAATAGTTTTTCTGAATCTATGGGAAAATTTGGTTCAAAATATTTTGATGCGATTCAAAATGAGAAAGAATTCAGATCTGGTTTAAAAGGTATATGTCAAAATGAAGATAGTTCTGGAAATGAAGCCTGCTTGAATAAAGGAGAGGATGGTCCTACAGTGAATTGGAAACCTCCATCAGTTTCACCCTATGATGTGTATAGATGCCTTAGCTCTTTTAATTTTAGAGCTCTTAGTCAGATAAAAATTAAAGAAAAGTCAATCAAGACAGAGTTGAGTCTCAATACCATGATGACAATCCTGCTTCTTGAACAAAAACATATTCAAGCTGCTCTGAAATCAGGATACCAGTACACCCATCTGGGGATGGTGAGGATAGGTCTGAATGCATTACATAGAAAAGGCCAGCAAGCCCTTGTCTTCTCAGCCCTATTTGATAATCGATGGAGTACTTTCACACAAGCCATGATAGGAGGCATCGAGACTAGTCTTTCTGATTGCCCTATCCAGTATGATGTTTTCCTTGATTTCTTTGTAGCCCTAGACAACCCAACATCCTGCGATGTTTGACCCTAGGTATCCAAACCAAATGGTATGAAAATTTTCATTCAAAATCAAAAAATTTGACAGTATTCTATATCACTTGTGTTAGATTTTATAATAATACTATTCCTACAGTTTTACATTCCCCTGAAAAAGATTCAGGTAGAGTAACCCTTGTATAGTATGACTCTGCTTATAATCTTGTCACCTCTGTTTATATTTCCTGTAAAGATTTATGTCCACTCGATGATTGGATTACCAATTGGGGAAAACCCACAAAGAAAACTGTTGCTGCTGCCCAGTCAATTATCACTGAGACAGATGGAAAGGTTATCACCAGATTCCCCAGAGTAAACACAGTCCAGCATGGTGGACCTTCTATCACTTCAATACCTGCCACAATGTCAGTTAATCAATTACATCCTGCTCAAACTCTAGCACCACCGCAGTTTGTAAATGACCAAGCAGTGTACGACTCAATTAGAAGATTATTTTCACAGCTAGGTCCTTCTCAACCATTCAGTTCAATCTATGATCATCTGCACTGCTCGAAGACTTTCTGTCAATTTTCTTTAGACCCTCCTACACCACATGGTGAATCTTCAGATAAACACAGAATCAATATGATCAGATTTATTCCTCCCTCTGACTCATCTGAAGAAAGTTATAAACATGTTTCATTTTTTAATCCTCAGGAAGAATTACTTGTACATACTGTTTCTGGTTCTTCCTCTTATGGTCTTGGTTATGATGGTCATTTTCCTATTCCTGCATATAGGAAAAATCCAATTGATAAGATACCAAAGCATGTTGAAATCCCTTCAGATTCAGAAATAATTGCTTTTCTAAAAATCTTCAAAGGAATTGGCCCATATGATCCAGAAGACTCCTGGAAAAAGAAAATGTTCAACTGGGACATGTTCACCCATGAAAAGGAACATTTATATCTTCAAGAAGTAAGACTTCTGCCAAAGGATGATCGACCTGCCTTCAACAGACAAAATGTTGAAAAATGGAAAGAATGGATGAAGGCAGAAAACCAATGGATATCATTCTATGAATGGTATTATCCTTCTGCAAACATAATAGAACAATCCTTGATGAAGCAATTCAGAAATCAAGCTAAGCAAAAAAGAATCAAGGACCAAGAAAAATTTGTAGAAGAAAAATTGCAAGAAAATCCTGTAGTAATTCCTCCACCTCTGAAAGCCCCAGTTTTCCATCCAAAGATTCAGAGTATGATGCATAAGCCAAATATTCCGAGAATCCTGATTGCTGTCAGAATAGAAGGTGAGGATTTACTACGAAAATTTTTTCATCAGCTCCATGTAAATATGATTAGGACTGGGACTCCTAATAAACACAAGTGGGAACTACTTGATGGTTCTATTTTAGAAACTGATACAGAATTCCCACCTTGGAAGAATTTTGTTATAAGAGGACAAGATGGAAAATTGTATAAATTACTTCCATCTCATTCTGATGATCCCTCTTTGGTGGCAAAAGATTCAATTGCTGCCACAAACTGGACTAATTTGGCCTTGTCCAGTCTTGAAAAATTTGTCAGATCTAGATTTGAAAAAGTAGAAACTGCTAATTCAGAAATGAAACTAATGCTTGAACGAATCTTGCAAAAACAAGATTACAACACAGTTTGTTTAAATAGCAGTGTAACTACTTTGGTAGAAAATGACAAGACTCTTGCTCAGAGCCTTGATAAATTGTCTTTGCAAACAGAGAAGAAGATCCATGAAGCAGCCTCAGCTCATGGACGAGAAATTGTCAAAATCAGCACTTCTCTGGATATTGTCAAAAAACAAGTTTGGGAAGTCTCTCAAGGAGTAGAATCCTTGAAAAAGAAGCCTCGAACAGAGCCTTACAAGTACACAACCTTATTTTCAGAGCCCAAGACTTCTGTTCCTTATTCTATTACTGCTTCTGTGGAAAGTCTCATAAGAACTCCCAGTTCCATAACCTTTCCACCACCAACTTCCACTCATCCATATTCATTGTTTTCCAACCCCAGTTTCTTTAGCCCAAAATTAGTTCCAACCAAATCTAAAGAACCTGAAGTATCAAGCAAAAGTGAAATTTTCACTTTTATGTTTGGAGATTCATCTACTAAAGATGAAGAAGAAAAGGAAGAAAAATTTGATACAAGCCTTCACAAGATTGAGGTTGAGCCAGAAATCGAAGACCTTGAAGCATGCATCAACAATTTTTCTAATGATAATAAAGAGCAATTTGATGAGGAACTTGACATAGGAGAGAATCAGGTTAACTCCACCTCCTCCAGATCCCGATGGGAAACAACTTGGAATCCTGCTCTTGATCGTAGAGACCTTATGAAATATGAATACCATAAGGACTGGTCTGCTAATGCCACATATTCATGGAATATTGATAATTGCACTGAAGTAGAAATCATGTCTATTTTACATTCCATGCTTGTTTGCTATAGGACCTATCTTGCAGATGATACAGGCCCCATTAATGCCACTAGAAGAATAATTGGAGGTTTTGAGGGTACTTTAGATTCTTAGCTAAAAGTTGAAACTTTGAAAGAGCCAAATCTTCTTCCTGATTGGGAAAGAGTCGTTGTTTTAAATGAAGATGGTACCACTCACATAGACCCTTTTACACACATGCCTGTCAGTAACATGATAGGGAAACTCCTATATGGCATTACACTCAATTTCATTGGTTTCCCCCAAATAACCAATGATATCACCACCATTACTTTGCTTGCCATGAAACTACATAACATGCAGCATTTTGAAGAGTAATTCAATGAATTCCTTCACCGATTACACACTTTGACTCCAGATCTTATTCTTGAGCCTAAATGGAAAGAAATATTTGTAGCTTCTCTTCCCCAATGGGTTTCTTCTGCTATAGTTAACAAGCTGCCAGGAAAGGTTGGTGATTACAAGTTTGGCATAATTCGACAAGTTGTTAAAGCTATCATTGTAGAACTCTGTTCACAAATGAAGATTGCTAGAGCTGCTACAAATCCTAAGAAATCGCATGGTTATCAACAACTCTATAAGAAATGGCATCTTGGCAAGGCTGGTAATTCTGAGGGGCATAGAAGGAAAAAACATTCAAAGTTTTCCAAAAAGACTTCCCATTCTCCCCAAGAAAAACACAAAAAGAATCACAACAAGGCAAAATATTACAAACACACCAAGATGTTTCCTAAAGACAAAGAAATCATCTGCTACAACTGTAACCAGAAAGGCCACATAGCTCCAAATTGTCTGAAGAAAAATAAGGACAAGTCAAAGAACAAACTGCAGTATAGAAATAAGAAAGGAAAAATTAACTCCTTTGATCTTCCCAGTAGTTGTGATGAGTTGATATCCTCTGACACTGAATCAGAAAATGATTTAAACTTTGTTGATTCAGAAGATTCATAAGATGAAGAATTTTGCAGAGATCCTTATTGTACAGAATGTAAAAATTGTGATTGCAGTGATCCTGATGTCTATAGTTGTAATGCAGTCAGAATGATGAAGTCTGATTATGATGAAACCAGTAAGAATATTTTTGCACAAATGATGGCAGCTATAGATCCGTAGATAAAAAACATGTACAAATCTCTACTGACAGAGCACTTGAAATAGACTCCCTCTAGTTCAAAGAACTCTTCGAATAGAGGGTATGTGCCTCCTGCTACCCTATTCTCAGTCGAAGCTTTGACTCGACAATTTAGAAATGAAGATTTTGGAGAAGATTTGCCTCAAACATTGCCTAGTGTGCATCAAGCAATTAAAGAACTGAGAAAAAAAATAAAAGAAAATAGAAGAATGTGCATAGAGAATCATAATGAATTAAGTTTGATACTGATGAATGCACAAGCAGCCATGGCCTCTACTTCACAAGGACCTAAGGTATCAGGAAAAGTAGAAAATTAGACTTTTCATACAAATCCAGTAACAACAAAGCAAAATCAGCATGAGGATTTAGAAGGAGAAGAGGAAAAAGATAGATCAGACTTTGGGTGCAATATCATGAACCGTGATGTAATGTATTGTATCAAAATGAAAGTTAAGATTGGGAACCAATATGAATACTGGAAAGTTCTCATGGATACTGGTTCCAGGCTAAATATTGTTAGTAAAACTGTAGTTAGCATGCATCACCAAAGGCCAACGGCGTGTCTAAGAGTGATTATAGCAAGTGGTGACATCCCCACCAAGTATGAGGCAAAAATAGATGTTTTGTTAACAGAAAAAACTGGAGTACATTTGGTCTGTTCAGTTGTCCTAGGAATAGATTGTGCCATGTACCTTGGGACTCCATTTTTCTAGAATTTTGATAAACACGGAGCCAAGTTTGATAATAACAGCCAAAGGTATGGTTATTTTATCAGCATAAAAAATAAGGAAATCTTTTTTCCATTCATAAATTCTAATTCACCTATTAGGATCAAAAGGCTTGAAAGGATGGAAAATCTATTGGTAAAGATGGAAATGAAGAAAGAAATTTTGAAAACTGAGGAACATCTAGACAATGGGAAGTATGCCAAGGAGATAGTAGACCTCACTGCTAAATTTAAAGAATTTTGTTTAGACGACCCGAATGCCTTTTGGCATACCAAGAAGCAAGAGGTAGAACTTCCTCTTAAGAAATATTTCAGTGGAAAGTTCAGGAGATCAAAGGAAATAACAATGAATGAAGAATAAATGAAGCTATGAAAATAAGAGATCGGGGATTTGCTAAAGAAAGGACTCATTAGAAAAAGAAAGAGTCCTATTGCATGCTTTGCATTTTATGTCAACAAAAATGTTGAGATCGCCAGAGGTAAGCCAAGGCTAGTAGTAAACTATAAACCTCTGAATAGCATTCTGGATTATGATGCTTATTCTTTGCCCAAACCATCCTCCATACTTGCCCAAATATCTAAATCAATTTTTTTTTCCAAATTTGATCTGAAGTCTGGTTTTTGGAAACTAGGAATCAAAGAAGAGGATAAATGGAAAACAACATTTTTTTTCCCAGAAGGTCATTATGAATGGAACATAATGCCATTTGGATTGATCAATACCCCCTCGGCCTTCTAGAGAATAATGGATGAAACTTTTGAAGGAATGGAGGAATTTCTGAAAAAGTATATCGATGATTTATTGATACATTTTGATAATATTGCTGACCATATTAAACATTTGAAGATATTTTTACGCAGAGTCAAAGAAATGGGCATAGTATTATCTGAATCCAAAATGAACTTGTTTAGGCCTATCATAGATTTCTTCGGTTACAGCATACAGTATGGCTCTTATAGTGTGATCCAAAGAAACCTAAATTTTATAGACCACTTCCCTGATGAAATCAAAGACAAGACTCAATTGCAGAGGTTCTTGGGATGTTTGAACTATATTTCTAAATTTCTGAAGCAATGTGCAAAAGAAAGAAAGCTTTTAAATAAAAGGCTTCAGAAAGATCCAATTCCATGGAATGAAGACTGCACTCAAGCAGTAAAGAGGATTAAAGAAAAGGTAAGAAATATACAGCCACTCTCCCCTATCAGAGAAGGATGGGAGAAAATAATAATGACAGATGCAAGTCATGATGGTTGGGGAGCAGTATTGTGTCAGAAGAATCCCAGTAGTAAAGATGAAATTGAAGTATGCTAGTATGCATCTGGTCTTTGGGGCAAAGGTCAAATGAATTGGTCCAGCCTCAAGAAAGAACTCAGAGCTATCTGTCTTGGTATAGAAAAATTTCGATATTTTGTTATCTACACAAAGTTCACCATTAAGACAGACTGTCAAGCATTAAAATATTCTATCCATAAGTGTGAATTTGAAGACGCTGCTATGGTCAGATGGGTTATGCAGCTCAGCCAGTACAATTTTGACATTGAATTTGTCAAAGGGAAACAAGAACAGTTTTGTTGATATGTTAAGAAGGGAGTTTTTGTTTGAACGTTCAATAATGAATTTAAGATGTAATTTTATCAGAAGAAATGAAGACACTGTTGAGATTGAAACTTCCTCAGGATGGATTTCTTTTGATTTAAACAAAAGATTGTTAGATCATGATGATGACTGGCGTCCTATCAAAGAAATCAGGAACAGAACAGGTATTCCATTCCTCTGGACAGATCCCCATCAGGATGAAATGAATGATGAAGCCTTAGAAGCCTTGGATTATTTAAGGCATATAGGAAGCATAGCCTACAGGATTGAGAGGGACAATGAAGATGATAGTCGAATCACCAGTTGCCATATAACATTCAGAAGATTTGATAATCATCTTAACAGAGAAAATTATGATCCAGACTGCCAGCAAGAAGCTTTCTATGTTAAGATGATTATCAAATCTTCTGAATGTTATATGGAAACTGGTGATTTGACTATCATCTTCATTGTCCCTCTCGATCCTGTAGGCTATGCTTCCTATATGCCTTAAATAATCCAAGGCTTCTAAGGCTTCATACCCTTTGGTTTGGATACATAGGGTCAAACATCGGAGGATGTTTGGGTCGTCTAGGGCTAGAGAGAAATTAGGGAAAACATCATACTGGATAGGGCCATCAGAAAGACTAGTCTCGATGCCTCCTATCATGGCTTGTATGAAAGTACTCCATTGATTATCAAATAGGACTAAGAAGGATTCGTGCATGCCCCCTGTTTAATATCAATATATGAAAGAAGTGGTCTCAATTTGAGGATGAAATAAGTCTTGAGGAGAGCAGAAAATACATAAAAAAATTTATGTTTACTTATTACAAAAAAAAAGCCATAGTCTCCTCTGTTTTTTTATTTTTCTCAAAAATACTCTATCTCCACCTCCATATTGGTTTTTTTTTTAAAAGCACAGGTAGTGTGATAGGAGGATTTATGAGAAGGGATTCCACCAACTCCACTAGGCTCCATACACATCCTCAAGTAGTGGACATATTCACGAGGGAAAACTAGATGAATTTCTTTGAGAAATTCCAAGGGTTTGATGAGGAGATTGCCCAAGAATTTTCTCTCTCTCCAGTCCCTCACACAAGAACACATGCCACTGTAAAAATTAGAGGCCTCTCCATCGAAATAACCCCTGAATTCATCATTAGGGTCACTACCCTTCCTCTTGGGCTGCCTTGGAGTAGAGATGAGAAACCAATTGGCCAGGCTGCTAAGAAGAATTTTTTTCCAAAATAATGAAACCCCTGTTGAAGATAAAAATGGAATTAGAAGGGCTAGTATACCATATCCCTGGGATGAGGTTAGCTACCAAATAATCAAATACATTTCTTGTGAGGGGAGGCACAACATTATCTATGGTTATCATTTCAGAATCCTCCATGATTTGAGGTATGCATGGATACCCCAACACCTCAAAAGCTCAGTATCCCTTACTTTCTCCTTCAGTCCCTCATTGACTCCAGCACTAAGGTACAAGCAAGAAATTCAAGGTAGTTAGCTCACCATGGCTTAATAAAACTCCTATTAGAGGAAGCCCTCCATACCCTTACACTCCCTATAGCATGGGAAGTTTTTCGAAATATGACAGCTGAGGATGACATAAAAGCATTAACCTATGATGTTAGTCCTATTGGCAGTGAGGAGGAAGAACAACAAGGAGGAGAAAGGGAAGCCAGTGGTGACATAGTAGAGCAAGAAAGGAAGGAGGAAGGAAAAGAAACAGAGGAGGGAAAATTTGAAGAGGCAGAATAAGGGACAGCAGAAGGAGAAAAAGAGGCAGAGAAGGCAGAGCAAGAAGAAGAGTCCCCTGAGACTTTGGAAAGAGAGGTAGCAGCTGCCCTCACTGTCCTCAGTACACCAGTCAAGCCAAAATAGAAGAGGAAAAGACAGACCTCCATTTATTTCAGGGCAAGGAAGAGCACAAGAATTAAAACAGACAAACCTCAGCCCTCTTCAAAATTTCCCATTACCATTCAAGATTCGCCATCTGCCAAGGTGAAAGAGTCTCCTTCCAAGACACCTATCACATATGAAAGGGAGACTCCAAGATCTTCTACATGGAAGGAAAATGTAGTACTACAGGACCTAAAACCAGACCTACAGGAGGTTGAGACAGTCCTACAGGAGACACTGTCTAAACTACAAGAGACCCAAAAGCTTGAGGAAAGGATAAAAGGATAGCCAGAGGTGAAGGGGGAAGCAAAAGAGCTACAAGTACCTCACCCTAGCCTAGTCTTACCTCCTACTACAATATACTTAAGGGAGGCAGAATAATCCCATAGAAATTCTCAATTCCATTGTTTCTCGAATTGGAGAAAGAAAGAGTGAGAACACATAGGTGGATGCAAATAGCCAAATCCAAAGGAGTTGAGGATGTTGACCATATGGAAAACAAACTCAGGGAAATGGGAAGAGAATTGAGTGATCTCAGAGATAGAGAAGCCATCAAAAGAAGCCACTTTGAAAATGAGATTGAAATCCTAAGGAGGTAGCTGCAAGAGAAAGATACTCAGCTGGCATACATGGCCAGCTTGTCCATGGAAGTATTACAATGCAGAACACTAGCCAAATCTTATGGCTTCTATCTAAAGGAATAATGGCTTCAATTCCAAATAAAGACTTTGGCACAAAGAGGCATAATGCCTTTCCAAGACTACAGGCAGTTCATGGACTTGTGTGACCAAAGCACCTCGGAGGATAAAGCAAAAATGGTAGAGTTCTACCTACACAATATGGCCCTCACAGACATAAATGTGTGGGACTCCAATGCTAAGCAGGGGACCTACAATTAATGGAAATGGCCTCATGGATGAACCATGAATAATTGAGGGCAACAGAAATAAAAATATTGATGATAAAAGAGTAGAATGAACCATTAATGATAAGAGCCGAGCCATCAAATCCTATGGCACTCATCAGCACACACAACCTGCTTGCCAATGACCCTGAGATTGCCCCTGATGAGCCTCATAAATGGGTAATTATATGGGATCATTTTACCTTCTAACCTAGTCAAATCATCCATTCTGTTAGCTTATTGTATGATTTTCTGATTATATTTATGCTTATAGAGTGACTTGAGTTAGTTATTATGCCATGTGGTCTAACATGTATTTAACGTAGATTATTGATGGATTTCGAGGTCAAATTCAAGGATTTAATGGCCAACCTGTAGCAATAACTCGAAGTGGACAAAGGAGAGGAATTATAGGAGGGAATACC
This sequence comes from Pinus tabuliformis, assembly GCA_031772625.1. NCBI lineage: Eukaryota > Viridiplantae > Streptophyta > Pinopsida > Pinales > Pinaceae > Pinus > Pinus tabuliformis. The sequence continues at coordinate 709,649,286 of CM062812.1, read as the reverse complement.
CCTCATTTATTACTCCTCACTTTGAATTCCCCTTCATTCAGCTCAGAGTACAAGCAGCCGAATCATGCACTAGAAGGCAACCGAGCAAGTGGAACATGATTGAGATTTATCTTTAGTTTTGGGAGCCAAGCCTCCCTGATTTTAAGATATCTACTAGTAGCTTCAGATGTATAAGTAGAGACGCCTAGGGCCTCACCAAGGTTGGATTTTTTTCTTATCTAAACTCTGCTCAAATTTTGAGCATATTACTTTGTGACAGTTTTATGTAATCTTGCTATTGTTTTGATAATGAAGATGGAATCCTTTTTGAGCTAGCACTAAGTTACCTTAGAGGGTTTAAACTCTTGGGTTTTAGGGCCCAATCCAAGTAGCCAAGCTTCTCTTTACTTGTATTTTTATGCTTTACTTCAGTTTGTAGATTAATTTGTTATTAGATGTATTTTTGTTTTATGGTTAAGAATAGGTCGCTTTTGATGATTTAGTAGTTTGCTTTCATTTGTGCTTTCTGTAGTAGGTTAAAAAGTGATAAAAAAAGATTAAAAAGGCTAGAAATAGTGCCTTGGCCTTTCTTCCTCCCCTTGGGACCATGATTTGAGGCAAAGACTCTCTTGTTGCCCCAAAAACACAAATTTTCCTCATTCATAGGACTTCTAGTGTTTGCAGCGCTTTAGTAGATTAATGGTCTAGTTTTTCTTTGCTTCAGATATTATTTATCAGGCTCACTTCCTAATTTACAATAGTCCTTTTGCATGCTTTCCTTTCTTGCAACATTTCCTAGCACTTCCTTCTATGCATCATAGTTTAGGCCATTTTAGTGTGAAACTCTGTTTTTCCTAGGATGAATTCATTTCAATGATTGCTTGATTTTCTTGGCTTCTATGCAGCAAATCTCTTCTAGAAGTAGGATAGCTTACCAAAAATCACACCCTCCATCTGATTCATTCCCTATAGGTCTCCCAAACCTCACCTTAATTCTGCCCTAGTTTCCTTCATTTTTCATAGAACTTCGTCCTCTCTCCTTGAGCAAACCCGATCATCTTTCTCTCTCCTAGTGATTCATGGTAGAAATTAGGCACCCTAACACCTCATTCCAACCTTCATCTGCCTTTATCACCCACTCTCAAACCATAAAAACAATGGAAATTGCTCTCGGCCTCCTCCTGTAGGCCTTTTGTAGTTACGTTGTTTTCCTCCTGTAGTTTTCCTGTGTCTTCCTGTAGTTTTTCCTGTAGGCTTTCTTTTGAAAGCCGAGTGTGGGAAAAGCCTCCAAAAGGCCACCTAAGACCTCATAGGACCCATCCACACCATCCTACATCCTCCCAAGCTCCAAAACCTCCCTCTAAGGCCGCCTCTTCACTACACACAATAAATTCAATGCATGTTAAACTCACATAAAAACACATAAAATCCAAAAATATGTTTTTTGCTTATTTACTTCCAAAAATATCATGGTTAGATGTTTTTTACCTCCTTGAGTAGGTAATGGCGTTCATTTTATGGTTTTCATAGTGTTTTTGGAAAAAGCAGAATTAGCATGTTAATTAGGGTTTACGAGGTTTTTCTTTACATTCCAGTCTTTCTCCTTTCTCCAATTAGAATAACCTATGTAGAGTAATATTTCCTTTCTTTCATCATACATAGAGCTTCTTCTGAAATCTATAGAAGTTGGCTTGAGATCCTAGTGATCTTGTGCTGGCTGACCAAGTGACAACCTGCAGTGAGAACTAGTACTTGTGCATACAACATTGACGCATCCAAGTTTTTTATGAACTACCGGGTTGATAAAAGTAAAGTTGGCAGCCTAGGAGTTGCAACATTCTTGCTACAATACTGGTGCTCACCACAAAGATGGTGAAGGTTCTCTATGAAGAGAGAAATAACAGATTTCAAGGAGAAAGTTCCAAACCTCCCAAAGGAGAATGCTCTTCAGGAGGAGGTAATGCAAATGGAGACAAACATCCATGCTCTCCACCATATTCTTCATATTCTTCTTCACAATCATCTTCATACTCTTCCACTAATACAACCCTTATTGATACTCATCATCATTCTTCAAAAGGAACTGGTAAATCACCTTTTTTAAAACTTGATGTTAAATTCGAGTTGCCCATGTATAATGCTGAAGTGAATGTATAGAAGCCTAATAATTGGATTTTTTAGTTGGAGGCCTATTGCAGGATTCAAAACCTTCAAGAGTATGACATAAAGATTCAGTTAGCTTCCTTGAGAATGGAGGGTGCAACACTAGTGTGGTGGGAATCAAAGACCCAAGAGGAGATTAAAAAACATAGTAATATATCTATTTCTTGGAATGATTTCATTGCTACAATCAAAAGACAATTCTACCCTCTAGCTTATATGCAAAAAGCCATCATGGATTGGTAGAACTTTAGATAGCTAAAAGGTCAAAATGTGCAAGATTACACCCAACAATTTAGAAAAAGGTCTCTAATGTTAGGTGTAGATTTGCAGTCACAAGACACATTGCTGAAGTACATAGGGGGTTTACATAGTTACCTTAAGCATACTATCTTAATGTTTAATCCCAATAATCTAGATGATGTGTGTGTGCAAGCCACTCATCTTGAGGCAAGAGGGAAAACACCCCAGAAGATGGTAGTAAAAAACAGTTTAAGGGTAAAGAGAATGAAAAGGGTTTCAAGGGAAAGAAAAATTCATCCATTAAAGAGCAAGGAGAGAAAAAAATCTATAAACATTGTTCCAGAGAGGGTCATGATGAAGCTCACTGTTGGAATCTTCATCTGAAAATGAAATGAAATAAATTCAACAACAAAGGAAAAGAAAAGACAACTGCAATCACTCAAGAGGAGGATTTGGGATCTGAATCGGGTGATGAAACAAAAATCACAACCATGGGGTTTCAAGGAAAAAAATCCATTTCCAGCACTAGTTCCTCAGACTTACAAAATGAAACTCCAAATGAAAAGAGGAGAATATAACTATTTCACATAAGTGTGATATCAAAACACAACAAGATTGATACGTTGTTTGATAACGGCTCTCAAATCAATCTTATTTCTGAAAACATTGTCAAGAGTTTAAATATGGAAACTGTTCCACATCATAAACCATATCCACTTGGATGGGTATGAGACAATGCACAACTACAAGTTACTAGAAAGTGTAAACTAAGATTTGCTATTACTGCAAATTTCATAGATGAAGTGGAGCTTGACATTGTGCTATTAGATATTTGTGGCATGGTTTTGGGCAGCCCGTACCTTTATGACAGGAAAGCTATCTTCCTTCGAAATGAAAATAAATATCATTTATTAAAAATGGAGTAGAATATATATGTGAGAGCTCACATCAGAAAAAAAAATCTTTCGCTTGTTAATGCAGGGCAGATGAAAAGGCTGGTGAATTCGAGCAAGAATTTTGTGCTTCTCATGATCAAACCCAAAAAGGAGGTTGATAATGAAGCTTTTAAAGGTTGTGATTTGAATTTGAAATCTGAATTGGCTGACGTAGTGAACCAATATGATGAAATGTTTTAGGAACCAAAGGGATTACCTCCCGATAGAGGAATCCAACACGAGATATAGTTGCAACAAGATTGTCCTCTTCCTAACATTGGCATGTACAGGATGTTAGTGATGGAAAGCGCAGAAATTAAGATGCAAATATAGGGATTGTTGAACAAAAGGATCATCAGACCATATTCCTCACCTTGTGGTTCATTTATTGCCTTGGTGCCAAAGAGGGATGGAACATAGCGCATGTGTGTGGACTTTCGTGCATTGAACAAAATTACAGTTCCGAAAGGTTTTTTGGCAGTCTACGTGAGATGTGGAGAAGGTGAGATGAAGTTAGACCTCTCCAAGATTGATGCCGTAACAGTCTATGGTGGTATTGAATTCATTCCCACAGACACAGGTGAAAGAATCATACATCCCCGTGAAACCATAGATGCCTTTGCTCTGCTTGCAATTTACGCAAGCAGGCTCAAGATAGTCATTTGGATAAGAGGTTTTCTGGGAGCAACCCAATGTTGGAGGAGAAATTTTGTTATTTTTTCTTCTATTGTAGTTCATTTTCATTCATTGGAAGTTGTGAAAAAGGTCTCCCAGGGGAGAGGAAAACAACAAAATTCCTTTGATGCGTTGAAGGAAAAGATCAGTACAACTCCCCTACTCACACTTCCAGACTTAAGACAATCATTTGAGATTCAGACGGATGCTAGTGACTATGCTATGGGTGCAGTCCTCATGCAACATGGTTATCCTATATGTTTTCATTCAAAAAAATTTAATGTAGTGATTAACTATCCTACATATGACAAGGAATTGTATGCATTGGTGCAAAGTGTCAAAAAATGGAAAAACTGCTTGATGGGTAAAGAAACAGTCATTCACACTAATCATCAACCATTGCAATACTTGCAATCTCAATCAAAGTTGAAATAATTAAGGAACTTATGATGGATGGTTTTCCTTCAACAATTCCACTTGGTAATCAAGTATAAGAAAGGTATCTACAATAAATTTGTTAATATGCTTTCTAGGCCGATTGTTAATACAACTACTTTACTCAAGCATAATTCTATTTTACATGAAATTTATATCAAGCAATATGCATTAGGTAATGAATTTCAAGATGTTTATGCAAGCTTGAGTCAAGGTAACCAAGTAGAATAATTGGATTATCATCTGCATGATAACTTGTTGTACCATCTTGGAAAGCTTTGTATTTCGACGGGGAGAAAGAGTTAACATCATAAGAGAGGCACATCCTTATCTTATTGCTAGTCATTTTAGTGTAAGTAAGATGGTGGAAAATCTATAAAGGTATTGTTATTGGCCTCGTATGCTTGAAAGTGTGTCTTGTTTTATTAAGGGATGTTCATTATGTGAAATTAATAAGTGTTGGGATAGGGTCCCCTAAGGTCAATTTTGGGGCAAAAGCCTAGGTTTTGGGGCTGAAAGCCCAATTTTTTATATGTAAAGTGTAAGGTCTCTGTAATTTGTGGTCGTGGAGTGCTTATATGTAATGTTTCATAAAAGGTTTTTACCCTTCGTTCATGAAAAATGTGTCAGCTTTAGTAGACCTACCAAACCATGGGATTGTATAAAAAGGAGAGTCTTAGAGAGTCTAGGGTAGTTCAAGTAAGTTTGAAGATGAATGTAATGGGTTAGTAGTAGTGACAAGCGAAGAGTCTTAGAGTAAAAGAGAGGCTCTGCAGCTGTGTGTGTAGAGGCCTAGAGTAAAGTCCATAGCTGAGTGTGCAGACCCTTGCAGTTGAGTGCGTAGGGTAGTTTTGCGTTTGCAAGAAAATTTGAAGTATCAATAAAAGAGTCTATTCTGGAAATATTTGTGTTTTATTCATTTACTTATATTATGAATGAATGCATTATGTTATGATGAATAATGGGTTTATGATTTAATGTTGTACTGGTGCGCGAAACTACATGTTTTACATTGTTATATGAACACAAGTAATAATATTTTCTTATGCGAAGAATATCTTAATGCATGCTAAAGATACCAGACACTTAAGCTAATATGGGTAATAACAGACTTAGGAGTGATTAGAGAGGTGCGTAAGTGGTTGATTCGCATGTTTAGGGTCCGTGAAAAATAGTCGTAGACCTTTGCGAAGGTCTAGAGCTGGTAAGAGGAAGTTATAACGATATGCCTTGAGGGCTTATCGATCTGCATGAAGGCAAATAAAGGGTGCAAAATGACATCATAGCCATCTCTGGGTGCATAAACTTGGTTCCAGCATCCCCCCCATACTGCTTTGGGTGAGACTTCAATCTACGCTCTGTGGATTGATGCTGAAAGGGCTAGTAGTGTAGGTATTTGTTTGGAAAACTTAACTCTGAACCTGGGTCAGCACCCCCGTAAGCCAACAAATGGTTCTGTTGTTGGGACTGGGATCTACATATAGAGATATGTGATTTGGCATCACTATAATTTGACTAAGAAGGAAATTGACGATTGATTAGATAGAAAGATCCATGAATTTGTGGTACAAGAGAACAAGAACCTGTGATTAATGAAAGTACAGTGTTTGGACATGTATCTGTACATAGAGATACACATAATTTTCTTCTATTCCTTCCCAATTGAATTATATGAGTGGATTGCTAAATTGGTAGATGACCAAGGATGGTGGAGGCTCGGTGGTACAATTGTGTGGACCCTGGAGTTAGTGCAGAGATTGGAAGCCTCTAAAGATAAGATCACACACTTTGTCGATCACTGGTTTGATCGTATCATAGGAGGATTTGTGACAATGTTCGCGGTTGATATCTCGGTTAGCTACAGAAAAGCATAGAAACTCTTGTTAAAAGGGTTGCAAGGTAAGTATTTAAGGTATTTGAATACTTGGATTAAAATGCTCTTGCGTGAAAAGCGGGTTATGAAATTACCTTGATTTTTGGAGCTACTCGAAGTGGAAAGTTATTCAGGGATATAAAGGGAAGAAGACCTTAATATAGCCTGCTGATTGAGTCTCCTCTGAGTGATGACGAAGAAGTAGCACAAGGTTCTCCACAGAGCAATGTCCAGTTAATAAGCTGAGGGTTCCCGTGAATACCCCATCCACCCACACCACCTCCATCTTCACCTCCACTGCATACACCTTTGCCCACAATGCCACCACCTGTGCCACCATTCACTATGGCAAATTCAGTAAAATTTCCCGTTTTCAAGGGCTTGGGGAATGAGGATTCAAACCAGTTTCGGTTCATTGCGAAGGCTGTGTGGGAAGCCCAGGGAATTACAGATAATCAAATGAAGAAAGCTGCATTGGACACACTCTAACATGGCACATTAAGTACTGCATTGATAACCTGATGGTTGTGTTGGTGGACATTCAGACTACATTGAATAAGGAATTCAATAGGCCCAAATCTGAAGTGTAATCGATCTTTGGATTGAAAGAAATCATGATGAATCCTAGCGAGACACCTTGGGAGTTGGATCAGAGATTGAAGCGCAAGATCCGCGAAGCTAACATGAATCTTACAGATGGGCAACATCTTGAATGGTTTGTGGATTCGCTCTTGCCTCATCTAAGGGTTGCTTTATCACAAAAAAGGATTGGGACCCAGGCAGAGGCCTTGGAGATTGCAATGAGGTCACACGAGACACCAATTCAAGATGTTTCTTTAGGAGTTCAGCAGATTCATGCGGTGTTGCAAAAACATTGCCTAGAATTCCAAAGTCTGAAGAAGGATAGTGCAGCTCAGCCAGAGGTGCACAAAGAGGTTTGGTGTTTGAAATGTAAGAGTCAAGGGTATGATAAAGATCATTGCCCTGTCTTCATGAATTATGTTGCAAGAGGAGGGTCGATGCCTCTGAGGCTGGAAGCTCAAGTAGGTCAAAGTGCAGGGCCCGTGCTGTGGTGTGATATTTGTCAAGTAGCTAGAAAACATACAATAGATAATTGCCACTTGTTGTAGAAATTTGTACAGACACCACAAAAACTCTTATGCAACTTATGTCAATTAGTAGGTCATGATGAGCGCAATTACAGTAGTTATGAGTTAATGATTGTTACACTAAAAAATGTCACCATGGCTATTTACAGTTAGTATGGCTCTATCAACAGTCATGCTATCCTCCTGGGCAAGTCTTATGCCTCTGCTCTCCATGTCAAACTCCAAAAAGAGAGAAAGTCTTTGTAAATGTGTTTATCTCTGGGTACGCAGATTCTCTTGGCCTTACCTGCGTATACGCACCTAATGTTCACAAAAGCTGCGTACTTGTACGCTCTGTATGTAAAGGGGCAGGTGCGTACCCCTGGAAAGGTCAAAAGGCGCAAGTTTCACTCCAAAAATGTTACTTGTGGTCATTTCTAGAGGCTTCTAGAAGTATGTTTGACGTGTATGAAGCGCCTCCAGATGGTTCATGTACCCCTACCAAAGAGGAACTTATCGCATCAATAAGGGAGCTATCCCATCCAAAGAGGGGATTATCCCATTGATGGTGGATCTGATTAACTTCCTCTTGAACACTATAAATACAGGCATTGGGCCAGAAGGAGGGGAGGTTGAAAGCTAAACATTTCTAAGGGTAGATGCTGCTGGAATTAGGACTCCCATTTAGAAGCTTGTGAGGAGAGATTGCCATCTTTGCTTGTTCTATTTGGAAGTGGGTGAGCTTTGTCAAAGTAAAGGAGAACTCTTGATGGACCCTGGGAGGGACTTGCACAACACCAAGGCTCAAGTTGTAATTGTTCCTTTTGTTTCCTATTAATGCAAATGAGTCCATTCTTCTCAATAACTTGTTATTTATGAGTTGTTTCATGTACTCCTTGGTCTATGTGTTAAATATGTTTTATTTTATGAGATTATCAAGTGCTATTTAATCGTTTGATTGTTAGTGAATGCAGGTTTCGAAGTGAAGGAGGAGCTCATCCGGATCAGCGAGGCTGGACTGCTACAACAGCGTTGGACTACAGGTAGGATCTGAACACTTGATTTCTTGTATGGTAAATGCATGTTTAGAGAAGGATCGCTCTTGTTTGTCACTAGAGAGTATTAGGCTCCTAGGGAGGTTGGTTGTGTCCGCACTATCGACTCTTTCCGCCTGACAAAATGGCGACTCCGCTGGGGACTCCATTGATGTGAAAGTCTTTTCCTTTGTATGCAACTTTGATCTGAGAAAAGTCATTTATTTTCTGGTTTTTGGCTCTGTGACTTTGTATTTGGGTGGGTTAGCTTAAGGTCAGATTGAATTTAGTTTTTCTTGGTTTTTTCAGTAGTACGCACCCTCTGAGTATTGCACAGTGCGTACCTGTACGCACTGTTGTTGTGTGCACAGAGCGGGCCCGCACCTGTCTTAACAGGTTGCCTGCGTACCCTACTAAAAATTAAGAAATTTCCATTTTTTACATTTTTCCTCTTAGATTTTGCTTTTTCTTAGTTTTTACTGCCCAGATCCATTAGTCTCCTGTCAAAGATCTTCACCTGAACTTGTTTCGATAGCATTGAGTGTTTTAGTGGATTTCATAGAAGTTTAAGCCCTAGGGTTTGATTTTTGAGTAGGTCCTGTAGTGACTTTGGCGGTAGAAGTTGTCAAGCCTTAGATCTCTCTAGTTTTGTCAGCCTTCTTAGAAGTCGAACCTGTCATAAAGTCTACCTGTGAGAGCAAATTACCTTTGAGTTGTCTCTTTGGAAAATTTTGAAGTGCTTGTTGATTGAGTATTGAGTTCCATTTTACAAAAAGAACAAAAATATTTGAGTTTTGTTTTGACTGGTCTTTTGATTCTGCATTAGCTGGTCCTTGGCTTGATTGTGGTCAAGTAAAACAACCTAGAATCATCCTTGTAGGCTTTTGCCTCGTTATGTTTGCTTAGAATAAATTTCTTTTTGATTTGCTTGTGAGTCAATTTTTCATAGATTTTATAGCTTTTGAGATTGATTTTCGTTAAGATAGATTTATATGCTTTATTAAATAAGAGAAAATACAAAAACATCTCCTTTGAAAAGTTTTGTTTCAAGTAGCTTTGAGGTATTTTGAAAGAAAAAGAATTTTTCGTGCACGTAAGGAGTGGTCATGTTTGTATGCTTGGAAAGATAAAGAGAATTGTTTCTTTGATTGTCTTTACTAAGAAAGTTGTTTTCTATAAAATTTGAATTTTCCAACTCTCTTAGTTAGGAGTTTCATTGAAAGAGAAAAGTAGCGTAAATCATCTTAGGTGCATCTTTGTAGTGGTTTGAGTCGCGTCTACACACCATTGGTTTCATTTCCGCTACCTTTTGTCTTTAAGAAAAACCATAAAATTAACGCTTAAAGTAAAATCAATTTAGTAACTTTTATTTACTAGGGCTCTAAAACACCAATTTAGATCAGGCTAGTGTCTTGGAGTAGGAGAGTAATTAACTCTCCAAGACAACAAAACCAAACAAGTAGCTTATCTTGTGATAGAATAAATCCAATTGTCTCATTTGTACTCTGGGAAAGCTCCTCTTAAAGGAGAAGCACGAGCTCGTGTCCGAACTAGTGAGGGGATCAATCCTCCCTCGTTGGGAACGACGCCAGAAACGCACGTATTACAAACGGTAAACCTCGGATTAACCATTGTCGAGGAGCCAGGGGTCACTTGTCGGTAAAACTTGGATTATTGTCAAGGAACCGGCAAGGGGATTGAGTTTGATACTCTGCCCTTGCGTGCTGTCGGAGTGTAGACTGTTCCCCCAGGTGCATTTTTTGCGGTTGGTAACCTTAGTGACCATTATCTTTAGGATTCTACCGAGGTGACGGTGGAGGGAAGATCCCACTGTACCTGGAGCAGACGTCGGCTAGACTCACTTGGATTTTCCGGGGGGTTCACTTCACTCGAGACGGTTAAAGTGGAGGAACTTGTGCCGGTCTATTCATTAAGCAGGTTGCCGGGGTAACTGTTCCACCCGCCACTTCTGTACTGAATCCGACGATGTTGGGTTTCATCTCCAACTAGCGTTTTCGGTCTGGAAGGCTACTATTTGTGCTTGGTTTGACGCCCTAGATTCTTTAGGCGTGTGATTCAAATTTGTTTGGTTCTTTAGTGACTTTACGTGGTTTGATTTGAGATTTTACTTTGTTTTCGTGTGTAGTAGTTAAAAGTTTTTAGTTGTGGCGGAATTACCGAGACAGTCCCGTAGACTTCGGGGCAAGTCACCTGAGATTGTTACCGGAACTGATTTGTTGAGGAAACTTCGTAGATCACGGGGTGTGTTATAGACAATTTTGTGCCTTACAGCAACAAGCATGAATTGTCAATAATCCAAGGGATCCAAAGTTCCCTAAACATGATGTTCCTACCCCTAGAGGAACAAGGTCAGCAAACCAACAGCTCTCAGATCAGTTCTCCACCTGAAAACACTCAAAAACAAGCAATCTTGAAATCAAAGCAGGTGCTCCACTGGGTTTTTGCGCTGAAACACAACTGCTCCATGGTGTACCTGCGTTGCAAAGCAGGCAGAACAAAGCCCACCTGCGTTGGGCGAGTTTGGACATGTGGCAGAGTGAGTCATAGCTTTGGAATCTTCCAAAATTGACACTTGGATCAGGTATTTCGCCTTGTGATGAGTTAGAGGCTTTGTTTCTCCAAGTGGAAGCAAGGTTCACCAAGTGGACTCAAGAACTGAAGATCAACTGAAGATTAACTGAAGAGAGAGAGGACACAAGGCAGCTACACATCAGTTGCAAGCTGACTCATCCTTTCTCAATTCATCTATATATTGAGCTCTCTCCTATGAGCTCAGGAGGCTGGAATTTTGTGCAAAGTAATGCTATGTTGTTGGTTTCATTCTTGAGTTATTGGGTGATTGTTTGAGAGAGGTGAAGAAGAGCAATTCATTCTGCTGGGAGGTGTTGCTGGGTTGGAGCCTGCAATGGTTGTAATCCTCTCAGAACCTTTATTTCTTCATTAATAAAAGATATTGAGGTTCTTCTATGTGCTTTTGTTCAATTATATATTGTGATGATTGCATGTTTGGTTTACACTAATCCATGAACCAGTTATGATTGCATGCCTCTTGTAGTTTCCTTCTTTGTTATTGTGCAGGATCTCATTGCAGCTGGGCGAGCAGAACAACAAAGAGCTAGGAGCAAGCGGCCAAAGAGGAGAGTTTGGATTCGACATTAAGCGCAAGGCAACGGTTAGTGCTCTATCTATCCTCTTTTGCTTTCATAAAGAAGAAAACCTTCAGTAGTTTGCTTTACAGTTGTTGCTAAGGAACTGTCACCCTTAGAGTGGGTTAGGGTCATCCGAGTCGGATACTTTTCCCTACAACAAACTGGCGACTCCGCTGGGGATCGTATTCATTTGATTGTGTTTGTAGTATCTTTGCTATTCATTTCCTGAACCAAAGAGTACCAAATCGAAAAGCTTTTGACTATATCAAAAGCGAAGTAGAGGGGCTGCTACTCTTGCTCATTGTCTGAGCAGATTCATGATTTGAAGAGCTGATCTACAAAGATCCTTGTAAGCTCTTAGTGATAGCTTTGCACCTTCTAAATCATCCCTTTGAGTATACTTGACTGAATGCTTCTGATTTGAGCAAAAACCGTGCATTTTTGAGAAAATTATGACCCGGAAACTGTGAAAACGCAACTCTCGTTTTCCAAAGCAGGTAGTACACAGGCTACCTGCTTTGCAACGCAGGTCCCGAACTAGCTACCTGCGCTGAGAGCCAGTTTGACTGTGCAGAGCCTGCGTTGACCCAAATTTGCTTAGTGCATTTGGGGTTTCCTCCTTTCTCTTGCTTGTTTTCACTTAGTTTTGCTGCTAGGTGTCAGTCTTGTGCCTGTTTTGAAACCAATATTACTTGCCATTATTCCGCCTCTGTTATATAACGAAATTGTACTTGTTCTTTGTATTTCTTTCTCATTTACAATTTCCCATAACGAAAAGTAAACTAGTCATGCTTTTGGCCTCTTAGATCTGAACCTGTGTTGGGCGTTTTGCTGGTCTAAAGAGTTAGCTTGTTTGCTGTCCATAGCTGGTTAGTCATTTTACTTTCGTTAGTTTGGTTTGGTTTCATGTATTTCCAAGTGATTAAGCAAGTGAATCTTAAGGTGTCTTTTGATTTTGGACAAGCTTGTTTACTTTCGCTTTAAATCGAAATCAAAGTTATATAACCACTTTCTTTTTGTATCCATCCACATTAAGAAAGGGAAAAAGAAAATACATGCATTGTGCATTTTGCATTTGACTGTGTGCTTGACGATTTAGGAAAATTTGCATTTTAGTGTGTGCTCTATGATCTGTGTGAAAAAGATTTTCCTTTCTTTTCCCTCAGTAGTTAAGGTTTTCAAAGTTGAAAGATTGAAAAGTTTGCTTCTCATCTTAGACTGCATTCAGGAATTTGTTATATACATCTCGTGGTGATCCTTAAAGGCAAACTGATAAGCAAGATCAACATTAAAATAAATCCAATTTACATAACAATGCTTTGTAACATAACGCAAACATCTAGAGGTCTAGGTAGAGACGTGTTCCGGCGTCGTTAAACATAGTGACTGTCGATCTCTACGAAGGTGGGTGATTCCTCCTGAGAGTCGGTGGCACTAATACGGACTTGTGCTCCCATGTACCGTCGCGTATATATTGGGAGACCCCTATAGGCAATTATCCTTTATCCATAGGAAGCCGTGTCGACCGCCCTACTGATCGCGATGCAGTGAACACAGCATTCACGAAGATCGACCACCCGTACCGTAAAACGTATTCTGTGGTTTCGCGAAAAGTTTGGCACACCCTCTGCCTAGAACTCCAGAGCAGTTTCTTTTGGCCTTTTTCAAACTCTATAACTGAAAAAGTCCATCCGAGCATTTGTCACTTCGGGCTCGTTAAAACATCGAAGGCGACTAGAGTCATCTTTAGCTTTTTCTCGACTCTTAAAACATGAAAAAGCAAGTTTGTGTCTAAAAGCGTCGTTAATAAAATTTATTTTAAACGGAACAAAATCACCTATTATTCCCACGTTGATCTTTCAGTTGAAAAGTATGGAGCCCACCAACCAAGGAGGCAACCTTGGCGGAAGTCCAAATCCCTTCTCCTCTTGGGGAGATGTTGGTGTGCCTCATATGGCAACATTGTCACTTCCAGGATTGACAATCGGCCTCCCTGTATGGCTCTTTTCAACTAATGTAGTCCAGATCGCCACTAATCCTGAGCAGTCGAATCAACAGTCAGAACAGTCTAGAACTACCCACCAGCCTTCCACTTCTTACAATACTTCCTCTGATCCTTCATCTTCGCGAGGTAGAGCTGGCAAAAGTCAGCCTCCCAAGGAGAAGAAGGAAAAGAAGAAGAAAGAAAAGAAGCAGAAGGAGCCTATGGCGAAGGCGACTGGGGGCAAGCAGAAGACAGCTGACAAAAACCCACACACTGCACCGACCGGGCCTAAATCGCCATGTGTCATTTGCGAAGGGACCCACTTCCATCGTGATTGTCCTTGTATTCCCCGGATACTAAGGGACTGGTCCCCAAGATTGCACAATCCGGTAGCATCAACCTCTGGTAGTCATGTTGATTGCAGTCCATCAACTAGCGAGAGTGAAGGACGAAGAGGGAGACCAAGATCACCCTGTGTATTGTGTGAAGGCGAGCATGCCATCCACCGATGTCCATTCTTAGATGAGGCAAAGAGAGTTTTAGAAGATCGTCCGGTTTCACCGTTACGACTTCCTCCTGGATACCAAAAACTCACGCCTAATCCCTCGATAGTTGAAAATCCAGCTGACCCGCCCAAGTGGTCAGCTGAAGTGTCGGTCATTGAGAATGAACCTACTGAATCCAGACCAGATGAAAGTCTAAAGGTCGAAACGGCAGTTGACCCGGTTCTTCCTTCAAAGGTTTCATCGACCAATGACTCCGTCATTGAAGACCCATCTTCAAATGACACCCTCACTGAAGAGGATAAGGATGACACCGTCCATATTCTTTTCATCAACACAGACTCTGATGAGCATCAGGGCGATGCGCCCATTCCTTTATCGCAGGAAGGAACATCGTCAGGGTCGTATCCGGCCGTATATTCGGTCCCACCACCAAGCAACCTAGTTGTATCCTTTGATTGGAATCAACTAGGCAGACCCCGGTTACCAGCCAGTATCCCATTCAGAATCATAGTCCAAATCTACAGAATGGTGATGGCTGGAACTATCATTGATGAAGGGGCATCTGTGAGTATCCTTTCCTCTGTTGCTTGGAAAGCACTGGGTTGCCCGGCGCTTTTACCTGAGATGAGAAGTCTATCAGGTTTTGATAAAGGAACCAGTCACCCGTTAGGGATTCTCCCCAATGTTCCGCTTACATTGAAAGGGAAGTCAGTTCGCATGAACATCATGGTCGTCCAGGGACCCTTGGCATATAACTTACTCCTTGGACGAGACTATATATATTGCATGGAGGCAATAGTGTCCTCACTCTTTAGAGTCATGTGTTTTCCGCACGAAGGAAGAATGGTCCAGCTCGTAGACCAACTTTCATTTCCAGGATCACGCATTGCAAATAGTCAAATACCATCCCTTAACGGTTTATTCACTCAAGGAATGCCACCGCCTCCGGTTCTACTTCCCGATGAATGCGAGTAATTCGGAAAGAAAGAACTGGGACCCAGGGGGCATGCACCCTGGCCTGCCTTGGGCAGAGAAAACCTTGGGTATAAAGTTAATTTCCGCAGAAGAATGGACTAGTCCGTACCCCGTCCGGCAGTGGAAGGGAGGGTTGTTCTAGGATAAAATTCTTTTGTCAAAGTTATGTTGAAGCGAAGCGATCGCTCCCTTTGTCTAAAGAGGTGGGCTCTCCTAAGGAGGGGGTCTATTTGTGGCAGCAAGAAGCCACCATCTTTGAATGTCAAGCCTCACCCATTAAAACAAGCTGTTTTGAAGGATAAGTAGGGGCAGTCTTCAAAGAAAGAGATGAAATTGCTGCAACAAGTGGTCACCATCCTTAGCAACCTAATGATAGACATCGCCGAAAAGAGAGTTTAGTTTGCGGCAGCAAACAAAACCATTTTTCGGATAATAAGTAAGAGATGGCAGAATCTCGAAATTATACTTTATACCTGGGGGCATGCAAACCTTTTGGAGTGCAAGCATGGGACGACTATTTATTTTTTAAATTTTTAGGTCCTCCCTTTAAACCTGTAGGTCTAACCCGTTAAACTCGTAGGATTAGCCGTTTCTAGCTTGCATAAAGAAAGGATGAAGGGCAAAAGTTAAAACCTGCCAATTCGGAGTAAATAGTGAGGTATCGCTCCTTAAATAAGATTACCTCACCTAAAGAATTCCTTGTATTAAGACTGGTATAATCGAGCAGTTTTGGCAATGTTCATGCTCGTTAAAAAATAAACGCAAGAATCGAGTAGTTTTTGTGCAGAAGTTCATGCTCGTTAAAAAATAAACGTAAATTATGAGCAATCTTTCCCTAGCAGTTCAAGCTCATGCATAAAAAATGAACCGGTAAACAACCTCGAGAAATGTAACCTTCGAAAGCCATATTAAAAGCCCTTGGTCGTGTTTATATGCCATCACCTCCATCTGTTCATTTGGCCAATCGTTCACCTCCATATGTTTGTTTACCCATTTTGAGGAACAGCTGCGAAGAGTGATTTCACTTAGCCATCCTTGTGACACTGCCGTGATTGGAGAATTCCAACCTGTACCTGGAATCTGCTGCTATCCCTGTTCATCACTCGTTCCTCAAAAGACGAGTCTTCTTTGAGCTATTTTCACTGACTCGTAAAATATGAAAAGTTTGCCGAGTTTTGGCCTTCCAGCTCGTTAAAGCGACCGGAAAGCTATCCCTCCTCTAGATTTTAATCTTTTTGGACCTGAGGGATTATTGCACAAAAAGATCGAGCGCTTGTTTTGTTCGGCTCGTTAAAGCAACCGAAAATTCATCCCTTCTGTATTGTTTTATACTTTTTCGGACTTAAGGGATTAGATGACGAAAAAGGAATTTTGGAGTTAACTTTTCGTGCCTTTTCAGACTCTCTAAAAATGAAAAGGACCGAGTTTTCCTTGTCGTTAGACTCGTTAAAATGATTAAATAGCGACAAACTTGTCTTTAGACGAGAACGAGTTTCCCTATCGCTAGGCTCGTTAAAACATAGCGATGGGCTTGCCCGAAGGGTAGGTTATAGAACAAGCATATGTTATCCTCCTCAAGCTTGAAAAAAATAAAGAGGTACTGGTCAGCAATGACTGGGGAAAAATTGGGAGAACCTCACAGTATTAATGGTAGCAAGTCGCTCTTGAACATGACACTTTGTCCTCCGTCTGCTTCGGGTTGGGTTGTTTCATTCACCGATCGCAGAATCATGGTCCTCGCCACACCATCCACAATTGGGGTAATGCTACCAATCCATCACATCAGTGTCGTTATATGTTCAAGAGATGTGGTTCTGTAAAGAGTCAACCCTGTTCCGCCCACTGCCATACATTATCCTTCATCCACTTCATGACCGCCACCCTGAATCATACATCACAGTTTGTTTTCACCTCATCATAATCACTAGCTCCGTTCCGTGTCACTGATGTGGGATTCATTAAGGCCCTCCTTTGACGGATCGCTCCTTGTCGACATCAGCTCATTATCCAAGGAGTTGATCTAGGAACACCCCCCTCAGTACTTTGAAGCTTGCATGCCTCAATGGCAAGTTTCTCACTTCCGGCGACAGGTATACATCAATGACCTTCGACCAGAAGATTTTGCATGGTGGTCGACGCCAAGTCCTTTATTCCCACCATGTAGATTGTACTGCCGTACCTTGAGGGTCATCATCCTTATCGGTGATTCCTCTCGCGCTTGTTAACGGTTTACATTATTGACCGGTAATCAAGCGATGTCTTTCCATGTTCGACTTCAAGAAATTCTCACATGGATCGACTTGTACATCGAGTGAAGATCGGAAGAGATTGAAGACCCCGGATCTAGTTTCATCCATCCGGGCTGCGATATATATTCAGGACATAAAGACATTTGATATGTACATCATTGCAACAGATGATCATCCTTCTCAAAAGATGATAAATTTGGCAGAGAATTATCAGTGAAGGATGAAAAATTCGGCAGAGAATTATCAGTCTAGCATCAGACGATCGTCTGTTCTATGTACCAAAATGTATTTATAAAGCTGAGCATGGGAATGCCCGCCTCAGCTAGATCATGAAAAATATATGAAAAATAATGTATTGTATTGTATCTTATTACAGGACACTTCTCAGCAGATTGAATGAACTTCGGATCCTCTCAATAAAGCATTTCACCCGATAAACGACCTCATACTTTAGGGGGCATCTGTTATAGACAATTTTGTGCCTTACAGCAACAAGCATGAATTGTCAATAATCCAAGGGATCCAAAGTTCCCTAAACATGATGTTCCTACCCCTAGAGGAACAAGGTCAGCAAACCAACAGCTCTCAGATCAGTTCTCCACCTGAAAACACTAAAAAACAAGCAATCCTGAAATCAAAGCAGGTGCTCCACTGGGTTTCTGCGCTGAAACACAACTGCTCCATGGTGTACCTGCGTTGCAAAGCAGGGAGAACAAAGCCCACCTGCGTTGGGCGAGTTTGGACATGTGGCAGAGTGAGTCATAGCTTTGGACTCTTCCAAAATTGACACTTGGATCAGGTATTTCGCCTTGTGATGAGTCAGAGGCTTTGTTTCTCCAAGTGGAAGCAAGGTTCACCAAGTGGACTCAAGAACTGAAGATCAACTGAAGATTAACTGAAGAGAGAGAGGACACAAGGCAGCTACACATCAGTTGCAAGCTGACTCATCCTTTCTCAATTCATCTATATATTGAGCTCTCTCCTATGAGCTCAGGAGGCTGGAATTTTGTGCAAAGTAATGCTATGCTGTTGGTTTCATTCTTGAGTTATTGGGTGATTGTTTGAGAGAGGTGAAGAAGAGCAATTCTTTCTGCTGGGAGGTGTTGCTGGGTTGGAGCCTGCAATGGTTGTAATCCTCTCAGAACCTTTATTTCTTCATTAATAAAAGCTATTGAGGTTCTTCTATGTGCTTTTGTTCAATTATATATTGTGATGATTGCATGTTTGGTTTACACTAATCCATGAACCAGTTATGATTGCATGCCTCTTGTAGTTTCCTTCTTTGTTATTGTGCAGGATCTCATTGCAGCTGGGCGAGCAGAACAACAAAGAGCTAGGAGCAAGCGGCCAAAGAGGAGAGTTTGGATTCGACATTAAGCGCAAGGCAACGGTTAGTGCTCTATCTATCCTCTTTTGCTTTCATAAAGAAGAAAACCTTCAGTAGTTTGCTTTACAGTTGTTGCTAAGGAACTGTCACCCTTAGAGTGGGTTAGGGTCATCCGAGTCGGATACTTTTCCCTACAACAGGGTGGATCTCCTGAAAACGTCCCGGGTCAGTACGAAGGATTGAAGGTCCTTGTAACTCCTCCTAGTGGCAGTAGAGTAGGTTCACCTGAAGAAGGAGAATCCTCCTTGGTTGTCCATCCAGATTACCAAAGTCTAGAGACAGGTTATAATCCCGAAGCTGTTACAGTTTCTGAGCTTGCTGGTAGCTTTTCGTCTACTAGTGATACAGGCGAAGAACCTGAAATATCTGAACCTGTTACTCCGACTTCTAGTGTTCTAGATTCACCAAGAGTAGAACGAGTTATCACCGAAAATCTTCCTACTGGTCTGATTGCTATTGAGGAACTTGCTCTAGAGGAAGAAATAGGCGTCTCTAACCTTGAAGATCAACTTACTATTGAGCTCAGGGAGCGTGAATCTATCTTTTACAGTCCTCCTAGAAGTACTACTTGGTACCTTTCATTAACCAATTATTTAGACAACTCAGGGATAGGTTTTTCTACACCTCGTACTCCTTTTCCACCTGGAGGTATTTATACTCCTGTAAATATGTCTGGTCAGTCGTCCGTGTTTACTCAAACTCCTGAATCTTTCTTACACGATGGTCCTTCTGTTCCCACCGGGTATCAATCACTTTCTGGTACCTTTGCGGGGGCATCTCCTCAACCCATTGATCATGGGTTATTAACTGGAAACAATGGTAATATACTGTTGGTTGTAGGAGACATTTACATGATGTCAGGTTCAGTTCCCGTTTCTCAACCTCAAGGTGGCCAATTACCGCCTGGGGGGCAGCCTCAATTAACCCCTGGGGGGCAACCTCAAGGAACACGAATTGTGTCTGGGGGGCAACCTCAAGGTCAGTATGTACCTATGGTGCAATACATGCCTCAAGGTCAACCCCAGCCTCAATATGTACCCCAGGGTCAACCTCAGTATCAATATTTACCTCAAGGGTATCAACCCCAAGGGTATCAAACCCAAGGGTATCAACCTCAAGGGTATCAACCTCAAGGTCAAGGTCAACCCCAGTATCCGTATTTACCTCAAGGTTATCAACCTCAAGGTCAATACTCGAGTCAAGGTTATCAACCACCTCAAGGTCAGTCATATGTTCCAGGTATGGGAACTGTACCTTTCAGTTATCAATCCTATCCTCAATCCGGTCATGGATCTCAGTATTCTCAACCTGTTACGGGTCAATTCCCCGGAATGATGGTGTGGGATCCATCATAGGGTCAACAGGTGTTGCAGCCAAGTATACAGTTGGTACCTCAAGCTGGACAACCCGTAGTTTCTGGTCCACCCCAGCAACCGCAACCTGTCCAGTCAAATGTTCAAACTTCTGTAACTTCGGTAGTTACTCAGCCGCCAATTGCACCTAGTACTCCATCTCAAACGACTGCTGCAACTACCGCTACATCTGCCGCACTTACTTCTGGAGTATCGACAGCTCCGGTTTCTGCTGTCTCTGCAACCACTCCTCATACATCTTTACCGTTGTCTGGATCTACGATTCAAACCACGGTCCAGATGCCTATAGGTCAGCCTGGTATAAGTACGGTTGTCACTACTCAACCTCAATTTGTTCATCAACCGTACCAGGGACAGTACCAACATGGGCAAGCTGTCCAGCAGCCGATTTACCAGTATCAACCGTATCCTAGGTACACTTATCAACAACCTCAACAACCCTAGTATGGTCCGGTTAATCCTGGTTTTCCAGGAGGATATAATATCCCTAATGCGATTCCTGTTCCTAGTTATCCTGGATATCCTCCTCCTGGGACTGGTCTTGTGACCCAGAGTTTTAGAGATCCTAACCGGCAATTACCATTTATCGCAACTTTGGATTTACCAGACTTGACGCACCTAACGAACGATCCAATTCAATATCTTCCGTTCTGGCCGCCAATGCCAAATAAGTTGCCCAGTGATATACCCAAGTTCGAAGGTAAGTCTGGAGAGGATCCGTCCAATCATGTGATGACTTACCACCTCTGGTGTGCTTCAAATTCTATCTCGGATGATTCGATCCGCTTACGTCCTTTCCAGCGTACACTCATTGGTCTCGCGGCCAAGTGGTACATTGAGTTACCACGGGCCTCTTTTTACAATTTCATCCAGTTAGCTACCTCGTTCTCAACTCACTTTCAGTTGCCGGTCAGATACGATAACGGCACGGAGTTATTAACTTCACTAAAACAATCGACGTCCATGTATATTTCTGATCACATTCATGAGTGGAGACGTCAAAGAAGGTTAGTGAAAGTTTTTATTTCGGAACAAATCTTAGCTGAATGGTTTGTTAAATCATTATTACCGAAGATTACTGAAGATGTAGCTAAGGCCGGAGTCGTTACTGAGGAGCAAGTCATTGCTCAGGCGCAGTACCTTGACTTAGTTTATACTCAGTCAGGTACGTTACACGAGAAGATTCCAGATCTTCCAAAATCGAATCAAATCGTTGCTGCTCCTTCGGGATCTCATGCCGCTGATGGTATGATTGGCATCGTGAATACAAAGAGCAAGAAGAAATCTTCCAAGACTTCTACTACTCCTATAATCACCTTGCCTGATTCCCCGACAGGAGAGTCTTTTCCTGAACTTTCTGCCGGTATTCACGCTGTAGAGTCATCTACGGCCAAATCAAAAAACGGTGGAAAGAAGAAAGGAAAGAAGAAGGCTAAAGCAGACAAATCTCCGAAGGAGAAAACGGAAAAGTAGGAAACCAATGACGAAAAGCACAAACCTCACTATCCTTGTCTTATTTGTGAAGAGGATCATTTTACAAGAGATTGCCCTCATCGGGCCGAGGTTGTGAAAATAGTCAAAGGTTCTCCCACTCCTGCTGTGTTAAAAGATCCATTTCCAAAGCAGGAGAGTAAGATGATAGGTTCTTCCTCGACTGCCAGTGAAGAACCCATTTTGATGATGTCTCATGTGAGGATTGCGACTCGGTCGAAAGATTATGGTAGTAAGAATCCTGTTGATGGTAAGGAAGCAGAATCTTCTCACTCTAATCCATCAACCTCAGCTCCTGGTTCCGATCCACTACAGATCGAAAAACCTAACCCGGACTTAGTAATCAAACCACCCGCCAAGGGTGTACTTCGAAGGTCTGCTTTCAATCCACATGCGAGAGCGGCCCAGAATTATAACATTGTTGAGGACTTAGCTGTTTCACCCTCAGCAATGTCGGCTTTAGAAGTGTTGCAATCATGCCCAGCACAACGAAAATTACTTTTGTCGGCTATCAGAGCTATTGATGTTCAGGACCCGAATCTGATAATCTTCGATCTAGAAAATAGTACACCGCGTCTACCCCATCAAATGGCTTTCCAAATTCCAGTGATAGTAAAAAACATGCCTATTCATCGGACTGTGATTGATGAGGGAGCTTCTACGTGTATTATGTCAATTCAATGTTGGAGATCGCTTGGTTCTCCTTCGCTGAACCAATCCCCGACCATCCTTAAGGCCTTTGATGGCCGTGGGTTCCGTCCGTTTGGTATTCTACAGGAATTGCCTATAGGGGTAGAAGGTAAAACCGTTAATCTGGATGTGGAGGTGGTTGATGCCCCTCTAGATTACAACCTTCTTTTGGGTCGAAGTTGGTCATATGCTATGACAGCGGTCGTTTCATCGGTCTTCAGAGTAATAAAGTTTCCACATAACGGTAAGATCATGACCATTGATCAGCTGACATACTTTTCATCCGACCCAGCCTCTTCAGAGAGTATCCAGCATGTCGGTAAGATGACAATCCCTTATAGGGACGTTGGCGTAGGTTTAGTTAAAGATTCTGGTTTACTGGGAACTTTTCCTTTCCCTCCAATCAACGCAGACCCTTCATTTGCATCAATTCATATGATTACATCAGACACCATTATTTACGATGATCCTTGGATTGTCCCATCTGAATCTGAGACAGACTCATTCGGTGATGCTATGCCTTTGAGTCCATATGAAATTGCTTATGAAGCCGTCAGGTCTTTTACCAACTCGCGTTCAACCCAAATCGACCAAATGAATGTGGTCAGTGAAGAATCACTTTTCACATCAACCTTAGAACGGATAGCGTTTCCCGAAGTCGTGTCATCTGAAGAGCAACTTCGCGAAATCCTAAGTGTAGACGATCTACCATGGGAAGATCTCCATCATAGATCTTCGTTTTTACCTAAGGATGTTGCTTTTGAAAATGATTTTTCATCTATCTTTACCGCTGAATATGTCAAAGACGCTCAGAATCCAATGACACATTCTGATTCGGAGCTGAATTTAGGGAATATTTCTCGCACTATTCCCATTGACATTTCAGTGAAGCCCGGAATTGAGGAAAAAATTCATATAGGTGCTTCATGTACAGAAGATGAAATTCGAACTTACAAGGCCCTATTCCAAGAATTCCGCGATGTGTTTGCCTGGTCTTACGAGGAAATGCCAGGAATCGACCCTGCCATTGTTGATCATGAAATAAAGACCTACCCGGACGCTAAACCCGTCCGGAAACGGTTGCGTCAGATTCACCCTCGGAAAGCGGCTGCGATTAAAGCAGAAGTCGAGAAGCTGTTGAAAGCAGGTTTCATTTATCCAATCCCGTTAACGGATTGGGTATCAAATATTGTTCCGGTTAACAAGAAACAAGGAACAATAAGAATCTGTATCGACTATAGGGATATAAATCGAGCTTGTCCAAAAGACAACTATCCTACGCCTTATATCGATCAAATTATTGATGATTGTGCCGGAAGTGAAATGTTTTCCTTTATGGATGGTTTTTCGGGCTATAATCAAATCAATATTCTACCTGTCGATCAACCAAAAACGGCATTCATTTGTCCATGGGGGACATTTGCTTATTGCAAATTACCTTTTGGGCTTAAGAATGCCGGAGCAACTTTTCAACGGGCGATGTCTTACGCATTTCATGACATCAAGCACATTGTGCAACCGTACCTCGATGATTTTCCTGCTCATTCTTTACATCGAGCTGATCACCTTGTCCACTCACGAGCAATCTTTATGAGGTGTAGGCATTATCAAATCCGGTTGAATCCCCACAAGTGTGTATTCTGTATAGAGACGGGTCGATTGTTGGGATTTGTTGTTTCAAAAACCGGCATTCGCGTCGATCCCTCGAAGGTCGAAGCTATCATCAAATTGCCTCCTCCTTCGAGTTTGCGCCAACTCCAAAGTTTGCAAGGGAAACCAAACTTTTTATGCCGATTCATTCCTAACTACGCCGAGGTCACTAAAGGTTTTACACGGTTGTTGAAACAGAACGCTCAATTCTTTTGGGAAAAGATTGCCCAACAATATTTTGATGCACTTAAACACGCGTTGACCCATGCACCGTTGTTGCATCCTCCCAACTACAACCAAGACTACTTCTTATACCTCGCAGCTTCGCATTCCACTATTGGAATGGTGTTAGTTCAAGAAGATGAATTCGGAGCGGAACATGTGATATATTATCTTAGTAGGACATTAAACCCCACTGAGCTAAAATATTCACATGTGGAGAAATTGCCCCTGGCAGCCGTTCAAGCTGTCCAGCGTTTTCGTCACTACATTCTTCTCCGTAAAACTACAGTTATTTCGGATTGCAACCCTATGATTTATATTTTGACAAAACAACTGCTAGGGGGCAAGTACTCTAAATGGATCGTTATCCTGCAAGAGTTCGACTTGGAGTTCGAGAAGTCCAAGTCTAAGAAATCCTTAGTTTTTGCGGAATTGATGTGTGATTTCCCGCGTGCTGACACAGAAACTGTGGCAGAGGAGTCCATTGCGGACGAATCTTTGTTTCTTATCAGTACTTTAGATCCGTGGTACAGGGATATAATCATCTATCTCCAAACCCAAACCTTTCGGCTTGAAGCTTCAAGGTCGGACCGTCGAAAAATTCGGTTTCAATCCCAGCAATACAGAATTATTGGAGATACACTTTATCGCCGGGGGGCAGAATTAGTTTTTCGACGTTGTTTAACTCACGAAGAGGCTGAGAAGGTTTTGAATGATTGTCACTCTGGAGCATGTGGCGGTCATATGTCTGGGTATGCCACAGCTCAGAAGGTGTTGCGCGCTGGCTATTTCTGGCCGTCCATGTTTAAAGATTGTATCATTGCGGTCCGAAAGTGCCACAACTGTCAAGTGTTTGATCGCAAGATGCGCGCACCACCTGCTCCTCTCCATCCTATAATTGCCGTTGGTCCTTTCGCCAAATGGGGTATCGATTTTATTACTTGTAACCCTCACTCGGCCGGGGGGCATGCATATATCATCCTCGCGGTTGATTATTTTACTAAATGGGTCGAGGCGATGCCTACATTCGACGCAAGCGACAAAATAGCTGCAGTTTTCGTATTCAATCACATTATACCTAGGTTTGTTGTCCCACAATCAATCATCACTGACCATGGGAGCCATTTTCGAAACATCATGATGACTGAGCTTACAAGCCAGCTTGGTTTGCACCACGATAGCTCTACTCCTTATTATCCGCAAGCCAGCGGTTTGGTTGAGTCTATCAACAAAGTTCTGGTTATCATGATCCGACGAATCATTGGTATTCATCGGTCGAATTGGCACAACATGTTATTTTCAGCGCTATGGGCATACCAAACTTCAGTGAAAACCTCATCAGGGTTCACTCCTTTCCAGCTAGTTTATGGCTTGGAAGCTATGTTACCCATTGAATGCGAAATCCCATCACTTCAAATGGCTGTCGAATTACTCCCAGCTACTTCCGAAGAGGAGAAACGTTTATTATACTTAGCTCAATTAGATGAGACTCGACGTGACGCTGCATTGGCAATCGAGACTCACGCGAAGCGAATGAAAGCTCAGTATGATAGAAATGTGACCCCTCAGAGTTTTTCGGAGGGAGACCTAGTGCTGTTATATGATCAAGCTAACGATATGCTAGGTGCTAGAAAATTCGTTCCTATGTGGCATGGACCCTACATTGTAAAGCGAAAGCTAGCAAAAGGGACCTATGAGCTGGTAGATTTTGATGGGGACTCTTTGGGTAAACCCAGAAATGGACTTTACCTAAAGAGGTATTATGCTTAAATGGTGGGTATGGAGATTTTTAGTTAGGTTAGGTTTTCTTTCTAGCTAGTATGTTTGTTAGTTTAGATAGTGTGCTTAGCTTAGAAAGTGTGTTTTTCGTCGTTATGCTGGCTTATCTTGGTTTTACTCTTGATATTGCAGATGTCGACGCCTCTCCAAACGTACATTGGATTTGCTGATGGTGCTTGTCGTAGTACACGGAATATCTCTTCCGCAGCTTGGGTTATCTATTCGCCCTCTGACGAGTTAGTTTCTATGCATGGGTTGAGCCTCGGTCAAACGACAAACAACATTGCAGAATACAGTGCAGTGGTTGAATTATTGTCTGAATCTATTTCATTTGGAATTCGACGTTTGATAGTGAGGTTAGATTCTGAACTTGTTGTATTACAGCTTAATAGAGTATATGCCATTAGAAATCCTGTGTTATTAAGGTTGTTTTTTAGAGTGCGCCTCTTGGAACGTGAATTTGATTACATTGAATATCAGCATATTCCAAGGTCTTTAAATACATTAGCAGATGCAATTGCTTCTCGAATGTTGGACAGACATTTGCGATAATCATACAAGTAAATTTAAAAACATTTCATCACATATGTTAAACAAGATAAGCCAGTAATAATGATATATATAGATAGGAGTGTGTCAAAAATATACATCGTCTTCGATCATAGGTTGAAAAACACCTTATGATCGGCAAAAATGATAAGTACAAAAAACCAAAAATGTCATATGTGTCTACAAAAGTGACTAGCCAATCACTGGTGGTGCTCTCTATACGAGACCACTGCCCGCGCTACCCTACACAAGAACCTCCTAAAAGGTCCTGGGACTGCGACCACATAGCGCTGAAGTCGAATGGGAATGTCATCTATGGTGGTCTCTGGTATATCTGCCGTCAGACGCTCTAGATCATGTTCCAGCTCGGCTAAGGTCTCTGTGGCCACATCCTGTGGGGCTGGTGCTGGTACAACTGGTACTCTCCTCTCAAAAGCTCGGAGGTTGGCTGGACGCCGTGGACCTACATCTGCATTTTGAAAATTTGTGCTGTCAGTTTTGAGGCGATATATAAAAACAAAAAAAAATATACATAATTTGAAAACTCGTGAAAAATGAAATACCTCTGTCGTCCCACTGTTCTCCCTGTGGAAGAACCATGTCCGAATCATTCTAAAAATCCATTCCAGCATAAGGAAAGTCCTGAATAGCAAAGACCTGGCTCTCTAGCCAGCGAAAGTAACCATCAGAAAATCGAACAACTGCTGCTCCCTCATCAGGATGCCAGGCCATTACCGCAACCCATCTCGTCAACTTAGGCTCCTGAGGAGCCCCAACTGGAACTGTAAGATGCTGGGGGACCAGCATTGGAACTCTCTCTAGGGAAAAGCTCACGACTAAAGGCCCATATCCAAAGGTCTTCAGTTGTCCTCTCTTTGCCCTAGTTAGTTGGCCCTTCAAATTAGCCAACACAGCATCGCACCAGTTGAAAATGGTGCCTTGGAAGCAGTCTATAGCCATCCGCATTTGGGACCCGGTGGCTTGGTGCAAAGCGGCCGCCCCGCAAAGTCTGGTAACAGTAAAGGCTATCACCATAAGTTCAGGTCGGGATATGTACTTGATTTATATCCCCTTCTCATGGTTTTGATTGTTGCACCACTCTAGCCGGAGACTAGCAAGGGATTGGCCACCCGGCCTAGTCCCGAATAGAGAAAGTTGCTCGCCCCTGTTAGGCAAGCCAGTGAGAAAATATATGTCGGAGGGCTCTATCTTCAGCTGGTGCTCTCCGATGTAGAAACATTGCTCCTGAATGTTCCACCTTTCAACCAGCCACTCAAGAAATGGCACCTGGCCCCTCATGCCAGGTATGGCCCAGTATTTGTACAGTTCGCATGCTTTTAATGCATCAATGGAAGGTTGATGACCTATCGCGGCCAAATCAACGTCCTCGTGCTCTCTTTCATGCCAATCAAGCATGGTGTGCTCCCTGCACATCATAAAACATCTGTTAGAATCCTTAAAATTTTAAAATTTTGGTTCATTTTGGAGAAATGAGGGTTTCAAAATGTGTTTTGCGGGGTACGCACCCCGGCCTTTAGGGACAGAGCGTCCGGACGCAGCTTCCCTTAAGGCCGGGTGCGTACCCCTGGTATTTTCCTCATTGAGAAAATATCGGGGTATGCAGGTCAGCAGTGCATGACCTGCGTACCCTGAAGGGCGCATCTTGAAAGCCCAAGACCCCCAAAAAATCAAATAAAAACTTAAAAATGAATTTTAAACAGATGGAAAGCAAGAGAGGGGTGTTGTATAATACCTGGTGAAACGGCGTTCGATTTTGACGGTCGAATTCTCCGCAATCTCCACGGGAAGTTTCTTGTCAAAAGCCCTTTTCTCAACCTCAACAGTAAAATGTTAAAAATGACATGGTAAAAAGTCTTTTTATAGGTTTTTTGGAGAATGAATGCTAAGTTTGTTTATTTTTCACCATGAAAGGACATTTTTCAATGTATTTTTACCCATCTTAAACAGGTATGAGTAATGTGTCGTTTTTGTGCAGGACAAAAGGACTTTAGAGTAAAATCATCATTTTTCATGAACCAAAACATCAGAGTCATCTTTTAAGCTCTTTTCTGACTCCTAAAACATGAAAAGATCACCGAGCGTTTCTTTTACACTCGTTAAAATGGAGTAAAAAGACGGTCCCCTTATAGCTCTTTTCTGATCGTAAAAACAAGAAAAGATTGCCGGGTTTTTGTCGTTTCAAACTCGATATGGAAATAAAACGACGTGTCCTTGATCGCTTTTTACTTTTCAAGTCAGAGACACTAATCATGAAAGTACTCCTTGGTCGCAAGATCAAGCGGTTCTCCCATGTATTATTTTATACTTTTTCGGGCTTGGGGGACACAAATTTACGAAAAAGTTCAACCTGGAGTCTTCTTAAGTTTTTCAGACTCTCTAAAATTGAAAAACGCCGAGTTTCTCCTATACTGGGCTCGTTAAAATTTCACAGTAAAGGACCTGTTCAATTACAACCACTCCTTCCTAGGGTTCGAATCAAAACTAGGTTGGACTCATCCAAAGGATGAGCTTATAATCAAGCATATGTTATCCTCCTCAAGCTTGTTAAAAATAAAGAGGTACTTGCCAGAAATGGTGGGGGAAAAGAGAGAAGAATGAACCTATTTGTTATCCTTTGTTACAAAAGAACCTTATCACCACTCTTGAACACGACACTTTCCGTTCACCTGGGTTGGGAAATCCTTTGCCTTAAAAGTTGATCAAACCACTTTGAAAGTCTTCAGCCGGGTTCCGGGGATTAACTTTGAGTCATTCGTCACCAAGCCATCTGTTGTGTCGTTATGTGTTCAAGAGGTCTGCAAACAAAACTTTCATCTGCAAAATACTTGTCATCCATTTGACCATCCCTGAGTCAGTCCTTACAGCAACATTTCTTCAACTTGAACAATGATTTCGTGTTGTGGGCTTGCCTGCAACGGGTCGCTTTCTATCGACATCAGCACATTATCTGGAGAGATGACTTAGAAATCATCAGTACCTTGAAGTCTGCATGCATCAATGGAAGGTTTCTCGCCTTTGACGTCAGTTTACATCATTGACTTTTGATCGAAGGATTCCGTGAAATGTTCGACATCAACTCATTCATTCACATCTCATGGATTGTACTGGGTACTTTGATAACCATTGACATTACTGGTGGTCTCTCTCACACTTGTTAACAGTTTACATCATCGACTGGTAATCAAGTGGTTTCTACCATGTTCGACATCAACTCATTTATTCGCATGGCTAGAATCGTACCAATTCGGGAAGTAGAAATGAAGACCCTGGATCTAGTTTCCACCATCCAGGCTGCAAGGAGTTTTGTATTCATTATCTAGTAGACTAATCATAAACAGATGGCTGCGCCCATACTGTGTCTACAAAAGTCTATGATTATGATGTACTACAAGATCATTCCTGTATCAGAGTAGTTAGTCTGTTAGTTAAAGTTTTGATCTGAGTATGGGAATGCCTACCTCAGCGATGATATAATCTTATACATGTATTTTGTGTTGAAAATTGCAGGTTCTGACCAGGCTCTCCACAAGATAATCCTTGAAATGATAAAGCGCTTCACCCTTCCTAGATAATACAAAACCCTAATCTACTACAGGCTTCGCACTTTAGGGGGCAATCTGTTACACTAAAAAATGTCACCATGGCTATTTACAGTTAGTATGGCTCTATCAACAGTCATGCTATCCTCCTGGGCAAGTCTTATGCCTCTGCTCTCCATGTCAAACTCCAAAAAGAGAGAAAGTCTTTGTAAATGTGTTTATCTCTGGGTACGCAGATTCTCTCGGCCTTACTTGCGTATACGCACCTAATGTTCACAAAAGCTGCGTACTTGTATGCTCTGTATGTAAAGGGGCAGGTGCATACCCCTGTAAAGGTCAAAAGGCGCAAGTTTCACTCCAAAAAAGTTACTTGTGGTCATTTCTAGAGGCTTCTAGAAGTATGTTTGACGTGTATGAAGCGCCTCCAGATGGTTCATGTACCCCTACCAAAGAGGAACTTATCCCATCAATAAGGGAGCTATCCCATCCAAAGAGGGGATTATCCCATTGATGGTGGACCTGATTAACTTCCTCTTGAACACTATAAATACAGGCATTGGGCCAGAAGGAGGGGAGGTTGAAAGCTAAACATTTCTAAGGGTAGATGCTGCTGGAATTAGGACTCCCATTTAGAAGCTTGTGAGGAGAGATTGCCATCTTTGCTTGTTCTATTTGGAAGTGGGTGAGCTTTGTCAAAGTAAAGGAGAACTCTTGATGGACCCTGGGAGGGACTTGCACAACACCAAGGCTCAGGTTGTAATTGTTCCTTTTGTTTCCTATTAATGCAAATGAGTCCATTCTTCTCAATAACTTGTTATTTATGAGTTGTTTCATGTACTCCTTGGTCTATGTGTTAAATATGTTTTATTTTATGAGATTATCAAGTGCTATTTAATCGTTTGATTGTTAGTGAATGCAGGTTTCGAAGTGAAGGAGGAGCTCATCCGGATCAGCGAGGCTGGACTGCTACAGCAACGTTGGACTACAGGTAGGATCTGAACACTTGATTTCTTGTATGGTAAATGCATGTTTATAGAAGGATCGCTCTTGTTTGTCTTGTTTGTCACTAGAGAGTCTTAGGCTCCTAGGGAGGTTGGTTGTGTCCGCACTATCGACTCTTTCCACCTGACAATGATGGAGAGAAAATCTACGTATCAGATGCAAATAGAAACTCGGCCTCCAAAGCAAGGCACTTAGGGGGGACGCTAGGAGGATATCAGGGGTGCGGATGAGTTGAGGCAGAGGAGGACCTATGAGAGGTCAGGGGAAATTTATTTGTTACAATTCTAGAGGTCGAGGACACTATGCACAAAAATGCACGAACCCGACGCACCTGTTGTGCTAATATTGTACCTAGTTTTAGCATGCGACAGAAGACTGCCCTATATTAATAGCTAAAATGTGTGAAAAGGGGACGCAGCCTATGCAAAACCTGCAGACGATGAGGGCTGAACTGCACGAAGAGGACCCCAAAATGAATATTGTGCTACAAAACTGAATGAAAACTGGAGAAGATATGGGAAAGCGGCCTGAAGAAGGTGAATGGTTTCGCAAAGCTCCAGAAAAGGAGGTTGGCTTTGATCTAGAGTGTGTGAAGGAAACCTTCATGGAAGCAAAGAAAAGCTTCGTTGAGGCTTCTACCTTAGAAAGTCAAGATAAGAAATCTGGAAAAATGGACCCATCCATGCTTACTACCTTTTTGGAGACCTATATGAAGCTACTACACGATAGCAAGTCTGTAAAGGGATTACATGAGTTGATCAATAAATGTATGGGAAATGCTCTTCAGGGACTACGCGTGGTCAAGAAAATTAGTAAGCATAAGGAAAGAAAAGGGCGTGAGTTGAGGCTCACTGCGCAAATAGGAGAGTATGAAATGGACCAAGTTATTTTGGATCTTGGGTTAGATGCGAATGTTTTGCCGAAAGAGACATGGGAGAGAATGGAGAGACCTGCACTGCAGTGGTCTCCTACTCAATTAAGGATGGTGAATCAGCAAAAGATTATCCCCATGGGAATATTATAGGGAGTGACAGTTGATATTGAAGGCACGAGAATATTTGTGGATTTCAAAGTAATAAATTGTTGATGACAACAATCCCTACCCCGTGCTCCTTGTGATCGACTAGGCTATAGAAATGAATGGGGTAATCAATTTGAAGAGGCCAATGATGTCATTTGAGAGGAAATCACTTCGTGTAGTAGTACCATTGGACCCTGCAGAAGGACCATGCTATACTAAACCGGTCCGCGATTATGAAAGTGATGATGATTTGGACCAGATTTATAATATAACGACGTGAGATCAAGATTGGGTGAATCCGATAGTAGATGGACATATTGCATGGTACCACAAAAGCTCCTACACATCAGATTCAGATGAGGAATTGGAACATTGGCATAATAGATTGCACAAGATGTCTACACTATGATGTAAGATGATGACCAAATCATTGCGCTGCGTATCATCGAAGGTAAGAAGTCTTCCTTATTATGATGGTTAACTAAAATTGAAAAATTTTTGGATGAATTTGAAGGGAAGTGCCAGAGAAGCATCGCTTCTAAGCCTTGGACTTGGCACTGCATGCTATGCCTCCATGATGGTGGGGTACGCATAGAGGTAATTTCGACGGATGGTGCAAATATAGAAGAATGATGAGGGTGCGGTTTGGTCGCCCAAAGGTGTGACTAATAGAGGAATATGATGGGGGGTGTGATCTGCACGATCACTTAGGAAAATGGACCAATTCCTATGGAGCAGAACCACAACCAGAGTGGGTTCATCTGTTTTGTCACTCCTTGGATGTAATACCTATGAATTGATACTTGGAGATAGAGCTTCGCCATGGCATGGATGATGGGTTATTTTGAAACAATGATTCTTGATGACATTCACCTTTGAGGATGGATTTGAATGTATTGATGAGGCATTGCAAGAAGTCAAGGGAGCGATCTTCATAATACTGTAGGATCCTTTGGATTTGATTCAACCATATTAGACCACCCAGCCATGCCACGTGTTGGAGTGCTACAATGTGACCACTGAAGAAGAAGATGAGGATCCAAGGAACATTAATATTTGAGAAACAGAAGGTTATTGCGAAGTTGAGGGGCCGCAGATAGAGAATCCAGATATCACCGCACCACTGAAAACCGAGTTTTCAATGTCAAGCATAACCGACCCTATGGTTAAGGTGGCCGCCAAGATTTTGGCTGGCAAGATAATGAGGAAGTGTCACACATACAAGGTGCCATCACCAGTTGTTTCACTAGCAGCCTAGTGCGCAGAGGTCGTACAATTCAATTGGGCATGCTACCTGTGCAGCAACTTCCTCACAAGCTACAGGGAGGCATAGGGCTATAGTAAGACGTTTCACTACTCACGGCTCTAACTTTCGATTGTGCTGGTCACATGGAAGTTTCCATAGGACAGCCAATTCCCTCCCATCACGCCAGATTTTCCAGAGGCAGCGAATTTTTCTTCGCTCTGGGCCACAAAGGACTCTAATCAGGTCTGGGAGATCAAGGTGTTTTGGGTATTTATGGAAATGAGCATCAATATGGCCATCAATCAAAAGCCATGGTTATTGCCAACTGTTTTTGAGTAGTTATCTGGGTATGCAGAGTTCAAAGCAGACTTCCACTAGATTTCCACTCAGGGGCGAAAGGAACCAGAACAGAAGTGGTATGATTTACCATACCTCATGACGGATGATGAAATCGCAACGGTCCTTGAGCATTGGCCATCAGATTGGCACACAACATCCGACTTGTCTGCCATGTCTAGTAAGTCTGTGGAAAAGAAGAAAAAGGAAGTCGCTCGGTTGAAAGTTCAGCAGTTGTATGAAAAGAGAGAGAAGGAGACTAAGTAGAAGGCATGCGCAGAAGTGAAGCATGCTTCCAAGGAACATGAGGAAGAGCGTGACTCTAACAGAAGTTCGAAATCTCCTTTGCCATAGATATAGGAAGAGGATTAATCAGGACAGGGCGGTGGAGATATGGAAAGCACTCCCTTTCGGGTGAAGCGGAACAGGGAACAACAAAAAGAAGGACCACAAAATAATACCAAGGCCACTAAGTCATCCCTAGAACCGATCATCTTGACAGAGGGTGACTTGGATGACATTGAGGACAAGGCAAGGGACACAACCATGGAATTGCTGCATAAGTTTGAGCAGCAGCAGAAGCAGGCATTAAGTGCCATTAAGACGTGTCTGTGCAAGCTGTAGATCCAAGCCACTAGATTGTAGATAGGTGTAGGGAAAAGTAGCATGGCCTCAACCAGTTTAGTGCTGGGGACAACTAAAGCAGCAAAGTTGGTTCGCTCTTTGGATCTCTAGGTAGTCGCACTGCTGGATGGAGCTCTGAGCGTGGAGGCGGATGCTGACAAGGCTACAGTTGGCGCTTTGAGGAATGTTGTACTAAACTTGGCCATGATCCCTAGAGAATTCATCCACACCCTATAAGAAGGTGTGATTGAAGAACTTAAGGCCCAAGGGCGGTGTGCATTGTGCACGATCAGTGAGCAGAAAATCAACAACGAATAGATATTCATTGAGAAGACTGCTGCCTGGAAGAAGTTGTAAGAGAATAATGAGCACACTACCACGGTAGTAACCGATGCATGCAAAACCATTCTGGAACTTCATATCCCAAAAGAAGCACTAGTGGAAGCCAAGATTAAGAAGTTAGCTGCAGGTGTGTGTGATGCAAAGACCGCAATGGCCAAGGTTCAGTTTGAACTGAACCTGAAAATTATAGAGCTTGAGTTGAAGACACAACCTTCAACTCCACCAGAGGTCAAAGAACAGCATGAAGCTATTGTGAGGGATGGAGTCGCTATAGTAGATGCCGCAGTGGCGAAATGTACTACATTCTTTGAGCAATCCATGGAGCTAATCATGAGTATGCAGGAAGATCCTAACCTGTAGAGGTTGAACATAGAGTCCCAAGAACTGCTGCATCAATATGACGAAGCAAAGGCGATAGCGCACACCATCGCTGTCACACAGCGATTAGCATAGTTGCAGGGGACAAAGCAACAACAACAATAGGTGGAAGCAGTGCAACGGAAAGAGGTAGTGGTCAAGGCCATATTGGGGCCTTGGATGGATGAGGCCTATGTAATCTCCGCCACCACTGGGTAGAAGTTGGCCAGCCTGTAGAGATCACAACAAAAGATCCAGGAAGATAACGTAGTACTGGCAACTGAGTAGCTGGTGGAGTAGGTGAAGCAGGGAGCTACGTAGTGCACAACTGAAGTTGCAGTAGCACAATTGGAGTTGGAAGGTCTTTGCAGTAAGATCTCCATGCCAAGAGAGTGACTCAGGGGTGAGTCACAATATTTGTGTTGGGGGCCTATTGGGACAGGGTTCCCTAAGGTCAATTTTGGGGAAAAAGCCCAAGCTTTTGGGTTGAAAGCCCAAGTTTTTGTATGTAAAGTGTAAAGTCTCTACAATTTTTGGTCATGGAGTGCATAGATGTAAAGTGTCATAAAAGGTTTTTACCCTTTGTTCATGAAGATTGTGTCGGCTTTAGTAGAGCAACCCATGGTCCATGACCATTGGATTGTATAAAAGGGAGAGTCTTAGAGAGTCTAGGGTAGTTCAAGTAAGTTTGAAGATGAATGTAATGGGTCAGTAGTAGTGATGAGCGAAGAGTCTTAGAGTAGAAGAGAGGCTCTGCAGCTATGTGCGTAGAGGCCTAGAGTAGAGTCTGCAGCTAAGTGTGCAGACCCCTGCAATTGAGTGCACAGGGTAGTTTTGAGTCTGTAAGCAAATCTAAAGTATCAATAAAGAGATTGTTCTGGAAATATCTGTGTTTTATCCATTTAATTCTGTTATGAATGGATGCATTATTTTATGATGAATAATGGGTTTATGATTTAATGTTGTATTGGTGTGTGAAACTGCATGTTTTACATTGTTATATGAACACAAGTAATAATATTTGCTTATGCGAAGAATACCTTAATGCATACTAAAGATATAAAACACTTAAGTCAATCTAGGTAATAACAGACTTAGGAGTGATTACAGAGGTGCATAAGTGGTTGATGCACCTATTTAGGGTCCGCAAAAGATAGTCATAGAACTTCGCGAAGGTCTAGAGGCTAGTAGGAGTAAGTTATATCAATAAGCCTCAATAGCTTATCGATCTACGTGAATGCAGATAAAGTGTATAAAATGACATCATAACCATCTCTGGGTGTAGAAACTTGGTCCCGCATCCGCCCCCATATTGCCTCAAGTGAGAGTTCAGTATGCGCTCTGTGGATTGATGCCGAAAGGGCCAGTAGTATAGGGATTTGTTTGGAAAAATTAACTCTGAACCTAGGTCAGGACCCCCTTGAGCGAACAGTGAGCCTAGTAGTAAGAATTTAGGATTGTACACACCACTTCTAGTTCCTTCACAACCATGGGAGAGTGTTTATATGGATTTTGTAGGAGGTATTCAATTGTCAAAAAGAGGTCATGATTATTTGTATGTAGTTATGGATAGGTTCAACAAAATGTGTATTTTGATGCCATGTAAAAAAACAAGATACAACTGAACAAACTGCTCAGTTATTCTTTCAGAATGTTTGGGTGCATTTTGGATTTCCTACATCCATTGTTAGTGATCGAGATTCTCGCTTTGTGGGGAATTTTTGGTCAAACTTGTGGGGATTCATGGACACCAAACTGAAAAAGAGTACAACCTTTCATCCACAAATAGATGGTCAAACAGAGGTAGTAAAAAGAATAATGATACATCTTTTGCGTGGGTATTGCAACAAGCATCCTAAGTAGTGGGATGAACAGTTGCACTATACTCAACATGCTTACAACCGAGCCAAGCACTCTTCCACTCAAACTTTGCCATTTGAGGCATGCATGGGATACTTGCTTGAATCTCCTTTGGATTCTATTTTTGGCATTTATGTTTCTATTGAAGGTCATAGCGACATAGACAAAGCAAGAAAGTTCATTGAACAAATACAATTAGTACACCAAAAGGTTCAAGAACAACTTGAGAAAAGTCAAGGCAAGTACAAAGAAAGGCATGACAAGACCACAAGTTCCAAGTTGGTGATGAAGTTTGGCTTCACATTAACAAAGAGAGGCTCCAAGGAGAAGGTAAAGAACTCAAACCAATTAGATATGGTCCATTCAGAATTTTGGAAAAGATTGGAAATAATGCCTTCATATTTGATTTGCCTTCATATATGCAAATTTATGTTGTTGTTAATGTTGAGAATTTAAGGTTGTATGAGCCTTGCTTGATCTAAGATCAAGGAGAGAATAATAAAATTCCATCCATTGAAGAATTCTCTCCAGAATTCCTTGATGTGCTTCAGCAAGACACTATACTTGACAGAAGAACAAGGACAACAAAAAGGGGAATTATTGATTATCTTCGAGAGGGGCTCAAAAGTACAATTCCTTCAAAAGCCAAATGGATAAGGTTGGAAAGGTGAGGGAATTGTACCCTAACCTATTGAACAATTGAAAGTGATCCTTTTGGGGTACAAAATGCTTCCAGTGGGGGGGGAGTGATTAGGTGCTCAAAATTAGGCTCAAAAATCAAAGTCTCAGAATCTTGATAAAATTAGCTTCAGATCAAAGAGCTCGTCATTATCATTTCAACGATGTGAATGAAACTCAAATCTGAGCTTGTATGCAGAAGTTATAGCAAGTCAAATTTCAAGTTTGAGTTGCTTACATGGCAGGATTGGATGATGTCGCAAGTTCCATCAGCAATTCTGGAGGCACCAAGTGGCAAGTCACCATTGATCCCCACATTTTTCAAATCTCATATCAGTGAAGGGAGGTGTTACAGAATTGGCCCCCAACAAGATCAGGGTTACGATGCGATAAATCGCATATCACATATTGCAACAGGGAAGTGGGTCAACGTTACAGAATCAACCCTGGAAGGTTTGGGTTACGATACAGTATCACAATCACAAATCGCAACAAGGAAAAGTCCTGCATATATAAGACCCCAGGTTCTCCACCGATTACGAAATGCGAAAGGCACCCAGATGCGAAGTGACTTTAGGTTCTGGCTAATACTCCCATCAGGTCCGCCACATCGCAATCACACATTTCCCACTTTTTTCATAGACCATAAGCCTGCAGAACTTCACTGATTGAGATTTGTGATGGATAGTCGGTGCCAATGGATTATGGGCCACCACACAACAAAATTCTCACTCGGTTAGTGGATTTTTGGAGTGAAATTGTGGGTTCTTGTCAGATATGGAGCAATTTGTGGAACAAATAGTGGGAAAACTAGGAGAAGTAATAAATTATTCATTTTTTCACCAAATTGGATTCAAAAAGAGGCTAGATAGCCATTTTTTAGTATTTTGGACTTGTTGGAGTAGGTTTCAGAAGCATTTGAGCATTGTAAACATATATTTTTACACTTTTTAGCATAATAGAGAGACACAAGCCATTGGAAGCTAGACCAAAGAGACGTAGCCCAAGAGGGGTGAACTAATTTATCATGTTCTTGTTGTAATGTGTTTTTAATGATTTTTTTTACATGTTTATGTTGCTATTCAGCTTCTAGTTTATGTTAAATTGCTCATAAAATTAACATAAAAACTCTTCATTTCACTTGCAAAAATTGATGAATACTTAAGCACAATGAAAGTATTTTATTTATAATCTGAGGAAGAGCTTAGCACTGCGAACTAATATTCTAAATCAGATCACTTGCACTAGATGCATTGATTTCAATGTAGATGATTTTTAAGCCTATTTGATTTCTTGCACTAAATGCATTGATTTCTGTGTAGATGGTGATTTCTAATCCTATTTGATTTCTTGCACTAGATGCATTAATTTCAATGTAGATGTTGATTTCTAATCATATTTGATTTCTTGCACTAAATGCATTGATTTTAGTGTAGCTGGTGATTTTTAATCCTATTTGATTTCTTGCAATAGATACATTAATTTCAATGTTGATGTTAATGTCTAATTATATTTGATTGCTTGCACTAGATTCATTGATTTCAATGTAGAATATTTCTAATCCTATTTGATTGCTTGTGCTAGATGCATTGATTTCAATGTAGATGTTGGTTTCTAATCTTATTTTCTTACTTGCACTAGATTCATTTCTTTTAATGTAGATGTTGATTTCTAATCCTATTTGATTACTTGCATTAGATGCATTGATTTTAGTGTAGATGTTCTTTTCTAATCTTATTTGGTTTCTTGCATTAGATGCATTGATTTCAATGTATATGTTGATTTCTGATTTGACAGAATTGGATGTATGATGGTACATTAATTTTAAAGTGATTGGTTTGATAGTGTGCATTGATTTCAGTGTAAGCGCAAAACATTATTGATAATGTACATTGATTTTTGTGTTATAGTAATTCAACCTATTAATATTGGAGATAAAGAGAGACAAGGTATGATGTTTACTACAACAACTCGAGCTAAATATTTAAATGGTTTACGATTTCAACTGTCCTTTTCATATAATCGATATG
Organism: Pinus tabuliformis; assembly: GCA_031772625.1. Taxonomy (NCBI): domain Eukaryota; kingdom Viridiplantae; phylum Streptophyta; class Pinopsida; order Pinales; family Pinaceae; genus Pinus; species Pinus tabuliformis. Next base: position 709,609,783 of record CM062812.1, on the reverse strand, counting down.
AAAATATGACAAAACTAACAAGGGTGACAATAAGAATAGTAGAAGAAAATAGTTTGAGATTGTTCACAATGATGACTATTTGTAATTGGCTATATTTTCATTATTCACATTTTCTATCATTCAATGCTTTTACATTGTTACTTTGCATTCAAAATTTTTATTTCAACTTTTTTCATCATTAAAGTTATTGACAATATTTATCATCTCAACAAACTGAGGTAACTAAGAAAATTTAAAATTAAAATGACTAGATAAATATTATACTTATTTAACGTATTTAAAATGGTTATATTAGATGTATTTACATATTATTGATAAAATTAATCATATGCTCGATAGATTTTCCTTGGCCGCACATGACTGAAACCAGCCTAGATCCATCAACTCCAGATCTATCAAGCAATGAGAGGGATCAAATTTCTCTAGCTACAAACATTTCCTCAAGTTTTTCACTAAAAAAATAGGTTTTCACCTTGATATATTTGATCCCTCTTGGTGCTTGATAGGTCTGGAGTTAAGATGGATCTAGGCTAGTTATATAGCAAGTGTCATATTTGAGCATGGGAATTATCACATATCATGCAAAGGGGAGTTTTGGTTTCCTTCAAGGGGAAACCTTGGTGAAAATGAGTTGTTCGCATCATATAGAAATGTTTCGGACTTGTTTCCAAAGTATCACACACTTTTACACAAGTGTCGTCATTATCCTTACAAAGTCTATCGTCAGAGCCACACTTGTCGTAAGTTGCCACAAAGGTTGTTGCATTAAGCGAAGTATGTCTACATATGGTTTGGATGAACTAACTGTATCACCAAGTATCCAAGTGTGTGGTCACAGTAAAGTTCTATCATTTCTCACATCATTTCCATTGATCCCACACTTAGCCAAATTATGGAGTATTCCTAGAAACCTAGCCTAATCCAGCCTTCCTAAACTATGCACTTCGCATGTTCAACCTTCAATATTTCCCCTTACCTACTAGAACTATGTAATGTGTATAAATCCCAGTCTCTCTTGACATCAAAAATTGTGCAGATACTTCCTCCAGTGTCCTTCCCTCAGCTAGAGCTCATCGCCTCCCAAAACTGCATAGTTATGTCCCTCAAGCCTCTCAGCTACCCAATCCCCTTTGCCTCCTAAAACTGCACATTTTTTCCTCCTAGGGTCGCATCCTGCATCAGCCACTGCCTATTTTAACTACACAATTATGTCCCGTAGTGGGCACTACACAATTTTTTCCCTCAGTGAGGACTCTGCAGAAATTTTCTTGAGTCTGGGTTGAGTTGCGCACTGTGCAGTCTTAGTGATCAAGTTTGAGCCTTGGCTACTTGAACTATGAAACTACTTAGTCACTAGGCCTTATCCCTTGACCCGTCACTTAGTTTCAGCCCAATTCATGAATCCAAGTTCTCTATCTTAGGCTAGGGGTTTTCAGATCAATGTCATCTCGTCATGAGTGAGTTCCAGATGCAGGTACTCTCTTACACTATGGCAAGATGATGAACAAGGAGATGAAGAAGGATGATATGCTATATCACACTTAAGGAGTTAAGGAGAAAAGATAATAATCAGATAAGAAGGACAAGGAACCCTGGGGTATGATAGAAGATTAGCGATTAGGACCACATGTGATCCAGGTGGATATTTGTGGCCACCTGCCAAGCCCACCTAGACCCCCACCATTGTTTCTCTCAGCATTTTCAGTTTCCTTAATTGTAGCACAACTTACTATTTTTAGCAGTTTTTCGGGTCCTGAAATTTCGTAGCCATTTTGAGGCCCTAAACGATGTTTTTTGGGAAATGGACCGATGTTGCCCCCATATTTCCCAAAAGACGTCGTTTAGGGCCTCAAAACGGCTCTAGAAGTTTAAGACCTGAAAAAATGCTAAAAATAGTAAGTTGTGCTACAATTAAGGAAACTGAAAATGCTGAGAGAAACAATGGTGGGGGTCTAGGTGGGCTTGGTAGGTGGCCACCAATATCCACCTGGATCAACATGAAGACTCCATCTGATTCACAAGAAAAAAACACATCTTTCATGAAGTTGAAATACACCTCTTAATGTAGTATGAAGGAAAAACTATCATTGTCACATCATTATGTCTTCAATGACATGTATGGTTGCGAAAAATGAAATTCATTCCATGTGTTTTCGGCTAAGTGTTTTTCTCCCTTTCGTAAGATAGGAAAAATGTTTTCTTTTTTCATACTGGTTGTCAAACTTTATGCATATCCTAATTTTGGTGGTTTGAAGGGCTCATATTTGTGTTTATGAGTTTTCCTAACAATGTAAACACATGTTGCACTCATTCACAAAGTTTTGAGTATTGTTGCACAAGTGTCATCACAATCATCATAAAGTCGATTTTAGGTGTTGCATTTGTCGTAACTGGTCATGAAGAGAGCACACATAAGCGAAAGTGTTGTTCACGTCTCATGGGTGATCAATGTTATTGTTTCATCAAGTATTCTAAGTGTTAGGACAAAGTCGAACGTTCATCTGTTCACATGTTAGTCTCATTGGTCGAGCACTTAGAATTTTCTGAAGAAGCTCCCCAATCCTTCAACCTGGCTTCACCCAACCTACCTGGACTACACATTTCACAATTCTAGTCAGTAGGTTATAACCTTGATCCTTGGATTTGTTGAATGCGCAATTCCTATCCCCTAGGGCTGCTGCACTATGTAATTCCTAAACCCAAGACCCAACCTTCCCTTCCAGAATTACACAATACTTTTAGTTATCCTTCCCTTCCAAAAGTGCATAGAATATGACTTCAGTGGTCCTCCATTCATCCTAAACATTGTCTCCCAAAATTGCGCAGAAGTCAGTCAACCTTCCTCTCCAGAACTATGCATAAATCTTCCACAATGGCCCCTCCATTCATACTCAGTCATTTCCAAAATTTCATAGAAGAGAACCTCTGAGCCTAGATTGGACTGTGCATTGTGCAGTTCCAAGCCTTAAGCCTCAACTCTGGTTGCTGGTACTACACAATGCATAGTCACTGAGCCTCTCTCTCTGACCTGCAACTCAATTCTGGCTCAGTCTTTGAAGTTGAATGCACCATCTTAGGCTAGGAGGTTTTCAGGTTGATGTCATCTTGTCATGAGTGAATTGTAGATATAGGAACCTGACGGGATGATGAAGAATGAGATGAATGTGGAAGACATGCAAAGGACATTCTTATAACTGAGCATGCAAGATTATCCATCAAGGCGAAGTCAAGGGACACCAACTTGCGACCACAACCCAAGACTTGAGATCATTGAAGATTCCTGTCACCAAGCCATGAAGAGGTGGAAAACAAGAGTATTCTCAAGAACACATCACTCACAACAGTAGTAGTAGCCTAACACTACCACAACATCTAAGTAGTTTACATCAACAGTGCCATGTCATTTATTGTCATGAGCTATCATATGCCACATCATCATTGTGGACCATGCATATTATATTCAAATGTATTGTAAAGTGGAAGTCCAAAGGGCACACCTGAATATGGAGAGTCATGTAAGTTGAAAAGTCATATGAAGTTGAATAGTAATGAGGGTTGTTAGAGTCACAAAGGGGAAGCATAACCCCTTGGTTATATACATACCCCCTCATTGCATGAGAAAATGACTTTTCACCTTGGCTTCTCCCGCAAGGAATTAGAGAGATGAGCTAGTTCTTTGAGGAGAAAGGAGTGGCTCCAATTTCCCACTATTGGGGCTAGTGATGTACATTTTAAACATGTGTCTTGGAACTTTTGCTTGATAATAGAAGCATTTTAAGGCCAGCACATTCTTCATGAATGGACTATGAATGTTTGTAAGACTATTTTGTGGAAATTTATATTTCATGTTTTCTTTCACATGTACTAAGATAATTGAGCTATTCAATTATTTTAGTGCTTATCTTATTGAGAGTAAGATGTAATGGTTGTTATCATTGTCCCATCATTGTGGACTATTCTACAGGATACTAGGCAAATATTTCCTTGATGTTGGTTGTAATGACCATCGCATCTGTTAGATGGAGCTTTCTAGTTCATGTGTGTGTCTTCCTGAGTGGTAGTATTACCTATCACTTAGAGGCTCATTTTTTTCTCCCTCCTTTGCAGTAGAATAACCTTGACAGTTGAAACCACACACTCACCAGTCACACCTCCCTTGCTTTTTGAAAAAACCATATTATCACTCTCTTGTGCTGATAGCTAGATCCATGTTAAATCTTTAAGGATTTGGAAACTAGGCATTTATACTGGATGGGACTCCTACACCAAATGGTGTGAGGTCTGATTAGAACTTCATATCACGAAGATCCCCTTGGTTGACAGATTTTCAACACCATCAAAAAAATGTCGCTAGTAGGACAACCAAAAGAGAGGTTGTTCCCATTGAGTCTGGTTTTAATCTCTTATTTAAAATGGCTCTTCCCCAATTCATAATCTTGGGATGTTTTTCTAAAGAGCTTAATTATGAATTTAAGTTTGATGGTGAGGGTGAATCAACTTTCGTGAACATCTATTTCAATTTCTTCGTCTTTGTCTTTCTAACGAAATATGTTGCAAATATGTCATGACTAGATTACTCAACCTCACATTTGAAGGTCATGCGATTACCCTTCCCATCCCTCACCATCCCTTCTCCTGCATGAAGACAACTCTTCAAATCAGCTTGCTCATGAGATCCCACCCATTTATTTATATTTAAATTTGCAATCAGAAGAGCCTTTCTACTTGAGTAATCTGATTGTTGAAGTTGAAAAATCTAGTGAAACCTGTGACCAAATGGTTGCCATCCAGTGAGTAGTATTGAAACCAACAACAATAGCTATCCTCAAACCATGCATGATCTGGTTCAAGCTTCAAAAAGTGATTCTACAATCCTAGAAAGTTTTGGTACTTGCGAGGGGGTCGAGGTGCTTCAACTTTTATTGATGGTTATGTCAAGGTCTCGTGACACTTGTAAAATTTGGCTATGTCCCATCAAAGCTCGCTCAGCCAATTGAAAACTAAAAATAATATTTGCAGAAAATTTGAAAAATATTTTTTAATTTATGGATAAATAGAAATATTAAGAATTTACCCAAAATTTTGGTTGAAATTGCAAAAACACATTAAAATAATGATCAATCAATGCACATTGACCATGAGGCAAATGTTATAGTTCCTAGCGAGGCAGGGACTAATAATAAATATTAGTTTAGTGCTATAGTTTGGTAACTATGAATTTCATAAGTATTAGTTTAGTTATATAGATTAAATGGTTGATAAATATAGGTAGGATTATGTATTGACATAAGTAAGAAAAATAAGTGTGACAATAGGGCTAGAAACAATTCAAATCCTAGGGTTAGAAGTCAGTTATGTGACTTAAAAAAAATCTTAATAATGTAAAGATTCACAAATTCTCATTTATAAAATGCAACTAACTTAATAAATTTAATCAAAACCTTCACTAAACTATAACGAGTTTCATTAAGCTATGATGAAAAAAAACTCTTACTTTTTATTAAATTTTGAATTATATAAAAAAATAAAATCTAAAATCTAAAATATGGCCCTTTCTTTTGAATAATAATACATTTAATGCTTTGTAAAAACAATATTTTAAACTATTTTAATTATAATCTAAATAAAACTTTAATTTTTATTTCTTTATATATTATAATGATATAAATTATATTGTAATTTGGTAAAAATTATTATGTTCAAAACTATTTATATTAAAAATTATTTTATTTAAATGTATTATGTATTCTAAGAGAGCACAATTAACCTTGTTTTGCATTAATTGATATAGATTGAGGTGTAAAACTTAACCACAATCACTTTGTTGAGAAATGTTTATATAATATTACAATCTAGAAAATAGTTATTAATAATGAAATTTTAACATTTTAATTATATATATATATATATATATATATATATATATATATATATATATAGTCTAATTTAGAGATGAAATAACCTTTTTCATAACATTTTTTTTGTTAGTTTTAACCAAAATCCAATATATATTTTTAAAAACTTGAGTTTAAATTGTTTAATCTATAGAATTTGAGTTCCTATTGATGGTGTTGGGACACACCAACATGTCAGGGGATCTCCCTGGTAAAAAGTCCCAACTATACCTTAGATCGTTTAGATTAGGGGTCCCAACGGTGGGTAGTAAAGCAATTCCTTGACAGTGATATCATGCAAAGGTAGGTGTGATATCTTTGTGGGAAGCAAGTGTGTGACGTTGTAGCGAATCAAGTGAGATGCATGGGGGTTCTATTACACGGAGGGGAAAAGGAAGCATGTTCCTTAGAAGCATTTAATAGTACGCAACCTAAAAGGAGAACATGAGCTGAATGACATCGTAAGTTGGAAAGCAGAATAGTCCACAATCCAAAGTGACAGGTTAAGCCAACAACACATCTGCAAAAAGATTCATACAATTGCATACAAAATAGTTCATACACAAATGCATAAGTTAAATAACCTACATTGCTAAAGCAACCAGAATAGTAAAACTACAATAACAACATATGCATGAAAATGTGTTGGCTTTGTTAGATATTATTAAGTGAAAATTCCATCCATACATACACCATGGACAACCACTAGCCCTAATAGTGGGACACTACTGTCAACACTGCCTACTCCTCCAAAGAGATGTACTCACTTTGCACTATGGAGAAGCCAAGGCTCATCACAATACTCTTCAGACCTTCTCTAAGCACACTCAAACTTGTAAGAACACTCACTTGTTTGTTGATTTAATTGTCTTAAATTTTTACATGAATTATCGACCAAGATCAATAAAATCACGAAGTGCAAGTGCATTATATGTGTTAGAATCCTTTAATTATTCAAATTTAAATTCATATGATTGAATTCATTATTGATATTAATCCTATGAAATATGAGTACATTCTTATGAAAATGATGTCTAAGAAATAAGACTCGGAAAGAAAACAATCAAACTCTTAATCTAGACAATCAATCCCACACTTGCAAAAAAAAACAATAAGACTCAATTCATGAAACTCTTCAAATTCTATTGCATAACTATCACTCTATTTTGTAAGAAACTTGAATCAATACAACACACTCTTTTCATGAAAAAATCAAAACAAATCAAAACCTTGCTTGAAAAGAATCACTCTCACTTGAATTTATAAATCAATTATGAATACAAACTGTAAATAAATCCTCTGTTTTATAAAACTAAATCCTATTCTAAGTAAAAAATCTTATCAATTTCATTACTGCTAGATTCAATCCATATGCCGAAGTTATCATTCAAATCCTCTTACAAAATCTAAGGTCAATACAAAGAAAACATTTTAAGAGATGCATCTACTTAATCAAAAACAACTAATGAAATGACTTAAGCGGAAATTATAATGAATAAAATAAAAATAAATTGAAAAAAAACCGACTACTTGAGAGTTCCCTCCATAAGCAGATGGTTGCAAATTGAAATCAACACTTGGCCATGCATTGAAACAAGAAGGATATCTTGTAATTGAATTTAAAACAAAGTTTTTAGTTATGATGTTGCATAGCATAAGTCTTTGTAAGGCGTGCATTATCATGAGGCATGCATATATTTTCTCGCTCGCCTGATTTAGCTAACAGAGTTGACTTTTGCTTTGACTGCATGATTGGAAGCTTCCTTCCCTGGTCTTGTTTGTATAGATAGGAGGAAATCCTTATACACATCTTTATCCACCTTCCCATATATTTCTCATTCTAGTTGGCACTCCAGAACCAAGCAAACCATGAGCTTAGCTGCAGAATTAGACGTTAATTGTAGAATCACCCTATTTCGATAGCTGAAACAAATATTAGATTAACAATAAGGATCATTATGAATTTATGAAAGATAAGACAAATATATACTTGTCGTGCCATTATTCTTGTTATCTGATGCCCATGGAGTGATTATGGTGGTCAAAATAAGGTGAAATAAGTGAAAAAGGTGTAAAAAAGGAAACAACTATGATGCTCAATATTCCTCCACACAGAAGTCATTGCATGTCCTCATGCAAAAATTCAAAACTCGTAGTTTTTCTCTATCACTGCACTCTTTCATAAACTTGGACTAGAACATCCAAGTTCGTTCTTTTTACCTTCTTTCTTGCAACTGTCATTGTGGGCTTCTGCATCAAAATCATACATTTTAAACTCATGACCTTTCTCTTTAGAAATTTATTTCTTTCCTTTAATTTCTTGTTCTTTTCATACCTTAAACCTATATGCAACAAAATGTTATCATTTTTGGTTCTTTGAATTTCATTTGCCTCATGTACCTTCTTTAGATGTCTATTCAGTGTCTCCAACTCAAAGACTTCTTGTTTCAAAGTTTTCACAATTGGAGGTTCCTGTGGACTATTAGACTAGATTTTATTGTCGTGGATTGTAGAATAAGATGCCTTTTCTATAGCTTTTCTCTCGAAAGACTCAATGTAGTAATATATCTCTTGCTGAGTTGGATCATTCTCTAGTGTTCTTCTTGTTGGACTATGGATTGGTGTGAGCATAGTGGGTGATGGAACCTTAAGCTCCTCTTCTTGTTCCAAATTAACAACCTCTGTAAACTGTTAAGTTGAATCCTTCATTATTTTATTACGTTTGGCACTTCTTCTTACAGTGGATGAAAGATTATGCTTTGTGCTAGCTTTCCTTCTTCTAACATTTTGTTTCTTTATGTTTTCTAAAATATTCACAAGGGGAATCTCATATTTTGAGTGTTGTTGTGGTTGTAGAGGTGAATTATCAGTAGGGTTGTCAATGATACGTTCAACGTGATTTTCTGGCAATTTCCTTCTACTTTTGTTTATCTTATTGTTAGTAGGCTCTTCCTGCTCTAACTCCTTGTAATGATTTTTGACTAGGAAATTGTCCCAATTATCTCATATGCTCTCAAGATGGGCTTCAATAAGCATTTTCACAAGGCCATGATGATATAAAGTGTTTTCAATGAATTGAATTTTCCTTTTAGTGTTTCCAGACATCTTCTTTAGACTATTAAGTAGAAAATAAGGTAGATTAATTTCATTTCCCTCCAGAAAATGCATCATTAATCTAACATGATAAAAGAACATACTACCGAACCTTCCCTCATAGGTGATGAACTTCTGGATTACTAATAGCAAATTTCTCCATTTAATTTTTAAAGATGTTCTTGGAATACCCTTTTTGAAAATAGTTGTATCCATACATGGGTTTTTCAAGTATACCTTGCATTCGCTTCCTTTGATGCCCCTGTTTTTTAACCATCTTTCACCAATTCTTTGTAGTCTAGTTACTTCAAATAAGAAAGACTCTGTCACCACAATTTTAATATCTCTGATTTTTGCCTCTATTCCATCAAAAGCTTGAGCAAAGGATTTGGTCACCTTTCAATCACGGCCATCAAACTTTTCTATGAAATTTACCCACTGTGCTTGCTAGAGGAGTTGCCTGACCTGTGGATACCCTTGCATAAATGTTCTCCCATTTGGCTCTGTTCAAACAATGACCCCCATGTTGGTAAAAATTTTGCTTCATAGTTGCTTCCTTGACAGGGTTTCAAAATGATATTAGTTCTAAGGATGAATATGAGAGAATGAGATGGCAGAGAGGAGACGATATTAAATGGATATGAGTAGGCGGGGTTAAAATGGAATGTTCATGTAATGAGGAATGGTAATTGGGCTCTTTTGTGGCTAATTTCATAAATGTGATATAATGTTTACAACTCAGTCTGAAGTCAGAATAGTAATCATTATTTTAAATGGTGGTATAACTTATATGTCATTCATAATCTAATGTTTTACCTTTATTTATAAGTCTAATATTTTCTTACCTTTGCATTTGTGATTCTAACACTTGATTGTTCTGCTTGAATTGTCTTCAGGTACTTGCAATTGTAGGTTTGATCTTCCTCTTCTGCTAAAGTCTTTAATTGTCCAAATTGATGGTTCTAGTAAATGTTAGCTATAGAATTCTATCAAAGCTATAGATTCTCATGAATTCTGTAGCTATGTATTCTGAAAAGAAAAAGAGGGATAAAAAGAAAATGGGAATTAGAATAGGATTGAAAAAAAAATTAAGGTGCCAAAATTACTTGGTTTTCACCCTAAATTTTCTGTATAAACATGCCAACAGAGTTGGTTTTCATGTTTATCTCTCTCTCTCTCTCTCTCTCTCTCTCTCTCTCTCTCTCTCTATATATATATATATATATATATATATATATATATATATATATATATATATATATCTAGAAAAAAAAAACTTTACAGATCAAGTTGGAGAGGAAGGAAAATCCTTCCTAATCATCTTCAAATAAATATTGCATGGCAGGTTTTTAACAAATTTCTCCTTTGTGAATGTCTTGTGATAAATTCTCAATCAATGACCACATCAAGGGAATGTCACTCTTTCTTCATCAATGGTTCCAATCCTAACTGCACCATTATAAGAGACAGTTTCAATCTCATAAGGCCGAAGCAATGAGTTTGAAATTTTCCTTGAAAATCTTTAAAATTTGAGTAAAAAAGTAATGCCCAATATCCTGGTTGAAATTTTCTTTCCTTTATGTACATGTCATGCCACCTGGATATTTTTTGTTGAAATATGTTGGTTATTTGAATAACATCATGTCTTATCTCATCTAGTTCATTCAACTACTCTATTTTGTGTTTATGTGCTTCAGATTGATCAAGACCTAATTTAACTGTTGTCTTGAAGGTCTTTATCTAGAACTCAATAGGAAATAAAACTTGGTTCTCATAAACAAGTTCATAGGGAGTATGTCCTATATTGTTTCTCAATGTGGTAGGGTATGCCCATAAAGCTTCTAGAAGCTTTTTTGCCAAGTCTCTTATATGCAGATGCACAATTTTGGTGAGAATTGCTTCAATAACTTTATTAGTGGACTCCACTTGTCCATTTTATTGTGGATGATATGGAGTGGACTTCCGATGTTTGATTTTATATTCCTCCATTAGTTTTTGTACCAATTTGGATGTGAATTGAGTACCTTGATCTGCCACAATTTCCCTTGGGACACCAAAATGATTAAAGATATCCTCGAAAAGAATTGAAACTACAACATTTTCAGTTGCAAAAGAAATTTATTTAGCTTCTACCCATTTTGTAACATAATCAGTGAAAACAAGAATGTACCTTTCTTATCTGGATGGTGGATTAATTGGACCAAAAATATCTAGAGCCCATTTCTTAAAAGGTTCAATGAGTACCTGAGGTTGCAAAGGCATTTCATCTGAAGGAACATGTTTCCCCATTATTTTAAAACTATCACATCTCTTTATATATTCTTTGGCATCCTTAAAAATGGAAGGCCAATAGTATCCTAAGAGAAGGACTTTGTAAGAAGTTATTTTGTTAGCGACGTGTCTTCCACATGGCTCATCATGAAAAGCTTTTAGTATTTATGGTACTTCATCTTCTCTGACACATCTTCGAATAATTAGATCTGGCCATGTTTTATACAATTATTCATTTATCCATGAATAAGATACTCTAATTTGAATTACCTTCACTTTTTCTCGAGGAGACAAATATGATGGTAACTTCCCTGTATCAAAATAGTTAGCAATATATGCAAACCAAAGATATTTAGTAGATATTGCAAATAAATATTCATCAAGAAAATTTCCTTCTACAGGTACATCATTATTATCATTTTGAATCCTAGATAGAAAGTCAGCAACTATATTTTGTTTTCCAAGTCGATCCAAAATAGTAATATTGAATTCTTGTAACAATATTAACCATCTAGTAATTCTGCTATTAGTAATTGGTTTATTCATTAAGTATATAATTGCAGAATGATCAATATGTACAAAGGTTTCATAGCCAGTGGTGTAATGTCTGAATTTTTTGATGACACAGACAACAACTAAAAACTCCTTTTCTGTTACAGTATAGCTTAACTCTACAGGAGTCAAATTTTTACTGGTATAATATATGGCATCAGGAGTTAAATATTTCTGTCCTAGTACAACTCCTAATGCTATATTTGAAGCATCTATTGAAATATGAAAATGTAATTTCCAATTTGGTCCTATTAGAATATGTACTTCAGAAATTTTTCTTTCAATGTTTCAAAGGCTTTTTGGCAATTAGAACCCCAATTGAATTCACAATCTTTTGTGAGAAATTTAAAAAGCGAAGATGAAATTTTGGTAAAGTTTTCTATGAATCTTCTATAGTAACCAATAAAACCAAGAAAACTTCTAACATCTCGTTGACAAGTTGGAATAGACAATTTAGAAATAACTTCTACTTTAGATGTGTCCACTCTAATTCCATTTCCTGAAATATGGTGTCCTAAAACAATCCCTTCAGTAAACATCATAAAACATTTTTCATGGCTTAATAAGAGATTTGCTTCCTTACGTCTAATGAGATTTTTTTCCAAAATTTTAAGAGATTCTTCAAAAGAATTTCCATAAACCATAAAATAATCCATGTAAACTTTCACAAAATCATGAATTAGATCAGAAAAAATTCCTAAAACTGCCCTTTGGAATGTTGTAGATGCATTACACAACCAAAAAGGAAGTACTCAGTAATAATAGGTTCCCCATGGACAGGTAAAATTGGTTTTATCTTGATCTTCTGCAGCTACTTGGATCTAGTTATATCCGTTAAAACCATATAGAAATGAGAAATATTTATTTCCTACCAATGTGTCAAAAACTAAATCTGTGAAAGGAATTGGAAACTGATATTTTAAGGTAGCTTTATTCAATTCCCTAGAGTCAATGCATACTATCCATTTTCCATTCTTTTTAGGAACAATTACCAATGGTGAAACCCACTGGCTATCTGATATTGGATAAATGAAATTTACATTTAACAATTTTTGTAATTCCACTTTAACAATTTCTATCAAATTTCGATTCATTCTTCTCTGAGGCTGTCAGATTGGTTTAGCATTTTCTTCAATGTAAATATGATCTATACAAGTACTAGGATCAATTCCTTTCATGTCAGTAGATTCCCATTCATAAGCAGAGGAATGTTATTGTAACATCTTTATTAAACCTTTCTTTTGAAATTCTTCCAGATTATTATTGATATTAAATGTTTTTTGCTCTAAAAATTTCTATTGAAGAGTTGCCAAACTTTTTCCATAAAATGTAAAGATAATTGATGAGATGATAAATATTCAATATTGCATTGTTCTTGAAAACTTTGATTAGATTCACAATATGAGGAAGACTTATTATTTTCCATTAAATTCAAAATCTTATCCTTCATCTATTTTTGAAGTAACAAAGATTGGTCGTATATCAATATCATCATTTACCCATTCTTCACTTTCTACTTCTATTGTTGTTTTTGCAGGAGGATATAATGTGAATTTCTTTGTTGAACTTCCATAAGAAATAAACATATCACCATATCTAAAACTTATAAATGCATCAACTATGGTTAACCATGGTCTTCCTATAACCAATGGATGTTCTCCTGAATTACTCTTGGGTGTTAGAATCATAAAATCAATAGGATACTCCCAAGAATCTAAGGATACAAATATGTATTCTAATACACCATATGGTTTAATAACAGATCTATATTCTAATTGCAACAATGTAGGTGTATATTGAATATTAGGAAGTTTCAATTGATTCATAGTTTGTTAACTCATGATGTTTATAACTGCTCCTAAATCAATTAATGTATTTGGAATTTCAATACCATTGATACGTGTTTTCACAATGGGACTTCCTGGATCAAGGTATTTATGAATTGTTGTTTTTCCCATCATGATATCTGCAATTTTTCCAACTAATTGAATTCTTTTGATTTCTTTTCTCTTTCTCCCTGGTCTTTTAATACTCAACTCCTAATTGTCTTTGCAAAAATCGATATTTCCTTAATTGATTGTAGCAAAGGAATTTTTATACAAACATTCTTAAACTCATCTAACATATCATAATCAAGCAATAAAATCTCTTTTTCTACCCCCCCATCAATTTTTAATCTTTCAGGAAAAGTGGTTTTGAAACAGATGCTGAAGGTTGTTCCATAATAGGAGTTAGAATGTTATAGAATGTGTAGGGGTGACTTGTTTTGAAGTTTTTCTTTTTCACTAAGAGGCTCCTCTTTTCTAGGGTCATTTTATTTTCAGATTCCTGAATAACTATCGGGGACTTCTTTTCCATTACTCTACCAGATCTAAGTTGGACATTGTTTAGATCTAGTGGAGTTATCATGTAAGTTTGGAAATTATGTCCCTCCATATTGTAAACAAGTTCTGAATTTTTATTATTATTTGGATTTTTAAGTGGTTGAGCATGAAATTGATTTGATCTTTGTGGAAATGGTAATGAAATTTATGGATTTGGATTCCGAGGTTGAGTTGATTGAAAATGTTGAGGAAAATATTGCGGTGGAAAAACAGGATAAGGTTGTTGATATTGAGGATATTTTCCATAAGGATTTTGCCATCCTTGTGCCCAAGGTTGAGGCCAGGATTGCCAATGCATGTGTGCAGTCCAATTGTTTTGTGATGGTTGTGCAAATGCTTGAATGTTAAATCCCTGAGTCATATTTGGTTGTGAATTTTGCCATGGTCTCTTAGCAATAAAATAGAGGGGATCTATCTGATTTGATATCATTTCGTCTTGATAAACTGCTTTAAGGCCTAGTATTGAAGGACATTATTTTGTATTATGATTTTCTGCACATATAACATAGGTTTCTACACTTTCTAAATCAAGTGGTCATTCTCTCATACCATGTTTCTTTATACATTTGGGACAAAAAATTGGCAATGCATCATTTTCAACATTTTTCTTCTTTTTCACTTTAAGGGTATTTGTTTGTTCACTAAGACTTCCAAAAATGTATGTTATAAAAATTTCAAGAAAATTACCTAATTAAGCCCTACTTAAAGTCCCAACTGCAAATTTATTAATCATATACATGAGAGGATCTCTTGTATTTTCCCCAGTTCTTGTCTTACCTCTTGAAATCTGTATGCACAACTCACAAATGTCTCCAAATGATAACTGAGAAATATCTCCCTTACCCATCAAATTGAGGAGATCAATCCACTCATCTCTGATGGAATTTAATAAGAAAGTTTTGAAAGTTTCTTCATCTAGTTCATGCATTTTAGCCCTTTTAACATTATAAGAAAATCTTTCAATGAAATCTTCAATATTTTCATCTTTTTTCTACATCATTTTAAAGACTTCATCCTTAATATTATGGGGCATATGATAATCCTTATATTTCTCTAAGAATGTAGTTTTTTTCTTCCCATGTTCTTATAGAGTGTGCTCCTAAGCCCATGAACCATTTTAATGCTACATCCTTAAGAGTTGCTCGATAGAATTTCAACTTTTGAGGGTCAAGCAGATAATCATAAGATCTACACAAGACTTTAAACTCAAAGATAAATGTTTTAGGATCCTCATTTCTTAATCCATTAAAGTTTGGAAGGATGGAGGGTGAGATGTTTTTCATTGTAGTTGTTGTATCTTCATCAAGGATAGGAAATCCAAAGGGTTTTGGATCTCCCCTACCTCCTCCTCTCCCTCTTCCTCCACCTATCCCTCTTCCTCCACCTTTATTTCCTCCTCTTCCCCCTCCAATCCTAGGTTGTTCCCCATTAACATTATGTACCTCTCCTTTCCCTTCTCTAGCTATTGTAGATTCTTCAAGAGTACTATAAGGTTCCAATTTTGGGCTTTCTAGTTCTTCTATCAATGATAACTTAAAATAAGTTTCTTCCACCTCTTCTTCCCTAGGGATCTCTAGCTCTTGTCCTAGAAGTATTTCTCTAGTTGAAGATAGGAAAACTACTCCTTCTGTCAGGGATGTGGGATATTATTATTCTATTATTGCTTCGGTTGATGAGGTCGGTGAATCTCTAGGTTGGATTTTGGATCTAGGTACCCCAGGAAATTTATACTTTCCTGTAAATGATGGAATATGAGTTTGAGTGGGTGGTGTGGTACTACAAGGTCGTGGTGGGGTGAGTGATATTTTTGGGATTAAAATTTTACCTCTACCTACAAATCTACGTCTAGAATCTCTTTCTGGGAAATGGTGCCAAAATGTTTGTCAATTTAGTTGTCTTAAACTGTTACATGAATTATCGACCAAGATTAGTAAACTGACGAAGTGTAAGTGCATTATATGCGCTAGAAGCCTTTAATTATTAAAATTGAAATGCATATGATTGAATTCTTTATTGAGATTAATCCTATGAAATATGATAACATTCTTATGAAAATCATGTCTAAGAATTAAAACTCAAAAAGAAAACAATCAAACTCTTAATCTAGACAATCAATCTCGCACTTGAAAAAAAAACTAATAAGACTCAGTTCATGAAACTCTTCAAATTATATTGCATATCTATCACTATGCTTTGTAAGAAAATCGAATCAATAGAAAAAACTCTTTGCATGAACAAATAAAAACAAATCAAAACCTTGCTTGAAAAGAATCATTCTCACTTGAATTTATAAATCAACTATGAATACAAACTGTAAATAAATCCTCTATTTTATAAAACTAAATCCTATTCTAAGTACATAATCTTATCAATTTCACTACTGCTAGATTCAATCCATATGTCAAAGTTATCATTCAAATCCTATTACGAAATCTAAGATCAATACAAAGAAAACATTTTAACAGATGCATCTACTTAATAAAAAACAACTAATGAACTGAGTTAAGCAGAAATTCTAATGAAGAAAATAACAAATAAATTGAAAAAAACCCTGACTACTTGAGGGGGCCCTCCACAAGAAGATGGTTGTGAATTGAAATCAACACTCAGCGATGCATTGAAACAAGAAGGATATCTTGTAATTGAATTGAAAACAAAGTTCTTAATTATCATTGTCGCATAACATAAGTCACTATAAATTGTCTACTACGAGGTCTTTTATAAGCCTGTATCATAAATGTTCAGAGCTTGAACTTCGATAATAAAATACTACAATTAAACATAAAATATAATATCATGAGATCTACTCACAATTTTCTATTTGACAAAGCAAATCATGAGGCATGCATATCATTTCTCACTTGTTTGATTTAGATAACAAAGTCGAATTTTCCTTTAACTGCATGATTGGAAGCTTCCTTTGTTGATCTGGTTCATGTAGATATGAGGAAATCCTTGTACACATATTTACCAACCTTCCCATATATTTCTCACTCCAGCTGGCACTCTAGTACCTAGCAAACCATGAGCTTAGTTGCATAATCAGATGTTAGTTGTAGAATCACCCTGTTTTAGTAGCTAAAACATATATTAGATTAACAATAAGGATCATTATGAATTTATGAAAGAAAAGACAAATATATACCTGCCATGCCATTATTCTTGTTATCTCATGCCCATGGAGTGATTATGGTGGTCAAAGTTAGGTGAAATAAGTGAAAAGGGTGTCAAAAAGGAAACAACTATGAGGCTCAACAATAGGGCTAGAAAGAGTTCAAATCCTAGGGTTAGAAGTCAATTATGTCACTAAAAAACTCTTAATAATGTAAATATTCACAAATTTTCATTTATAAATTGCAACTAACTTAATAAATTTAATCAAAACCTTCACTAAACTATAATGAGTTTCATTAAGCTATGATGAAGAAAACTCTTATTTTTTATTAAATTTTGAACTATATAAAAGAATAAAATCTAAAATCTAAAATATGGCCCTTTCTTTCCAATAAAAATACACAGAATACTTTGTAAAAACAAAAATTTAAACTATTTTAATTATAATCTAAATAAAACTTAAAAAAAAAAGTTATATTATAATGATATAAATTATATTGTAATTTGGTAAAAACTTATTATATTCAAAACTATTTATATTAAAAAACATTTAAATGTGTTATGTATTCTAATTGAGAAAATTTAACCTTGTTTTGCATTAGTCGATATAGATTGAGGTGTAAAACTTAACCACAATCACTTTGTTGAGAAATGTTTATATAATATTACAATCCAGAAAATAGTTATTAATAATGAAATATATATATTTTATATATATATATATATATATATATATATATATATATATATATATATAGTCTAAATTAGGACGAAATAACCTTTTTTCATAACATTTTTTTTGGTTAGTTTTAACCAAAGTCCAATATAGATTTTTAAAAACTTTAAATTGTTTAATCTATAGAATTTGAGTTCCTAGTGACGGTGCTAGACACGCCAACGTGTTAGGGGATATCCCCAGTAAGAAGTCCAAACTAGACCTCAGACCATTTGGAGTAGGAGTCCTAGTGGTGGGTAGTAAAGCAATGCCTTGACTGCGATAGAGCACAGAGGTAAGTGTGATATCTTTGTCAGAAGTAAGTGTGTTACCTTGTAGATGCATGGGGGTTCTATCACATGGAGGAGAAAATGAAGTGTATCCCTTAGAAGCCTGTAATAGTATGCAGCCTAAAAGGAACACATGAGCTAAATGACATCACAAATTGGAAAGCAGAATAGTCCACAATTCAAAGTGACGAGCTAAACGAACAACACGTTTGCAACAAGAATCATACAATTGCATACAAAATAATTCATACACAAATGTGTAAGTTAAATAACCTACATTGCTAAACAACCAGAATAGTCCATCTATAATAACAAAATATGCATGAAAACATGTTGGCTCTGTTATATATTATTAAGTGAAAGTTCCATCCATACATACACCATTGACAACCACTAGACCCAATAGTGGAACATTACAGTCAACACCGCCTTCTCCTCCAAAGTGATGTACTCAATCTACACTATGGAGAAGCCAAGGCTCGTCACAATACTCTTCAAGCCTTCTCTAAGCAATGCCTAGCCAAAAGCTTTGCTCCAAAAAGCCCATACTATGAGTTATGAGGTTCTATATATAACAAAGGGTGGGGTGAGCCTTGACATTCCCCTTTGACTCTTGGACTCCCCTCATGACTCTTCACATTACAGCAATGACTATTCACTTTCCACTAATGACACTTGTAATTTCACTTATAACATATTACAATAATACAATTTCCACATATACCCATGTGGGACAAAAATAGCCTTGAGTCAGCTTGACAAGACAAACAACATCACTTGAGGTATTGTGGAAAATCCAACTCGGTAACCTCCTCGCGATGGTCTTCAGTGACGAATTGATACCAAGCTTGGTATTGCACTATTGTGTCCCTGTACTGTTTGGTTATGTATTTGTCAAAAAAAACTTTTGCCTCTATGGCTTCCAGGTATATGGTTTTGAAACTTCTCTCTAGCTCATCTTGAAGCATGCACAACGTTTTCTTAAGTGTGGCTAGACCACCGATGTACATTTACATGTTCTCTACGTTGAGCTGCAAGTCATTTCTTGTGGCTTCACGCATCAATTTCTCTATGTGCTTGTCGATATACAACATGACTTGGTTCTTCCTCATGGCCTGGGTGAGGGTTCTGATGGAAGGGATCTTATGTGTTCCCTCTATGACATCCAGACTCTTGAACAATCGTGCATAGGAAGCATCAATGTTAGTGATGAGCGAAGGGAGTTGCTCTTAGTTCTAGATCAATGTATAAATCCACGCTTTGTCTAGCTCAGCCTCTAGCTTCATCCTCTTATGCATTTAAAGCATTGCTCCCTTGTACCTCATTGTCCATTCTTGTGTGTGCGTAATAGCAGTGTGAATTTCTTTGAGAGTTTGGGCTATCTGCATGCACTGTTGTTGAAAGGAGTATAGATGGACAACCACTTTGTTCACGGTGAAAAGTCTTCTATACAATGTCCGCATGGTGGCCTCCGAAGTTGACATCTCTACTAATATTTCTTTCTTCATCTCTGTCACAATGGATCCCATGAACTACTATTTTCTCTACCTGGCCTCTTGCAAGTCCTACCATGCGATCATTCTCTACTATTAATAACTTGACCATTGAACTTGTGGCTTCTGCATAAGCCTTAGAATCCTCGACCATGGCACCTGGATGTATTCTAACATCTGGTATAATCACCCTTTCTTCTATGTGTGTTGGTGTCCAAGTGTGAATAAAACTATTCAACCCTTTCCCACATTAATTATCAATCCAGGTGATCCAGATTTAAACAGGAACGCAATAAAATACAGAGATAACCATAAAGACAGATATGCAGTGGAAATAATACCTCAATTCATTACTGTAAAGTACTGAAATATGCTTACAAACAAAAATAGAAATAAGCTAGCTAGGGCGATGGTAGCTTATCTCTGAGAAGAGATGTGGTGGCTACATGCCTCTGAACTATCTTACAATGAGGCTAGGAGGCCTATTTATTGTTGAGAAACAATGGAAAACCCTTCACATTCCAAAACCTAACCCTAGAAGATGAAACGCCAAATTGTGGGCCCCGTTTTTGGGTAAGTTGGTACATCAACTTCCCGGGGTCGCGAATTGGTCGTACTATCTCCGTTTGACGTGCATGATAGCCCATTGGAAAGATCTCTCCAAGGACTACAACGGAAGAGACAATTTTTATCAAAAAAATCGCTGGCGGTAGATTTCCAAAAAAACTTCGTTTAGGGCCTCAAAACGGCTCCGAAAGTTTAGGACCCGAAAAACTGCTAAAAATAATAAACTGTGCTATAATTAAGGAAACTGAAAAAACTGTAAGAAGCACTAGAGGGGATCCAAGTGGAATTAGCGGGTGGCCACAAATATCCACCTGGATCATTCCTCCCCCCTTAAGAAGCAATGGTCCCCATTGCGTTGAGTTCCTCCATGAGATGAGGGAACTTCTGCTGCACTTGGTCCCTGGTGAGCCACTTGCCCTGGTGAAGAGTTGTCCTACTTTGACAACTCGATACAGTTGGATATTCTGCTGGCGAGTGTGCTTGATTTTTGTTTCCATGATCCTATCAGTTGCAACTTGTTCCATGCAAGCTGGATTTAACTCTGTGGGTGTGAGTTGTTCTGCAGTGTCGGACGTGTCTAGTAATGGTGGAAAGTATGGCTGAAGGCGGTTGACATTGAACACCGGGTGCAGGCCAAGGAATGGGGGAATGCTGAGCTCAAATGCATTGTCTCCCATAGCCTTGGTAATGGTGTAAGGGCCATATCGGAGTGGTCTAAGTTTCCGATAGGCTCCGGTAAGGCGTTCCTTTTGCAAATGCAACCAGACTTTGTCGCCCACTTGAAACTTGTGTGGCACCCGATGTTGATCATGTCACTGCTTGTACTTGGCATTTGATTTCTCCAAAATGTCATGGACCTTCTGGCGAATATGTTGGATGTGCTCAATGAAGTTGTTTGCCTTATCTGTTTCGGACTGGACATGAGCAGAATCTGCGTGAGTAGCTGCAAATGGCATGGCCACATCAATGGGACATAGCGGCTGGAATCCCAATCCCACCTAGAAAGGGCTGTGGCTAGTCGAGCTGTGGAGATCCCGGTTGTAGCTGTGCTAAACCTAGGGGAGGCTCTCGTCCCATGTGCGTGGATGCTTTGAGTTGTACATGCACAAAATGTGTACGATCATCCTCTTGACGACCTCAGTCTGGCCATCAGTTTGAGGATGGAAGGCTGTGGACTTAGTAAGTTTGGTGTCCAGCATCGACCAGAGGCTAGACCAAAATGTACTGAGGAACCTACTGTCCCGATCTGAAATGATAGACTGTGGTATCCCAAAGTGTACCCATACTCGTTCAAAGAAGAGTTTAGCAGTGGCTTCTGCTGTGATATTCTTCTTGCAGGCCGCCATAATGGCCATCTTCGAGAACCTGTTGACAACCACAAAAACACAGTCATCTCCATGCCTAGTGGAAGGGAGGTCTGACATGTAATCCATGGAGATGGATTCCCAAGGTCGACTAGGGGTAGGCAGCAGGGTATAGAGGCCTTGCTTCTTGATGGTCGGTTTGGCAATGGCACAAGTAGTGTATGATCTGATGTACTTCCCAACATCCTGTCGAATATTCGGCCAATAGAAATATTTCTACAGTACTGCCACGGTTTTTTCGATCCCAAAATGCCCAACGGCCCGACTGTAGTGTGCTTCCTAGATCATCTTGGCACGCTCGCTTGAAGGAACACAAAGCTGACCCAGGTGGCATAACAGGTCGTCCTGGAGGTGAAAATCTGGAACATGATGACCCTCCAAGAGTGTCTGGTATGTGTGGCCAAATTCCGGGTCGCTTTTGTAGAGCAGTGGCCAATCAGAAGTCTCGTGCCCACAAGAGTTGAGCATGGTGGTTAACGCCATGATCGGTGGTTGACTGAGGCAATATGCAACATTATTGGTGATGTCCTTCTTATACTTGATATTTAAATGGAACTGTTGCAGGTATGTGGACCACTTCTGATGGTGATCATTCTGCAATTTCCCTTGGGTCTGTATGAACTGCAGGGGTCGGTGGTCCGTGTGGATGACCGTTTCCTTCCCCAAAATGTAATTCTTCCATTGTCGGCAGGCCTGCACAATGGAATACATCTCTTTGTCATAAGTGGGATACTTCCAGACTGTGTCTGAAAGTGTCTCACTGTGATATGCCACTGGATGCCCGTGTTGAGTAAGGACTGCCCCAATAGCATAGTCAGAGGCATCTATCTCGACCTCAAATGGTTGTTGAAAGTCTGGTAATGCAAGATCTGGTGTTGTGCAGAGTCGATATTTCAACTCTGTGAATGCCTTCTGTTGAGATTCAGACCAAATTTTTTTTGCTTTCGCTCCTCCCTTGGTGACCTGACTCAAGGGCCAAGTGATATGAGAAAATCCCAACACGAACCTGCGGTAGAAGTTGGCAAGGCCTAGGAAGCTGCGAAGCTCTGTCAGAGTGGTTGGAGATGGCCAATCCCGAATGACTTGGATCTTGGCTGGATCCACATGGACCCCCCATTCATCAATAATGTATCCCAGATACTGAACCTGGGTCATGCCAAAAGTGCATTTCTCCAAATTGGCACATAACTTGTGTTGTCGCAGTGTTTGGAGAACCTGTCATATGTGGTGGAGGTGCTCTTCCCAAGTCTTGCTAAAGATCAAGATGTCATCCAAGTATACCACTACAAATGAGTTGGTGAATGGCCGCAATATGTCGTCCATTAGCCTCATGAAGGTTGCAGGAGCATTCGTCAATCTGAAAGGCATAACCAACCATTCGAAAAGGCCCTCCTTGGTTTTGAAGGCAGCCCTCCACACATCGAAGGGTTCGATTGGTACCTGGTGATATCCTGACTTCAAATCGATCTTGCTGAAATATTTTGCCCCTTTAGTTGGTCCAGAAGGTCATCAATCCATGGGATTGGGTACCTATTACGGACAGTGATCTTGTTCAGCGCCTGATAGTCAATTCAGAGTCTCCAAGTCCCATCCTTCTTTTGTACTAGCACGATCGAGCTCCCACAGGGCGATGAACTCGGACGGATGTGACCTTTTTGCAGCAGCTCCTGAATCTGCCTCTTGATTTCATCGTTCTCTAGAAAAGAGCGCCGATAGATTGGTCCATTGGGCAGCGGCGAACCTGGGGTCAGATCAATGGAGTGCTTGACCTGACAGTGCAGAGGAACCCCTGCGGGGGAGGTGAAGATGTCCTCATACTCCTCCACGACCTTGTCCATCTGTAGTTTTCGTGCAGAGGGGCCCTGTCTGGAGGTCATGGCCACCGTCTTATTCTTTTCTTGAGGGCGTATCATCAGGAAAACAAACTTCCTGGTTTTGGAAATGAGCTTACTACATTGTTTTGCAGTAACCAAAGAGATGGCGATAGACGATGCTACCTCTGGTATCCTGTACAACTTATTTCCCAAAGTAACAATAACAGCATGGGGCCTTGACTCATACACAGCATGTCGCTTCCACAAGTATGGGTGTCCTAATAACACATCACAAACTTCAAGGGGAGCAATGTCACACAATACCTCATCCGTGAAGGGCTTGATGTTGTATGGAAGGCGACATTGTTGGCTCACGTGAAGATCCCGTCCTTGGTGCGGCCACCCAATGGTGTATGGTTTTGGATGTGCTATGGTCGGTAAGCCCAACCGTTTCATGACCTCTGCCGAAATGAGGTTCTTTTGGCTCCCACTGTCGACAATGAACTGTAGTGGGGAGCCCTTTACCCACATCTGGGAGTGGAAGAGACGCTCCTCCTTCTTTGGATCTTCAGGTTCCTCCTTCTGGATTTTCGTGGTGGCAACAGTGGCGTTGGGCTCCGCATCAATAATCTGCTTCCCTTTGTCATTCCCCTTATCGGGTTCTGACTCAGAGTCAGAACATGCATCTGATTCTGAAACCTTTAGCTCAGCCACTAGTGACTGCTTGGCCCGACACTCACTTGTGTTGTAAGTGGAGCTCTTATGGAACTCACACCACTTTCCGGTGTCCTTTTTCGGCTTCGCGGCGCTGTTCTTTGCTTGCAACTTTGGCAGGTTGTCTTGGGCCGCCCTGCCTTGGCTTTGTCCTTTGTTCTGCGGTTTGGGGGCACCTTTCCCTTGTTTCGGATTCGCAGACCCAAAGTCTCGCTTCTTCTGTTTAAAATTTTGCTCGACCTTGATGGCATATCGGTATGCCGTGCTGAGCGAGGAGATGTTTAGGAATTCTATTTCTTCTTGGATGTACTTGTGCAGGCAGCCACGGTATTTGAGTACCAAATGCTGCTCTGTATCCTTGATACCCAACTTTGTGCGAAGGGTATGGAAAATATTGGTAAACTCTGGTACGTCTTGGTCCCTTCCCTGCCGTAGCATGGTCCACTTTATGTATTGATCCTCATAGCTTCCGACAGGGTAGTACTGCTCCTTGATGGCATCTCAGAATGAATCCCAAGTCGGTGCGACTGAAAATAGTGAACTGTGCTATAATTAAGGAAACTGAAAAAAATGTAAAAAGCACTAGAGGGGATCCAAGTGGAATTAGCAGGTGGCCACCAATATCCACCTGGATCACCAGGATCTACTGGTTATTTCAAGGTTAATGTGAAAAATATATGCAGTTAACAATTGTACAACCTAGAATTGACCGAGAATTCATCAACAAATGATAAACAACTGTAGCAGCAAATGGAAATGACAACAATAACTAATCTGTAGAAATTAAATGTAACAAAAATTTGTTTCACAACATTTACATCAAACCATCACATCAAGGGAAAGAAATACATACATGGAAAAGAAACTAAGAACACACTATCTCAGCAACACCTAATCTGAAGAGTGCGCCCAACTCTCTGATCAAGGCCGCGATGAACTCAAGAACTCAAAGAAATATTAGAAAGCTATAAATTTCATTAATGTAAAAGTATCTATTACAAAGCTCAACGCTCTGGTTTCCAACCCCCTATTTCAAACTCTCTACCCTTTCTTATACAAAAACATTTCCTGAGATTAAGGTAACTGTTGCCTGCGATTTACAAAAAGGCTATAATAAGCCTAATGTTGAATACAAAAGATAGAAAGAGTAAGTCTGGATCAATTATGATATTACAACTACAGTTCAATAATAGCCCTACCAACTCGATGTTTAAACTTAGCTATTTGACTTGGAAATATACACATGAGATGAAGCTTAGCAAGTCCTTTGGTCATAATCCCCTAGACTATGCTTCAATGATTAAGCAATTCATAAAGACATGATTAGAGGAATACTTGTGTGATTTAGGATATGAAATGACTTAGTTAGGAGCGAACATGTGAAAGAAATTATGATAAAAGGCAAGTAAATCCATGCGAGTTTAGCTCCCAACATGTTATGAAACCAGCTCAAGAAAAGATAGAAAAGATAGATCAACGCCTTAGAATTCAGCCTCTTCGAGGGGGCAACCTCCTTTACATTACATAAATGAACAATTCTTGGATGATATAAATGAAAAGACCTCCTTTCTATATATAGGAGTCTAAGGGGTCATAACATAATCAGAGCCGACATAACAATAATAGTGTAAGGGCACAATAATAACAATAGTGGGCTTCTATGGGGCACAATAGTAACAATATGGGCGCTAAATGGGTACATCAAGATAATAAGTGGGTTGTACTAATAACAATAAGGGGTTACACTAGTAGTATAGGGGCCTAACATGCCCCTCTCCTTCAAAAAGCGTTGTCCTCAACGCTTGAGCACTTCTTGAAGCTTCTGTATAAAATTCTTGTCCTCCGATGTGGAATCTTCAGCGGGTAAGTTCTTCCACTTGATGAGATACTCTGAAATGGATCGATTTCGTAGCTGTCGGGTTCTTGTTTCTGTGACTGCTCCAGGTTCCAATATGATTTTTCCTTCCTCTTCAATTTTTGGAAATACTGTTTGAATTGGGATCTTTTGGAACTTTTGAATAAGTGGCCATACTTCTTTGTCCTTCTTCCATTCATCCCTTGCTTCGTTTATCCAATCTGGTTGGATAATAGAAATAGCACAAAACAATGCTTCCACATACTCATCCTTGAAGAGTCTTCCCATTCGGTAAGGTCGCCATTTTTTAAGTGCATGTAGTATTGCCAACATTTCCTTCTCATAAATAGCTTGCTTGAGATGTAGCAGTAAAAATACCCAATCACCTACATCAAAACATTTTTCACTACGATGTTGATATAACTGTTGTTTCGTTTGATTTTGCACCGAAGTGGCGTTATCCTTTAAAATTTGGAGAACTTGTTGTTGATGCTCGATGTGATCTTTCACTGCTTGAACCTTTTTCTTCTTGATATGTCCTTCTATCTCTAGAGTTTGAGGAGTGGTAATTTCTTCCAATCCTTTACAAGATATGGTCGAATTCATTTCTTGTTTCTATGGGGTGGGGTCCTGGAATATATCTTCTTATTTTGATGTTTCTTGATCCTTTTCTTCCTCCTATTCATATTCTATGTAAAATAATTTCTTCTTAGCACACTTATGACCTTTAGTGCATTTGCTATCACAATTGTAACAAAGCCCTTTTTCTCTTTTTTCTTCCAATTTTTGTGGTGTAACCCTTGTAGGTTGTGGAAGGCTAGGAGAAACAACACTTCCATCTTTATAGTTGTGAGGGGTATGCTTTCTGGTTTCCATAATTTTGCTTTCCACTATGTCACAAAGCCCTTTTACTCTTTCCAATTGTTGTGGTGTTGCTCTTTGTATCCTCATAATGTGCTATCATTTCCTCCGTGAAAATTGACCACGTAACAAGTTGTTTACGAGAACAAAGCCCTTCATACCATAAAAATTGATCCGGTTCTAAATATGAAGATGCAATACATACCTTTTGTAAAATGGTACACCATGTAGATCAAAATATTGCTCCATCTGAAGTATCCAATTTACCGGATCCTTGCCATCAAACTTCCTCATCTTGCTTTTTCTTGATTTTAGCAGCTTGATCTTGAAACGACTGTAACTTTGTACTTTTTGATCTTTAAGTTCTGAAATTGCGAGCTGTAGTAGCCCTCTATGTCCTCTTTCCAATGCCACCAGTCTGATCCAAATTGGATTCTCCAAGAAAGAGTTATGCACAATCTCCCAAGATGACTTGATTATAGACTAGTTCAGTAGAGTGAACTTGTACGACTTGCCACGAGTCACTGTTTTGACCTTTCGATCTAAAAAATGCATACAAGAAACTACAACCGGTCCTCTTTTTGCACCTTCTTACGAAATTTCAATCTGATCCCCAGAGAGAAAGTTATGATACTTTCCCCAGGTCACCTGTTTGGAATGTAATTCATGAGTCTGCAAAACGACCAACTTCCTCAGATCATATCTCCGAAAATATAGTGCGAACTGCTTTGAAAATTGGACCCGACGTTTAGAGCGATTTCTTCTCAAATGGGTTTTATTTTGCAACTTCTGAAATGTCACAGAAAAAAAGTTATAGCGAAAATGCCACGATGACCTGTTTGGAGCAGCAAAACCCTAAAATTCAAAGCTTTGATACCAAATGTTATGAAACCAGCTCAAGAAAAGATAGAAAAGATAGATCAACGCCTTAGAATTCAGCCTCTTTGAGGGGGCAACCTCCTTTACATTACATAAATGAACAATTCTTGGATGATACAAATGAAAAGACCTCCTTTCTATATATAGGAGTCTAAGGGGTCATAACATAATCAGAGCCGACATAACAATAATAATGTAAGGGCACAATAATAACAATAGTGGGCTTCTATGGGGCACAATAGTAACAATATGGGCACTAAATGGGTACATCAATATAATAAGTGGGTTGTACTAATAACAATAAGGGGTTACACTAGTAGTATAGGGGCCTAACACAGAATCTTCCCCCAATTGGTCTTTCTGCATGTCCTCATGAAACCCTTTGCCTTCGCAAGTATGGCTTAAATCGACTGTGATCATCATGGAGTTGAGAAAGAACATATTTTTTGGCCATATCTATCCCTGGGGGTTCGTATCCATCTATTAATGAGATATCTTTCCATCAATCATTGTTCACATTATAGGCAGGAGTGTATTGGTCTAGTGGCAACCAAAGGATAAGAAATTGGAATCTCAAGCCCATCCAATGAACCCCTCGAGTATGGATGTAGGAAATATAATGTGGCAATATTTCCAGTTCTCTGGCATAGTTAGGGGCCCGAAAAGGTTTCCGAACTTTGACAGCTGATGATGATAACACCCATCTCCTTTGATAGCTATCCAAAGCCTCGTCCTGACAAGCAACCACCTGTGTCCTGCATAACCTAGTTCACCATCTTTGAGTTACCAATATCTATTTTGGATGCCCCTCAATCCTCAAGAAGGTAGCATGCCTATTATAAATAGTTTTAGATTGAAAATTCTCTCTTCGAATAAGAAGATGCCTAACAGATTGACTTTCTTCAAATGTATCAGTGGCCTTCTTCCACTTGATTTGATTGATGATGTAGGACTTGAAATCTCTCAGTTGAATATCCCCTACATATGGGACTGGGTTCAATGCTTGGTCATCTTCCAAGAAATAATCAAGCATATACAGTTCACATATTAAGTTCTAGTTCAAGACATCATGAATTCTTATAATGCAGAGAAACTGTATAGGGTCTTCGATTTTATGGCTGATCTTGAGATAAATACTTTCCAGGAAAAAGAGAAGGTATTGTTCATGAAGAAACAAAGCATAACTGTGAGAAGGGGGGCAACGACCCATTACCTATTGCGTTAAGGTAAACATTCCCTCCTTATTGACTTTCACCATTCGCACTCGCTCTTTTATCTGTTCGACCTTCTTTTTCTATTTTTCTGGTTTCTACCTCTCCCTATCCATCTGGTCCACATAATCAGTGATGATTTCTACAGCCTGAATGTGAACTTTGTTTACCTCTTCCTGATGATCCTTCACAACAATTGTTTCATGTTGAAGACGAACAGCCGCAGCCTGCCATTTCTGAATCTCGACAGTCAAAATGAATTCCTAAGCCTCCCATAAATGGCCTATAGGTTTTGTTTGAATTGCAGCAGAAATAATGGGATTGTCTTTGGTATGAGCTACTGAGGGGGCAACTCCACTCTTAAGTATTGCAATTTTTCTCCTACACCTTCTTGCTCCCTTTTCCAAGTGCAACACCCTTTTTCTCAATCTCACATTATCTATTTTTAATTGCATAAGTTCATTAAACTGAGATTGATACCTTTCCTTACGGGGAGGTCTCCTTCGTGTGCACTGTTCAATGAATTCTTTCTTGACAATGACCTCCTCAATTGGTCTCGTAGTTGGTGTGGGTCCTGATGGGTCATCAGCATAGGTGTCAACTGGCTCCACCTTCACTCTCACTTATTTGTTTGCTTGCCACCTTGAGTGGTGTCCCCTCCATTTCCTTCTGGAATTATCGGGGGCTCGATATTCTCCACTTATTTTTCTCCCGCTTGTTCTCCCTTGCGTTCCAAAACTGCCTCTGGCTCTTATGGGCCAGTTTTAGTAGGCATTGTGTCTTTCGGTAATTCCTGAGTTATCTTGGCAACCTGTGGAAGACCATCCTCAACATTTTTCCCATGTTTTCTCTTCCACCCGGTCATCCATTCTCTGTATGAAATTTTTCTCGAACCCTTATGGGGTAGCGTCAACACGAATGTCTTCCCCTGGTGGTTCTACAGGGCTAGCATCCATAACCACTTCTTCAATCCATTACTCGATCAACACCGGTTCTTGTGTAGTAGCGTTGATACCCATGTTTTCAAATTTTTCAGTCTGTGTAATGATGAGTGTCGGCACTTGAGTGGCTACCTCCAACAGTGCATAAGATCTTGTACCAACAAATTTTAAAATTGGGGGAATGAATTTTTCCTCCTTCGAGCACCAAGGATTTTGATATTTCCTCATCCCTCTTGGTAGAGTTGCAGGAAGGGAAGAATGAAGAAAATATTCTCCCATTTCTGTCTAGACTATACTCCCTAAATCATGCCCCTCAACTTTTTCATTTGTTGTTTGAATTGAGTCTCCCTTTTGTTCCTGAGGAACCGTGTTAGTAGGTTCTTTTGCTTTTAACAATTTTGGGGCTTCTTATGTTAGTGATGTTGGTTCTTGTGTGACAACACCACTTACAACTTTTACTTCGGACCCCAAATTTTCTTGGACAGGTGGTGCTAGATCTTGTGTAACAACACCACTTACACTCTCTTCTTCAGGCCTCAAATTCATTTGTTCAAGTGGTGGTGGTGGTAGTCCTCCCTGAGAATTATCAACTGATGGTGAAGCAACATCAACCATGTCCTCAATTTCCATCCTTTCCACTTCAACTGAGCCAACAGGCGATGCTGGTTCTTGTGGAGCAGCATCGACTGTAACATCTTCCATCTCGACTGAGCCAACAAGTGATGCTGGTTCTTGTGGGGCAACATCAGCTCTGGTGTCTTCCATCTCAACTGAGCCAACATGTGATGCTGGTTCTTATGGAGCAACATCACTTGTGGCATATTCCATTGTGGCTAAGCCTTCGCCATCCTCCCCCTCTATAGGTATAATGCCCTCTAGTTCCTCATCCAACAATTCAATGAATTGTGGCCAAGGTACAGAAGTTCGAGACAACACTTGAATTACTAGTAGCCGGACCAACCTGTGATTCGTGAGCACTGCTAATACTTCCCGAGAGCGACAAGTGGATTGTGCCATCAGTTGAAGAATTTTCTAGAGGAAGAAAGGCATATTCAGGGAATGAATTTGCGCATGCTAGAACCGTAGGGACACTAACAGTTTAAAATGATAATTGAACAAAAATGTAAATTTTCCTTCATAGGTAATTTATCTTAACACAAAGTATGCAACTTCACCCCAGGGATAAGGTAGTGCCTTACGATCATACCCCCTTCCTTTTTGAATTATTGTTTCCTTGACTTGTAAAAATACTTCCGGGAACTCCAGCAAGGGAGCCTTTTGCAAAAACCACTTCTTCCCTTCCTATGGTAGTCCACTAATGGTCGAGGTGGCTTCCTCTATGACAGGAATATTGAGATCCCTAACTCTGGAATGATATTCTTCCAAGTTCAAAGCAAATTTAGCTATAATAGTCTTGTCCAACCCCTACGATCTCTCAAAATATCTATCCCAGCCTGCATTTACAAAGACCTACCATAGATCTGCGTTACTGCGGACCAAAATTGTGCTCTCAAGTTCATGTCTCACAGCTTCTCCAACCATTCCTCTATAGCTCAGTAAAAACACTTTAGAGTGGCAGGAAAACTGTTAGGAGGGAGTATCGACAGGTAATTTTTTGTAGAAAGGCATAATAAATGGTGATAGCGGGGTGTACGAATGGCGATTTTTAGAAAGATGGCAAAAATCCATGGCAGGTTATGGAAATAATGGTGGACCATTATGGTAATTACTTCACAGACTCCAAAGGGATTGGTTCATTAAATCCAGTATTTATTGATAAATGTGCAGAGTAAGGTAAGAATCATGGGGTGGACTGTTACACTAAAAAATGTCACCATGGCTATTTACAGTCGGTATGGCTCAATCAACAGTCATACTACCCTTTTGAGCAAGTCTTATGCCTCTACTATTCATATCAAACTCCAAGAAAGAGAGAAAGTCTTTATAAAACATGTTTATCTCTGGGTACGCAGGTTCTCTCAAGCCTTGCCTGCGGGTACGCACCTTTTGTTCATAAGGTCTGCATCCAAGGACACTCTGTATCTAAAGGGGCAGGTGCATCCCTCTGAAAAGGTTAAAATGCGCAAGTTTTATCTTCAAAAACTTACTTGTGGTCATTTCTAGAGCATTCTAGAAGATTCTTGGATGGGTATTGAGCGCCTCCAGATGGTTCATGCACTCCTATCAAAGAGGAACTTATCCCATCAATAAGGGAGTGATCCCATCCAAAGAGGGGACTATCCCATTGATGGTGGACCTGATTAACTTCCTCTTGAGCACTATAAAAAGAGGCATTGAGCCAGAAGGAAGAGGGTTGAAAGCTATAGATTTCTAAGGGTAAATGCTGCAGGAATTAGGACTCCCATTTAGAAGCTTGTGAGGAGAGATTGTCATCTTTACTTGTTCTATTTGGAAGTGGGTGAGCTTTGTCAAAGTAGAGGAAGACTCTTGTGGACCCTGGAAGGAGCTTGCACAACACCAAGGCTCAGGTTGTAATGGTTCCTTTTGATTACCTTTAATGCAAATTGGTCCATTCTTCTCAATAGCTTGTTGTTAATGGGTTATTTCATGTACTCCTTGGTCTATGTGTTGAATATGCTTTGTTTTATGTTATAATCAGGTGCTATTTAATTGTTTGACTGTTGGTGATTGCAGGTTTTGGAGAAAGGGAGGAGCTCATCCGGATCAACAAAGCTTGGACTTCTACAACAGTGTTTGGACAAAGGTAAGAACGAAACACTTGATTTCTCATATCATAATGTATGTTTAGAGAAGGATAGCTCCAGTTTGTTTTGTTTGTCATTAGAATGTCTTAGACTTCTAGGAAGGTCAGCTGTGTCCGCACCCTTGACTGATTCCGTGTGACAAATTGGCGACTCCACTGGGGAAAGTTTCCATTAATGAGAAGAGTCTTTTCTTTTGTTTTAACTTTGCTTTGAGAAAATTGGTTTATTTTTCTGGTTTTGGCTCTGTGATCTTGTCTCTGGGTGGGTTAGCTTAGGATTAGTTTTATTTTAAGTTTTCTTGAGTTTTTCAGTAGGACGACCCTCTGAGTGCTGCACAGTGCGTCCCTGGACGCACTTTTGCTGTGTGCACAGAGCGGGCCCGCACCTGTGCTAACGGGTTGCCTGCGTCCCCTGCCAAAATTTAAGAAAATTCCACTTTTTGCCTTTTTTGCTCTTAGATTTTGTTTTTTCTTAGTTTTTTCTGCCCAGATTCATCAGTCCCTTGTCCAGAATCTTCACCTGAACTGGTTTCATTAGCATTAAGTGTTTTAGTGGATTTCGTCGAAGTGTATGCCCTAGGGTTTGATTTTGAGTAGGTCTTGTAGTGACTTTAGCGGTAGGAATTGTCAAGCCTTAGATCTCTCTAGTTTTGTCAACTTTCTAAGAAGTCAGACCTGTTCTAAAAGTATACCTGTAGAAGTAACTTACCATCAAGTTGTCTTTTGGGCCATTTTCGAAGTGCTTGTTGTTTAAGTCTTGAATTCCATTTTACGAAAAGAACAAAAAGATTTGAGTTTTGTTTTGACTAGTCTTTTGATTCTGCATTAGCTAGTCCTTGATTTGATTTTGATCAAGTAAAACATCCTAGAATCGTCTTTGTGAGCTTTTGCCTTGTTAAGTTTGTTTAGAGTAATCTCTCTTTTGATTTGTTTGTGAGTCAAGTTTTCATAGTTTTATAGCTTTTGAGATTGTTTTTTGTTAAAGGTAGGTTTACATGCTTTATTGAAAAAAGAAAATACAAAAATATCTCCTTTGAAAAGTTTTGTTTCAAGTAGCTTTAAAAGTTTTTGAAAGAAAAAGAGTTTTTTTTCGTGCAAGTAAAGAGTGGTTATGTTTGTGTGCTCGAAAAGAAAAAGAGAATTGTTACTTTGATTGTCTTTTCTAAGGAAGTTGTTTTCTTTAAAAATTGCATTCTCTCAACTCTCTTAGTTAAAGATTTTCATTGAAAAAGAAAAGTAGTATAGATCATCTTAGGTGCATCTTTGTAGTGGTTGGAGTCGAGTCTGCACACCATTGGTTTCACTTCCATCACCTTGTGACTTTAAAGAACAACCTTAAAAGTAACGCTCAAAGTAAAATTGAACTAGTAACTTTTATTTTCTAGGGTTCTGAAGCACCGACATAGCTTAGGCTAGTGTCTTGGAGTAGGTGAGTACTTAACTCTCCAAGGCAGTAAAACAAACAAGTAGTCGATCTTGTGATAGAATCAAATCCAATTGTTACATTTACACTCTGGGAAAGCTCCTCTTAAAGGAGAAGCACGAGCTCGTGTCCGAACCAGTGAGGGGATCATTCCCCCCTCGTTGGGAACGACGCCAGACAGTACGTATTACAAACGGTAAACCTCGGATTAACCATTGTCGAGGAGCCAGGGGTCACTTATCGGTAAACCTTGGATTACTGTCAAGGAGCCGGTAAGGGGATTGAGCTTGCTACTCTGCCCTTGCGTGCTGTCGGAGTTTAGACTGTTCCCCCAGGTGTACTTGTGGCCGTTGGTAACCTTAGTGACCATAATCTCTAGGATTCTACCCAAGGTGACGGTGGAGGGAAGGTCCCACTGTACCTGGAGCAGACGTCGGCTATACTCACTTGGATTTTCTGGGGGGTTCACTTCACTCGAGACGGTTAAAGTGGAGGAACTTGGTCCAGTCTATTCATTAAGCAGGTTGTCGGCGTAACTGTTCCACCCGCCATTTCTGTACTGAATCCTGCGAGGTTGGACCTAATCACCAACTAGCGCTTTTGGTCCGGAAGATACTGTTTGTGTTTGGTTTGATGCCCTAGAATCTTTAGGCGTGTGATTCAAATTTGTTTGGTTCTTTAGAGACTTTAGGTGGTTTGATTTGAAATTTTATTTTGTTTTCGTGTGTAGTAGTTAAAAGTTTTTAGCTGTGGCGGAATTACCGAGACAGTCCCGTAGAATTCGGGGCCAGTCTCCTGAAGTTGTTTCTGTGGCCGAATTGTTGAGAAGATCCCGTAGACTTAGGGGTGAACCTCCTCGAGACGACCCCAGTAATTTAGAAGGTTTAAAGGTCCTTGTAACTCCTCCTAGTGGCAGTAGAGTAGGTTCACCTGAAGAAGGAGAATCTTCCTTGGTAGTCCATCCAGATTACCAAAGTTTAGAGACAGGTTATAATCCCGAAGCTGTTACAGTTTCTGAACTCGTTGGTAGTTTTTCGTCTGCTAGCGATACAGGCGAAGAACCAGAAATATCCGAACCTGTTACTTCGACTCCTAGTGTTCCTGATTCACTGAGAATAGAAAGAATTATCATCGAAAATCTTCCTGTCGGTTTGATTGCTGTAGAAGAACTTGTTCCAGAGGAAGAAATAGGCGTCTCTGATCCTGAAGATCAAATTACCCTTGATCTAAGGGAGCGTGAATCCATCTTTTACAGTCCTCCTAGAAGTACTACTTGGTACCTTTCGTTAACCAATTATTTAGACAACTTTGGGCTAGGTTTTTCTACACCTCGTACTCCTTTTCCACCTGGAGGTATTCATACTCCTGTAAATATGTCTGGTCAGTCATCTGTGTTTACACAAAGTCCTGAATCTTTTTTACATGGCGGTCCTTCTGTTCCTACTGGGTATCAATCTCTTTCTGGTACCTTTGCGGGAGCGTCTCCTCAACCCATTGATCATGGGTTATTAGTTGGAAACAGTGGTAATGTACCATTGAGTGTAGGAGACATTTACATGATGTCAGGTTCAGTTCCCGTTACCCAACCTCAAGGTGGCCAATTACCGCCTGGGGGGCAACCTTCGTTAATGCCTGGGGGGAAACCACAAGGTACTTCATTCGTGTCTGGAGGGCAACCTCAAGGTCAGTACGCTCCTATGGGGCAATACATACCTCAAGGTCAACCCCAGCCTCAATATGTACCCCAAGGTCAACCTCAGTATCAATATCAACCTCAAGGATGGCAACCTCAAGGATGGTAACCCCAAGGGTATCAACCCCAAGGGTATCAACCTCAAGGATACCAACCTCAAGGTCAAGGTCAACCCCAGTACCCGTATTTACCTCAAGGTTATCAACCTCAAGGTCAATACTCAGGTCAAACTTATCAACCACCTCAAGGGCAATCATATGGGACTGCACCTTACAATTATCAATCCTATCCTCAATCCGGCTATGGATCTCAGTACCCTCAACCTGTTATGGGTCAATACCCTGGAATGTTAGTGTGGGATCCGTCACAAGGTCAACAGATGTTGCAGCCAAGTATACAGTCGGTACCTCAAGCAGGACAACCTGTAGTTCCTGGTCCACCCCAGCAACCGCAACCTGTCCAGTCAAGTGTTCAGACCTCTGTAACTTCGGTAGTTACTCAGCCGCCAATTGCACCTAGTACTCCATCTCAAACAGCTGCAGCAACTACCGCTACATCTACCATACTTACTTCTGGAGTATCGACGGCTCCGGTTTCTACTGTCCCTGTAACCACTCCTCAGACATCTGTACCGTTGTCTGGATCCACGATTCAAACCACAGTCCAGATGCCTGTAGGCCAACCTGGTATAAGTACGGTTGTTACTACTCAACCTCAATTTGTTCAACCTCCGTACCAGGGACAGTATCAACCTGGGCAAGCTGTCCAACAACCGGTTTACCAGTATCAACCGTATCCTGGGTACACTTATCAACAACCTCAGCAACCCCAGTACGGTCCGGTTAATCCTGGTTTTCCAGGAGGATATAATATCCCAAATGCGACTCCTGTTCCTAGTTATCCTGGATATCCTCCTCCTGGGGCCGGTATTGTGACCCAGAGTTTTAGAGATCCTAACCGGCAGTTACCGTTTATCGCAACTTTGGATTTACCAGACTTGACGCGCCTAACGAACGATCCAATTCAATATCTTCCGTTCTGGCCGCCAATGCCAAATAAGTTGCCCAGCGATATACCCAAGTTCGAAGGTAAGTCTGGAGAGGATCCGTCCAATCACGTGATGACTTACCACCTCTGGTGTGCTTCAAATTCCATCTCGGATGATTCGATCCGTTTACGTCTTTTTCAACGTACACTCATTGGTCTCGCGGCCAAGTGGTACATTGAGTTACCACGGGCCTCTTTTTACAACTTTAGCCAGTTAGCTACCTCGTTCTTAACTCATTTTCAGTTACCGGTCAGATACGATAACGGTACGGAGTTATTAACTTCACTAAAACAATCAACCTCCACGTATATTTCAGATCACATTCATGAGTGGAGGCTTCGAAGAAGGCTAGTGAAAGTTTTTATCCCGGACCAAATCTTAGCTGAATGGTTTGTTAAATCATTATTACCAAGAATTACTGAAGATGTAGCTAAGGCCGGAGTAGTTACTGAGGAGCAAGTCATTGCTCAGGCACAATACCTTGACTTAGTTTACACGCAGTCGGGTACATTACACGAGAAGATTCCGGATCTTCCAAAGTCGAACCAAATCGCTGCTGCTCCTTCGGGATCTCATGCCGCTGATGGTATGATTGGTATCGTGAATACAAAGAGCAAGAAGAAGTCTTCCAAGGCTTCAACTACTCCTATTATCACTTTGCCCGATTCCCCGACAGGAGAGTCTTCTCCTGAACTTACCGCCGATATTCACGCTGTAGAGTCATCTACGGCCAAATCAAAAAACGGTGGAAAGAAGAAAGGAAAGAAGAAGGCTAAAGCAGACAAGGCTCCAAAGGAGAAAACTGAAAAGTCGGAAACCAATGACGAAAAGCGCAAACCTCGATATCCTTGTCTTATTTGTGAAGAGGATCATTTTACGAGAGATTGCCCTCATCGGGCCGAGGTAGTGAAAATAGTCAAAGGTTCTCCCACTCCTGCTGTGTTAAAAAATCCATTTCCGGAGCAGGAGAATAAGATGATAGGTTCTTCCTCGAATGCCAGTGAAGAACCCATTTTGATGATGTCTCATGTGAGGATTGCGACTCGATCGCAAGATTATGGTAGTAAGAATCCTGTTGATGGTAAGGAAGCAGAATCTTCTCACTCTAATCCATCAACCTCAGCTCCTGGTTCCGATCCACTACAGATCGAGAAACCTAACCCAGACTTAGTAATTAAACCGCCCGCCAAGGGTGTACTTCAAAGGTCTGCTTTCAATCCACATGCGAGAGCGGCCCAGAATTACAACATTGTTGAGGACTTAGCTGTTTCACCCTCAGCAATGTCGGCGTTAGAAGTGCTGCAATCATGTCCAGCACAACGAAAATTGCTTTTGTCGGCTATAGGAGCTGTTGACGTTCAGGATCCGAATCTAATGATCTTCGATCTAGAAAATAGTACACCACGACTCCCCCATCAAATGGCTTTCCAAATTCCAGTGATAGTCAAAAACAGGCCTATTCATCGAACTGTGATTGATGAGGGAGCTTCTACGTGTATTATGTCAATTCAATGTTGGAGATCCCTTGGTTCTCCTTCGTTGAACCAATCCCCCACCATCCTTAAGGCCTTTGATGGCCGTGGGTTCCGTCCGTTTGGTATTCTACAGGAATTGCCTATAGGGGTAGAAGGTAAAACCGTTAGTCTGGATGTGGAAGTGGTTGATGCCCCTCTAGACTACAACCTTCTTTTGGGTCGAAGTTGGTCATATGCTATGACAGCGGTCGTTTCATCGGTCTTCAGAGTAATTAAGTTTCCACACAACGGTAAGATCGTGACTATTGATCAGTTGACATACTTTTCATCCGACCCAGCCTCTTCAGAGAGTATCCAACATGTCGGTAAGACGACAATCCCTTATAGGGACGTTGGTGTAGGTTTAGTTAAGGATTCCGGTTTACTGGGAACTTTTCCTCTCCCTCCACTCAGCATAGAACCTTCGTTTGCAACAATTCATATGATTACGTCAGAAAACATTATTTATGATGATCCTTGGTATGTTCCATCTGACTCTGAGTTAGACTCATTCGGTAATGCTATGCCTTTGAGTCCATATGAAATTGCTTATGAAGCTCTTATGTCTTTTACCGATTTTCATTCAACCGAAGTCGACCAAATGAATGTGGTCAGTGAAGAATCACTTTTCACCTCAACCTTAGAACGGATAGCGTTTCCCGAAGTTGTGTCATCTGACGAACAACTTCGCGAAATCCTAAGTGTAGACGATCTACCATGGGAAGATCTCCATCATAGATCTTCGTTTTTACCTAAGGATGATGCATTTGAAAATGATTTTTCATCTATCTTTACCGCTGAATATGTCAAAGACGCTCAGGATCCAACGAAACATTCTGATTCAGAGTTGAATTTAGGGAATATTTCTCGTACTATTCCCATTGATATTTCAGTGAAGCCCGGAATTGAGGAGAACATTCATATAGGTGCCTCATGTACAAAAGAAGAAATCCAAACTTACAAGGCCCTATTCCAAGAATTCCGCGATGTGTTTGCATGGTCTTACGAGGAAATGCCGGGAATCGATCCTGCCATTGTTGTTCATGAAATCAAAACCTACCCGGATGCTAAACCCATCCGGCAACGGTTGCGTCAGATTCACCCTCGAAAAGCAGCTGCGATTAAAGCAGAAGTCGAAAAGCTGTTGAAAGCAGGTTTCATTTATCCGATCCCGTTAACGGATTGGGTATCGAATATTGTTCCGGTCAACAAGAAACAAGGAACAATAAGAATCTGTATCGACTATAGGGATATCAATCGAGCTTGTCCAAAAGACAACTATCCTACGCCTTATATCGATCAAATTATTGATGATTGTGCTGGAAGTGAAATGTTTTCCTTCATGGATGGTTTTTCAGGCTATAATCAAATCAATATTCTACCTACCGACCAACCAAAAATGGCATTCATTTGTCCATGGGGGACATTTGCTTATTGCAAATTACCTTTTGGGCTCAAGAATGCCAGGGCCACTTTTCAACGGGCGATGTCTTACGCGTTTCACGACATCAAGCACATTGTGCAACCGTATCTCGATGATTTGCCTGCTCATTCTTTACATCGAGCTGATCACCTTGACCACTTACGAGCAATCTTTATGAGGTGTAGGCATTATCGAATTCGGTTGAATCCCCACAAGTGTGTTTTCTGTATAGAAATAGGTCGATTGCTGGGATTTGTTGTTTCAAAAGCCGGCATTCGCGTCGATCCCTCGAAAGTCGAAGCGATCATCAAATTGCCTCCTCGTTCGAGTTTGCGCCAACTCCAAAGTTTGCAAGGGAAAGCGAACTTTTTACGTCGATTCATCCCAAACTACGCCGAGGTCACTAAAGGTTTTACACGGTTGTTGAAGCAGAACGTTCAATTCTTTTGGGACGAGATTGCCCAACAATCTTTTGATGCACTTAAACACGCGTTGACCCATGCACCGTTGTTGCATCCTCCCAACTACAGCCAGGACTACTTCTTATACCTCGCAGCTTCACATTCCACCATTGGGATGGTGTTAGTTCAAGAAGATGAATTCGGAGCAGAACATGTGATATAATATCTCAGTCGAACCTTAAATCCCACTGAGTTAAAATATTCGCATGTGGAGAAATTGGCCCTGGCAGCCGTTCAAGCTGTCCAGCGTTTTCGTCACTACATTCTTCTCCGTAAAACTACAGTTATTTCGGATTGCAACCCTATGATTTACATTTTAACAAAACAATTTCTAGGGGGCAAGTACTCTAAATGGATCGTTATCCTGCAAGAGTTCGACTTGGAGTTCGAGAAGTCCAAGTCTAAGAAATCCTTAGTTTTTGCGGAATTGATGTGTGATTTCCCGCGTACTGACACAGAGACTGTGGCAGAAGAATCCATTGCGGACGAATCTTTGTTTCTTATCAGTACTTTAGATCCGTGGTTCGGGGATATAATCATCTATCTCCAAACCCAAACCTTTCGGCCTGAAGCTTCCAAAGCGGAACGTCGAAAAATTAGGTTTCAATCCCAGCAATACAAAATTATTGGAGATACACTTCATCGCCGGGGGGCAGACTTAGTTTTTCGACGTTGTCTAACTCACGAAGAGGCTGAGAGAGTTTTGAATGATTGTCACTCTGGAGCATGTGGCGGTCATATGTCTGGGTATGCCACAGCTCAGAAGGTGTTGCGCGCTGGTTACTTCTGGCCATCTATGTTTAAAGATTGTATCATTGCAGTCTGGAAGTGCCACAACTGCCAAGTGTTTGATCGAAAGATGCGCGCACCACCTGCTCCTCTCCACCCTATAATTGCCGTTGGTCCATTCGCCAAATGGGGTATCGACTTTATTACTTGTAACCCTCACTCGGCCGGGGGGCATGCGTATATCATCCTCGCGGTTGATTATTTCACTAAATGGGCCGAGGCGATGCCTACATTTGACGCAAGCGGAAAAACAGCTGCAGTTTTCATATTCAATCATATAATAACTAGGTTTGGTGTCCCACAAGCAATTATTACTGACCATGGAAGCCATTTTCGAAACACCATGATGACTGAACTTACAAGCCAGCTTGGTTTGCGCCATGACAGCTCTACTCCTTATTATCCGCAAGCCAACGGTTTGGTTGAGTCTATCAACAAAGTTCTGGTTATCATGATCCGACGAACCATTGGTATTCATCGGTCGAATTGGCACAACATGTTATTTTCGGCGCTATGGGCATACCGAACCTCAGTAAAAACCTCAACAGGGTTCACTCCTTTCCAGCTAGTTTATGGCTTAGAAGCAGTGTTACCCATTGAATGTGAAATCCCATCACTTCAAATGGCTGTCAAATTACTTCCAGCTACTTCCGAAGAGGAGAAACGTTTATTGTACTTAGCTAAATTAGATGAGACTCGACGTGACGCTACATTGGCAATCGAGACTCACGCGAAGCGAATGAAAGCTCAGTATGATAGAAATGTGACCCCTCGAAATTTTTCGGAGGGAGACCTAGTGCTCTTATATGATCAAGCTAACGATAAGCTAGGTGCTGGAAAATTCGTTCCTATGTGGCATGGACCCTATATTGTAAAGCGAAAGCTAGCAAAAGGGGCTTATGAGCTAGTAGATTTTGATGGGGACTCTTTGGATAAACCCAGAAATGGACTTTACCTA
Organism: Pinus tabuliformis; assembly: GCA_031772625.1. NCBI lineage: Eukaryota > Viridiplantae > Streptophyta > Pinopsida > Pinales > Pinaceae > Pinus > Pinus tabuliformis. The sequence goes on along the minus strand of CM062812.1, from coordinate 709,567,737 downwards.
AAGAGGTATTATGCTTAAATGATGGGTATGGAGAATTTTTAGTTAGGTTAGGTTTTCTTTCTAGCTAGTTTGATTGTTAGTTAGTCAGTGTGCTTAGCTTAGTGAGTGTGTTTTTCGTCGTTATTCTGGCTTATCTTGGTTTTTCTCTTGATATTGTAGATGTCGACGCCCCTCCAAACATACATTGGATTTGCTGATGGTGCTTGTCATAATACACGGAATATCTCTTCCGCAGCTTGGGTTATCTATTCACCCTCTGACGAGTTAGTTTCTATGCATGGGGTAAGCCTCGGTCAAACAACGAATAACATTGCAGAATACAGTGCAGTGGTTGAATTATTATCCGAATCTATTTCATTTGGAATTCGACGTTTGATAGTGAGGTTAGATTCTGAACTTGTTGTATTACAGCTTAATAGAGTTTATGCCATTAGAAATCCTGTGTTATTAAGGTTGTTTTTGAGAGTGCGTCTCTTGGAACGTGAATTTGATTACATTGAATATCAGCATATTCCAAGGTCCTTAAATACATTAGCAGATGCAATTGCTTCTCGAGTGTTGGACAGACATTTACGATAATCATGCAAGTAAATTTAAAAAACATTTCATCATACATGTTAAACAAGATAAGCCGGTAATAGTGATATATATATATAGATAGGAGTGTGTCAAAAAATATACATCGTCTTCGATCATAGGTTGAAAAACACCTTATGATCGGCAAAATGATAAGTACAAAAAGTCAAAATGTCACATGTGTCTACAAAGTGACTAGCCAATCACTGGTGGTGCTCCCTGTACGACACCACTGCACGGGCTACTTTGTGCAAAAATCTCCTCAACGGTCCAGGGACCGCGACTACGTAGCGCTGAAGTCTGATAGGAATATCATCCATAGATGTCTCCGGTATATCCGCCGTCAGACGCTGTAGATCATGCTTCAACTCAGTCAATACCTCCGCAGCCGCCGCGTCCTGTGGGGCCGGTAGCGGTGCAACTGGATGTCGCCTCTCGAAAAGCCGGAGGTTGGCTGGACGCTGTGGACCAACATCTGCATTTTGAAAACTTTACTGTCAGTTTGAGACGATATATATAAAAAACAAAAAAAATACATAATTTGAAAAACTCGTGAAAAATAAAGTACCTCTGTCATCCCATTGCTCTCCCTGTGGAAGAACCATGTCCGGATCACCTCGAAAATCTATTCCGGCATACGGAAAGTCCTGAATCGCGAACACCTGGTCCTCTAACCAGTGAAAATAACTGTCAGTAAATCGAACAACTGCCGCACCCTCGTCCGGATGCCGGGCCATCACAGCAACCCATCGTACCAGCTTTGGCTCCTGAGGACCCGAAATATCAACAGTGAGATGCTGAGGGATCAGCATTGGTATCCTCTCTAAGGCAAAGCTCACGACTATAGGCCCATATCCAAAGGTCTTTAGTCTTCCGGTCTTTGCCTTGGTCAGTTGGGCTTTCAAGTTAGCCAACAACGCATCACACCAATTGAAAATGGTGCGTTGGAGACAATCAATTGCAATCCGAAATTGAGACCCAGTAGCAATATGTAAAGTGGCTGAGCCACAAATCCTGGTCACAGTGAAAGCTAAGACCATGAGTTCACGTTGAGAGACATATTTGATCTCTATGCCTTTCTTGTGCTCTCGATCAGGTAGGCACCAATCTGCTCGGAGACTATCAAGGGATTGGCCACCCGGCCTAGTCCCAGCCAGATTGAGTTGCTCACCTCTGTTCGGCAAGCCAGTAAGAAAGTAAATGTCACCAGGCTCTATCTCGAGTTATTGCCCGCCGATATAAAAGCATTGTTCTTGAACGTTCCATCTCTCGACCAGCCACTCCAAGAACCTTACCTGAGCTCTCATACCGGGTATGGACCAGTATTTGTATAATCCACATCCTCTTAGGGCATCGAGGGAGGGTTGATGATTGATTGCAGCTTCATCAACTTCCTCATGCTCTCTTTCTCTCCAATCCAGCATAATAAGTGCCCTACACATGAATAAACAGGCATTAAAATTAGTTTTGAGAAATCTCAATGGTTGGTTTGGGAGTTTGGGGTTTCAAAACCCGCGTTTTGCGGAGGATGCACCCCGCATTTGGCGCACAGTGCACCGGGACGTAGGTGGCCTGAAGGTAACCTGCGTCCCCCGACCTTTTCCCTGTGTAGGAAAAAGTCGGGGGACGCAGGCCAGCCTTTAGGAAACCTGCGTCCCCTGCAGGGCGGTTTCCAAAACCCAAAACCCCCTAAAAATCAAAAATGAAACTTAAAACAAAATTCTAAACGGATGAAATTGACAAGGAGGATGTTGTGAAATACCTGGAAGAGACGGCGTTCGATTCTAACGGTCGGATTTTCCGCAGCGACCACGGGAAGTTTCTTGTCAAAAGCTCCTTTTTCAACCTCAACAGTCAAACGGTAAAAATGACATGGTAAAAAGTCTTTTTATAGGTTTTTTGGATGAATTTGTTCATTTTTCACCATGGAAAGATGTTTTTCGATGAATTTTTGCCTATCTTAAACAGGTATGAGTAATGTGTCGCTTTTGTGCAGGACAAAGGGACTTAGAGGGAAAATTGTAATTTTTCACAAACAAAATATCAGAGTCATCTTTTAAGCCCTTTTCTGACTCCTAAAACATGAAAAGATTGCCGAGCGTTTCTTTTACACTTGTTAAAACGGAATTAAAAGACGGTCCCCTTATAGCTCTTTTCTGACCGTAAAATCAGGAAAAGATTACCGTGTTTTTGTCGTTTCAAACTCGATACGGAAATAAAACGACGTGTCCTTGATCGCTTTTTACTTTTCAGGTCAGTGACACTAATTATGAAAGTACTCCTTGGTCGCAAGATCAAGCGGTTCCCCCAGGTATTATTTTATACTTTTTCGGGCTTGAGGGACACAAATTTACGAAAAAGTTCAACTTGGAGTTTCCTTAAGTTTTTCAGACTCTCTAAAATTGAAAAACGCCGAGTTTCTCCTATACTGGGCTCGTTAAACATTTCACAGTAAAGGACCTGTTCAATTACAAACAGGAACGAACCACTCCTTCCTAGGGTTCGAATCAAAACTGGGTTGGACTCATCCGAAGGATGAGCTTATAATCAAGCATATGTTATCCTCCTCAAGCTTGTTAAAAATAAAGAGGTACTTGCCAGAAATGGTGGGGGAAAAGAGAGAAGAACGAACCTATTTGTTACCTTTTGTCCCAAAAGAAACTTTATTACCACTCTTGGACACGACACTTTTCATTCACCTGGGTTGGGAAATCTTTTACCTCACAGTCAATCAAACCACTTTTGAAAGTCTTCAACCGGGTTCCGGGTATTAACTTTGAGTTATTTAGCACCAAACCATCTGTCGTGTCGTTATGTGTTCAAGAGGTCTGCAAACAAAACCTTCATCTGCAAAATACTTGTCATCCATTTGACCATCCCTGAGTCAGTCCTTACAGCAATATTTCTTCAACTTGAACAATGATTTCGTGTTGTGGGCTTGCCTGCAATGAGTCTCTTTCTATCGACATCAGCACATTATCTAGAGAGATGACTTAGAAATCGTCAGTACCTTGAAGTCTGCATGCATCAATGGCAGGTTTCTCGCCTTCGACGTCAGTTTACATCATTGACTTTCGATCGAAGGATTCCGTGAAATGTTCGACATCAACTCATTCATTCACATCTCATGGATTGTACTGGGTACTTTGAGAACCATTGACATTACTGGTGGTCTCTCTCACGCTTGTTAACGGTTTACATCATCGACTGGTAATCAAGTGGTTTCTACCATGTTCGACATCGACTCATTTATTCGCATGGCTAGAATCGTACCAATTCGAGAAGTAGGAATGAAGACCCTGGACCAAATCTTTACCGTCCAGGCTGCGAGGAGTTTTGTATTCATTATCTAAGTAGACTAATCATAAACAGATGGTTGCGCCCATACTGTGTCTACAAAAGTCTATGATTATGATGTACTACAAGATCATTTCTGTATCAGAGTAGTTAGTCTGTTAGTTAAAGTTTTTATCTGAGTATGGGAATGCCTACCTCAGTGATGATATAATCTTATCCATGTATTTTGTGTTGAAAATTGCAAGTTCCAACCAGGTTCTCCATGAGATAATCCTCGAAATGATAAAGCGCTTCACCCTTCCTAGATAATACAAAACCCTAATCTATTCCAGGCTTCGCACTTTAGGGGGAAATCTGTTACACTAAAAAATGTCACCATGGCTATTTACAGTCGGTATGGCTCAATCAACAGTCATACTACCCTTTTGAGCAAGTCTTATGCCTCTACTATTCATATCAAACTCCAAGAAAGAGAGAAAGTCTTTATAAAACATGTTTATCTCTGGGTACGCAGGTTCTCTCAAGCCTTGCCTGCGGGTACGCACCTTTTGTTCATAAGGTCTGCGTCCAAGGACGCTCTGTATCTAAAGGGGCAGGTGCGTCCCTCTGAAAAGGTTAAAATGCGCAAGTTTTATCTTCAAAAACTTACTTGTGGTCATTTCTAGAGCATTCTAGAATATTCTTGGATGGGTATTGAGCGCCTCCAGATGGTTCATGCACTCCTATCAAAGAGGAACTTATCCCATCAATAAGGGAGTGATCCCATCCAAAGAGGGGACTATCCCATTGATGGTGGACCTGATTAACTTCCTCTTGAGCACTATAAAAAGAGGCATTGAGCCAGAAGGAAGAGGGTTGAAAGCTATAGATTTCTAAGGGTAAATGCTGCAGGAATTAGGACTCCCATTTAGAAGCTTGTGAGGAGAGATTGTCATCTTTACTTGTTCTATTTGGAAGTGGGTGAGCTTTGTCAAAGTAGAGGAAGACTCTTGTGGACCCTGGAAGGAGCTTGCACAACACCAAGGCTCAGGTTGTAATGGTTCCTTTTGATTACCTTTAATGCAAATTGGTCCATTCTTCTCAATAGCTTGTTGTTAATGGGTTATTTCATGTACTCCTTGGTCTATGTGTTGAATATGCTTTGTTTTATGTTATAATCAGGTGCTATTTAATTGTTTGACTGTTGGTGATTGCAGGTTTTGGAGAAAGGGAGGAGCTCATCCGGATCAACAAAGCTTGGACTTCTACAACAGCGTTTGGACAAAGGTAAGAACGAAACACTTGATTTATCATATCATAATGTATGTTTAGAGAAGGATAGCTCCAGTTTGTTTTGTTTGTCATTAGAATGTCTTAGACTTCTAGGAAGGTCAGTTGTGTCCGCACCCTTGACTGATTCCGTGTGACATGGACGTATGGGCGCAAGATTTTTATGATGACGTTGGAAAATCATTGTTGAAATTGATTACGCTGCCATTTTTAAATATAGTTGTACCTCCACCCAACTGAAAAATGATCGTCTACGATCACCTCAAGTCATATCAAAAGAATTACTAATCAAAGCTGCAAAGTCTTCTTGGGGACATACCTGGAACTTACCTGGCTAAGTGACAACTGTAGGGGAGTAACCAGATTGATGGTGTAATGACATCCGGGGAGTAACAACATCAGGTACTTAGAAAAAATTTCACCATGGAGTAGCAGCACCAAAGGAGTAACAACTTTGAGGAGTAACAACACCGAAGGAGTAACAACATCGAAGGAGTAACAACACCGAAGGAGTAACAACACCAGGTACTTAGAAAAATTTTCACCACAGAGTAGCAGCACCGGAGGAGTAACAACACCAAAGGAGTAGCAGCATCAGAGGAGTAACAACACTGAAGGAGTAGCAACATTGAAGGAGTAACATCACTGAAGGAGTAAAAGAACCAGGTACTTAGAAAATTTTTCTTACCTCCATAGGATATAAACACCAGTGGTAATACTTGCAAAAAAAGAAAAAATGGTGGTAACAATATTTATTTATATGTATATGTATATGTATATATATATATAATTAGAGGATGTAGAGGAGGAATTCTCTGCACTGAAATCCTTCAAACCAGATTTATCAGAGAGATGTTTAATGAAGGCATCTTTAGAGGCCGAACAATGATACAGTCTAATACAATGTCCATTTACAATAAAAGAAGAATGTGTATCATCAATCGTGACAAGTCTGACAGTTCCATTATCAAATACCTCATCAATCTCATAAGGCCCCATCCGATGAGAGCAAAGATTTCCCTTAAAGTCCTTAAAACAAGATTCATACAGTAATGCCCAATCCCCTTTATGAAACACATTATTCTTAATAAATTTATCATGACGTTTTGTTTTATGTTGTTGAATCACAGTAGTTCTCTATACAACCATTAAACGAATTTAATCTAGTTCATTTAGCTATTCCAACTAGTGTTTCTGGGCTTCCGAAAGGTCCAATCCTACTTCGAGAGCTGTTCTAAGCATATTGATCTCAAATTCTATTGGAAACGATGGAGATTTACCATAGACAAGCAAAAACAGTGAAAAATCTTTTGTATCCTGCCATGATGTTTTGTATGCCCAAAGAGCTTCAGGAAGTTTTCTAGCCCAATCTTGGTGATGCTTTGCCATAGTCTTTGTGGGAATGTTTTCTAATACCTTGTTTGTGCTTTCCACTTGACCGTTCGTCTAAGGGTGGTATGGAGATGTTATTCTGTGCTTGATACCATGCTTGTTCATAAGCCATGCTATCATATGTGATGTAAATTATGTTCCCCCATCTGAAACCATCTCTCTCAGGGTGCCGTATCGAGCAAAAATCTCTTCAAACAAAAATTCTAAGACAACTTGTTCTGTGTCTTTCACCACATCCCTGGCCTCAACCCACTTTTTCAGATAATGTAGAATAAATATAAACTTTATGATGTGAAGATGGATTAAATGGGCCAATGAAATCAATAGCCTATTTCTCAAAAGGTTCAAGGAACACTTGAGGTTGTAACAACATTTCATCTGATCGACTAGGCTGACCCAGATGTTGGCAGCTATCACATCTTCAGACATAATCCCTCGCATCCTGAAAGATGGAGGGCCAATAATATCCCATTTGTAACTCCTTATGCACAGTCTATTTGTCTACAAAATTCCCCCACAAGGGTCGTCATGAGTAGCCTTTAGGACATCATAGATTTCATCTTCTACTACACATCGTCGGATCAGTTGGTCGATTCCTGTATAAAATAGATATCCTGTTGTCCATGAATAATGGGTGCTATGACGAATGATCTTCTGTTGTTCCCTGTATGAATAATTCTTTGGTACCTTCCCTGTAGCAAGATAATTAGCAATATCTACATACCACGGAGTGTGAGTAGAAATTTCAAAAAGATATTCATTCAGAAAATTATCTTCTACGGGTGTACCTTCATCATTAGTATCTAATCTTGACGAGAAGTCAACAACTACATTATCCTTGTCTCGTTTATGTATGATGGTAATGTCAAATTCTTGAAGTAATAATAACCACCTTATGACACGTCTAGGAATTACAGGTTTATTCATCAAGTACCTGATTGTTGCATGGTCAGTATGAAAAATAGTAGGATATCTAGTAATTTAATTCCGAAATTTATTAACAACATAAATAACAGCCAAAAACTCCTTTTCTGTTAACGTATAGTTAAATTCAACAGGTGTCAAATTCTTGCTGACATAGTATACTGCATACGAATTCTTCTCCTCTTGTTGTCCCAAAACTGCCCTTATTGTTGTTTGAGAGGCATCAGTTTGGATGTGAAACGAGAGTTCCCAATTAGGATCTCACAAGTTTGGAGCTTGGCAGATTAGTTCCTTGTTTTTTCAAAAGCCTCTTAAAACTCATCTGTCCACAAAAATTATACATCTTTAGTTAACAGTTGAAAAGTGGGAATGGTATTCTGGATTTTTTTCTATAAAATGTGTATAATAGCCAGCGTAACCAATAAAACTACGTACCTGCATCAGTTTCTTTGCTACAGGAAAATGCAATATTACCTCTACCTAGCAAGTGTCCCAGCTCTATACCCTCTTCTCTCATCATATGACACTTAAATATACTTAGAGAAACATGAATTTGTATGCATCTTTCAAGCACCTTCTCTAGATTTTCCAACAGTTCCTCAAATGGACCCCATATGGTGTAAAATCATCCATGTAAATCTTGACATTGTCATTAACTAGATCAGATAAAATCCCTAATATTTCCCTCTAGAAGGTAGTAGGCACATTACAAAGACCAAATGGGAGAACTAGGTATGCGAAATTCCCCTAAGGGCATGTAAAAGTGGTTTTATCCTGATCCTTAGGAGCTATTCATATTTGGTTATACCCACTAAACCCATCCAAGAAGGAAAAAAAACTTCTTCCCAGCTAAGGTATCAAGGACTTGGTCAACGAAGGTTAAGGGAAAATGATCCTTCAAGGTTGCTTTGTTCAACTCCCTATATTCCACACAAATCCACCACTTACCATTCCTTTTAGGAACAATAACTAGTGGAGACACCCATTGACTATCCGAGATAGGGTAACTAAATCCTACATCTAGTAACTTTTGAAGTTTGTCTTTGACAATGTTTTTCAAGGCGGGGTTCATTCTTCTTTGGGTCTGTCTCACAGGAAAACAATATTCTTTAATGTATATAGGATGAGTGCATAAATCAGTAGGGATATCCTTCATATCTGTATAATCCCATGTGGATGCTTCCTTATGTTCACAAAAGTACTTTCAAGAGATGTTCAGTCTGGGATGGTTATAGATTCATGTTAATATTCAATGTCTTCCCTAGCTCAATTTCTATAGGGATACTGTCACAAGGTGAAATTACAGGAATATCTTCATCTTCAATTCATGATTCAATAATTTCCCGCATTTCACAGCTCATAAAAAATTATAGAAATTGACGAGTTGTATCAGAAACAACTTGCGTGTTATTGATAAAAGTATTAATTCCATTTAATTTTTAAAATAGAGGGCTTGAATAATAGTAAGGACTTTTCTAGTTTCCTCGCTTTCGGCTTCAGGTCCTTCTAAAGGTAGGGAATTTTGTTTAAATATTATTTTACTTGATGAACTTGGTTTTGCAGGGGGTAAAGAATAAGGTTCTTTGTATCTTCCCCAATATATATCACCATATTTCCTGACCAACATCTGATATAGGCATCAGCAGTTGTTAGCCAAGGTATTCCTAAAATCAGTGGGTGACCACCAGCTGGGGATTGTGTATGTAATACCAGAGGATCAACGAGATAATGCTATGAGTCTACTTAAATGGTTATGTCTTCCAATTTTCCTATGGGACTTACTATAGATCTATCTGCTAATTCCAAGACAATAGGAGTTGGTTTTAGATTTCGTAGACCTAATGTGAGCATAGTTTCAAATGTGATAACATTAATTTCAGCCCCCAAATCTACCAGTACATTTGGGATGTCAACCTTGTTAATCTTCACTGTTAGAATTAGGTTCCCCGAATCTCCATATTTCATAGGCACATATTTTCACAGCATAATGTTTGATTGCTTCCCCATAACATGAATGGTAAGCGGATCCTTTGTCTTCTTTCCAGGTTTCTTGGAACAATATTCTCTAATTATCTTATCATAAATAGGCACATCCTTCATAGCTTGGAGTAAGGGAATTTTGACAAACATGTTTTGCAGTTCCCCTAAGAGGTCAAATTATGGTTGAGGATTCTATTTACTTAAGGCTATATCTTGGGATAAGGCAGATCAGCTGGACAACCCTGAGTAACACCCGAACAAGGAGGAGGGTGTTTGAAATAATTCTGATTTGACTCATTCTCGGCTACTTGGGATTCTAGTTCTGGATCTTCATCACCAATATGTTCAATCATCATTGGTGAAGTATGAGAATTCACCACTCGATGAGATTGTAGATTTATATCATTACATTCTGCAGTAGAAATACTATATGAAGGAAGGTTGAGTGTGTCAGTCTGTTGAACACCCTTATTATTAGGGTTTGGATTAGTTTGGATAGGAAGCTGAGGGTGAGGAGGAGTAATGTAGGGAATGTTGAAAGGTAGTTGTAATTGATGTTGTTGCATAGGTTGAGGAAATTGACTAGGAGAAGGGGAAGGCCCTTGCCAATTCTGAGACCATTAAGGGTTTAAAATAGATTGAGGGAACCAAGACTGCCAAGGCAGATATTGATAAAATTGAGGCCATGATTGTAGAAAAGGTACTAACTAAGGTCCCATATTTAAATTGCTAAAATACTGAGAAAGGTCCTGAGACATACCTTGATTTGAGCTTGGTGGTTGTGGTTGCCATGGTTTCTTGGAACCCATAAAGCATAGTTGCTCTACTCCTTCACTTGTTCCCTGGAATATTGCCTTTAGCCCAGGAAGAGATGGACATGAACTAGTGGAGTGAGCCTGTTCACATATTGCACAAATCTCCATAGTATTTAATGGACATTCCTTTAATGGATGTTTCTTCCTGCACTGAGGGCAGAATATGGCCATGGTCCTTTCTAACTCCATTTTCTTTTGTTTTTCTTGTAACGTGTCCATATGAGAGGAAAGTGTACTCAGGATGTCGGTTTTCAAGTTATCTAGTAAGTTCTCGATTTTTTCCTTTGTAATTCCTTCGCTAGATGTTTTGGAAGTCTGAATCCCTTGCTTATTCCTTGCAACCGCTCATGAACATTGAATGCATAACTCACAATAGATTCAAATTCATCCTTAGATATATCACCCTTTCCTACTATACTCAAAAGCTCCAGAGAGTCCTCCATTAGGGCTCAGAGAAAAATAATTTTCAATATATCCTTATCTAGGTCGCTATGGCCAGATCTCTGTAGGGTATATTTAAAACATTCCACACAATCATCCATATTCTCATCTACCTTCTGCATAAATTTAAAAATTTCTTCCTTTATATCCTTGGATTTACAATATTCCTAGTACTTCTCTAGAAAATCTTTCTTCATCTCCTCCCATGAGGAGATAGATTTTCCACCTAGACCCATAAACCATCACAGATATGTCCCTTTTAGAGTAGCAAGGAATATTTTCAATTTCTAAGCATCAGCCACGTAGTCATATACCCTATAGACAATATCAAATTCAAACATAAATGTATCTGGATCCTCTGAGGAAAGCCCATGGAAGTTAGGCAAAAGCGGCCAGTGGAATGGGCTTCATCGGTGCATCACCTCTAATGTCTCCAATTGGAAATTCAATCGAGGAGGTTGGACGTTCCATGAACATGCTCCAATAATCACTCAGAATTTCAACAGGTTCCTATTGTATGACAATTGATGATTGAGGTCGTTTAACAACACTTCCCTGATCACGCAGTGAAGCAAATCCCCCGAAATTTCCTTCTAAAGGTACACTTGGATTGATTTTTTTTTATTTTTATTTTTTCTGACCCTCTACTTGCTACTTCCTCTTCTTTTGTTGTTGAAAGGAGTACTACTATTTTCTTTGATTCTTTGCTCTCTACTTCTCCTCCTTCTGCCATTAAAAGGGGTACCCTCACTCACAAGGGTAATATTGGTTGTTCAATGGACTACCCCTTAGACTGTGTGTGAGTCCTTACCCTAACAACGGCTCATACAGATGCTTCAACTTCAACTTTCACAATGATTTCCTTGATGTAGGTATTCCTACCTAAATCCTTCCTTCCTTTCTTAGGGGGTCTTCCTCTGCCCCTTTTATTCAGATATTTATTCACGCAATTAAAGCATTAAAAGTTATCACAACTCAGGGCCTGGAGTAGGGTAAGAGAACTTCCCTTCATAGTGTGAGAGAATGGTTTGGAACAGGAAAAAAAACAAAAGAAAAAGTAAAGAAAACCGTAAGCTCGGGGCCTAGAGTAAGGTAAGAAAAATTTCTTCCCCAGGGTGAGAGAGTGATTCTAAAGACAAACCAATCAAGAAATTTTAGACTCAAGACCTGGAGCAGGGTAAGAAAACTTCCCTCCTGAGGACGAGAGAAAGGTTTCAAGAGAAAAGAAAAACAAAAACAAAATAAGAAAAGAAATCTTAAGCTCAAATCCTAGACTAAAGTAATAAAACTTCCTTCCCTAGGGTGATAGAACGACCCCAATGCAATCAATCGAAACAAAGACAAAAAAAACTAAAAATAATACAACTTGGAACCTAGAGCAGAGTAAGAAAACTTCTCTCCCCAGGACACAAGATTGATCCAAAGACCAACACTAACTATTCCCTTGTACCTTTGATAGCCTCCCTAGCGATGACACCAAAATGTTGGTGTCCAAGTGTGAATAAAATTATTCAACCCTTTCCCACATTAATTATCAATCCGAGATCTACTGGTTATTTCAAGGCTAACGCGCAAAATATATGCAAGTAACAATTTTACAACCCATAATTAACCGAGAATTCATCAAAAAATGATAAATAATTGTAACATCAAATGGAAATGACAACAATAACTAATCTGTAATAGCAAATAGGAATGACAACAGTAATTAACTGTAACAACAATTTGATTCACAACATTTGCATCAAACCATCACAACGAGGGAAAGAAATACATACATGGAAAAGAAACTAAGTAGAAACTATCTCAGTAGTACCTAATTAGGAGAGTGGGCCCAACTCCTTGATCAGGGTTGTGATGAACTCAAGAACTCAGAGAAAGATCAGAAAGCTATAAATTTCATTAATGTAAAAGTATCTGTTACAAAGCTCAACTCTCTTGTCTCCAACCCCCTGTTTCAAACTCTCTACCCTTTCTTATACAAAAATAGTTCTTGAGATTAAGGTAACTCTTGCCTGCAATTCACATAAAGGTTTTAATAAGCCCAAAGCTAAATAGAAAAGAAAGAAAGAGTAAGTTTGGATTAGTTCTGTCGTTACAACTATAGTTTGATAATAGCCCTGCCAGCTGGATGTTTAAACTTAGCCATTTGACTTGGAAATATGCACATGAGATCAAGTTTAGCAAGAACTTTGGTCATAATCCCCTACAATATGATTGAATGCTTAATTAATTCATAAAGACATGATTAGAGGTATATCTGTGTGATTTAGGATATGAAATGACATAGTTAGGGGTGAAAATGTGAAGGAAAATAGGATAAAAATGCAAGTAAAAACATGCAAATTTATCTCCCAACAATGTGCACAGGTAATGTATGATCATTCAAGAGTTGATTTCTTCACACATGTACAATCCTTTGTTGTGATTCGTCAAATTCCAGATGGCACACATCCATCTCTGCATCATCATCGAGGAAGAAAACTTTTCCTTGCTCACTCGAGACTGGTCATGATTCTGGAAGTGGAGGAAATTGTGGTATGTACTCGGATGCTTTCGGAATGAGATCGGTTTCTTGGTCATGTGGCTCTTGTTCTGTCTCTATGTCTATCACTTCAACTACTTGCCCAATTTGATGAGCAAGTCCCCAAACTTGCACTTGCTCACCCTATTCATCATTTATGGGTTGCACTATTGCATCAACCTATGTCTGTCAGCGTGCGCTGTCCTTCTTCTTGCCCCTTTTTCTGCATTTCTTCCCTTTATCTCCTCCTAAGTTCTTGTTATTCTTTCAACTTCTTCTCTATCTCCTGCAATCTCCTTTTTGTGCCTTCCAACCTTTTTCTTTCCCTTCTCTTCCATTCTACTCGTTTTTCGTGTTGTCACCTCTTCTCCTCTATCTCCAAAGCTAATTTCTCAATCAGTGGGTCTTCTTTAAACTTGTAGTTTTTCTCTGCATCTACGCTCTTGGTAATCTTCCTCTTGCCTTTGTCTTACCACCTTTTTGTTGCTCACTTATTTTTTTGTTGTTGCTTCCTGTGGTGCTACTACCTGTAGTGTTTCTTTCTATTCTACCACTATGTTGACCAATTCATCGAGCCTAGAGGAGGTAGGAATACCTCCAAGGATCTTCCTCTGGCCGATGACATGCCCCATGGATCCATGGGAAGTACACCTTCACATAGTGGTTCTTGAATATGTAGTGAGGATCATACAGATTGAAACTATTAGTACCAAATCCGAACTTTGTAATGTCCATAGCCTTGACATCTACATATTTCAAGGTACAGATCTCGTACAACCCAATCCACAAAGGAAGAGCAATCCATGGGGCCTTCTTCCTCTTGTGTAGTGTTACTGATAACCCTATGGAGATGTGGCATGCAACCTCTTGCGTGACTAGCTTGTCCATGGTGAACCTTGGTAGCTCATGTAGAGGCTTCTCCACGCCAAACATTTTGATGAAGGTGCCACCAGGTGATGCATACCAATATTCAATGTTAAGAAATTCCTACATCACTTCTTGGCACATGCAACGTGGATCATGTTCAAATATCATCATGTACATCAGGGCGATGAAGTGGTCACATAGTCTCGCCATGACTCCTCAGTAGATTCACTCAGAAAGTAACTTGCAATATACGTTCAAAACATCTTCTGATGGTGTCCATGTCCAACCCATGCCAGGGAATTGATGTTGGGAATAGATTGCATCAAGCAGTTATGCAGATGTAAATAATCTTGCTTGTCCATCCTTAGGTGGATTATGGGCATTAGATACATGCAATTTTAATTGAAGAGCCAACATGTATGTCTAGTTGAAAGGCCTTCCTTCATTTGCCAACTGATCTAACATAACAACCCAACTATGTGGGAAGGTCTCCATTCTCTCTTGACCATGAAAGCGACATGCAAAGATGACCAAGAGCTGGTAATTCTTCATGATTGACCTCATCATGTAGACCTGGTTGGATGTCTGAACTTCAATGGCTCTTTACCCCAATGCTTCATGATATCTCTAGTTTTCCCATTTGGTTTTGGAGTGAAGAACAACACATCCATGTAATTCACGAGATGCGACAAGTGATACATCTGATGGTAGTTTTCTTTCCTAAAGGTGGCAAGCTATTCTCCACTAGAATTTCTCAATGTCATCGTCTCATGATCGGGGTGTGAGACAATCCAGTGAATTATTTTTGCGCACGGGAAGGTGGGGTACCTACATGCAACCCTGTACAAGCCTAACTTGTGTATGTTGACATAGACTTGAAGATCTTCGAGATATTTGTTGAAGTTGCCTGCAAATATATCCTTTATCTCTTTCCATGTGATATTCATGTCCTTCTCTACGAATAGCTACTTGTATGCATAGATGGGAAAGTTCATTGGCACCTATTCAACTACATCCCCAATGCTTCTCTCTATAATGTCCTTTGATCCAACTCTCTTGGAAACCATGATGCCTGTACTGTTGAGAGACTGCTCAACAATTGATGTACCTGGAGACAATGACGACACTCACAACAAGAAAATGTCAGTTTAAAAACACAAAGAACTTCAAGGATTGATCATGCAACAAACTAGGTGATTGTTGGGCACGGTTGCACAGTAGTGACTCTCAGAGGCTGGGAGATTGTTAGTTGGAACTGTGCATTGTGAAGTCCTAGATGCCAGTGAGATTTGCTACTAACTGGAACTGCAAAGAGCACAGTCCAATGGTGTTGTGTGTGGATTGGAACAATGCAATGCATAGTTTAGTCTAGCCGGGTTGATAGCTGGAACTGTGCATTATGCAGTCCCTGTGGGCAAGACAAGGCACTGTCTCCTAGTACTGTGAAGAGCATAGTTGGAGGCCAGTGATAGGTAACTTTTACACAATTTGTGAAGGAAATCTAGAGCCTCGAGTTCCAAGAATGCGCAATGCATGCCGGGCAAAGAAAGATCTGAGCTAAAGCAACCCAGATCTGCCCAAGGGCAACTTGAAAATGAGTATATATGAATGCATGAGTAAAGTATGGTGCAAATAGGAGTGAATTATCGTGCATGCAATCAAAATCAATGCAAGAATCAGCCAAATGGGAGAACAATGAAGATGATGGGGAGAGTCTCCATAGCGATGATCGTTAGTGAAAGAATGGTGTCATGCATGCGACACTTAAGAAAGACAATGTAAAACTTGAAACAACACTTATACAAATTAAAACAAACTAAAACACTAGTATTCGTTTAGTAAAACATGGAAAACAACACTCACACAAGCCAAGGAAACAAAAGTGATAGAAAAAGAAACAAAAGACTTGAAAAGAAAAAACTTACCTGCAAAAGTTGTACCGACTGTGCCTAAGGCTCCTAGATGCCTTGGGAATGCCAAAGCTCCAATATAAAATGTGTAGAATGAGATCTAGGGCATCATTTAAATAGATTTGATCAATTTATGGTTTATGACAAGCATGCCAAAACTCTAGGAAAAAGAGACAAGTGGCAGGAAGTTTCTAAAATCAACTTGAGTGTAACTCCCAGTGGTAAAAATAGATCCCTATTTTTATGGTTTCTTTTTTCTTTTTTGCTTTTTTCATTTTTTAGCAAAGGATGCCATGCATGCATGAGGAAATTACACAGTTCTGGGGGGAACTAGGAAACTTACTGGCACATGCAGCATAAATTCTTTTGTACAATTCCTAGTCTGAGTTTCTGGATGCCTCTCATTCTTTGCACAATTTCCTAGCTAAGGACAAGTTGTCGGCTGGGTCTGCACAGTTTTGAGCCTCAGCTCACTACCGGGATGATCTGCGCATTTATGGAGAGTGAGGTTGATTGCCTGATCTGCGCAGTTTCTTAGAGCAAGACAAAATTCTGGGCTGCTATGTGAAATTCCTGAGAGAAAGGAAGGTTGCCCTCTAGGACTGTGCAATTTTCCATGTTAGGGTAACAAACAAATGTAGAGCAAGTCATTCGGTCAACTTGTGGTTAGTCAGAAAAACAAGTAAGCGAACACAAGATGTAAAGCGAAGGATAAATTCAAATGAAACACAAGTTCCTGAATAGTGAAAGACATGCTGCTAAGAACTTGAGGAGGGAGGCTCCAAAACTAAGAGAATGCAAAATTTTGGAGGGTGGTTGTAGACCCTACAAGATTGGTGACACAATGGTAGAGCTTGAGCTCTCTGTATGGACCTTGTTTTGTGTGAAGCGAGTCTAACTCCTCTGGAAGTATTGTTCAATTCTTTAATCATCATGGCTTCCTCACTAGCTTGAGTTAGATATACAGTCCCTGTCGTTCTCTTGATTGATCAACACACATACCAAGCCAATTTAATTGAGTTGTTTCGATTGGGGATGAGGGGTATACTGATGCACAAGTAATATAAATTTTAGAGTTTTAGTTTCATCTCTAGTGTTTCTTTGCTACTAGTAAGCCTGGACAGTACCCCGACATAGTCACGCAGGAACACAAACATCACTCTGCTACTAGTGAAACTGGATAGTACCCTGGCAGAGTTACCGATTTCACCTCCCTCCATTGGAAGCCTTTCTCTTCTTTTTCCTTCATTTATTTTTTTTTCATTTTCATTTTTTCCATTTTCATAGAACTTTGCATAGGCACTTATTTATCTCATGAGGTAGAAGAGGGATCCCAACTTATTGAGAGCAGAAGAGGTGGTCCCTTCAAAGAAGTATGCTATATATAGCTCAGACATACTTATTAAGGTTTTCCCCCCACCTTACTCTACTTGATTGAGCTGACAAGGGTTAACAGAATACAAAAAAACAATTAGAGTAGGCTATACTAGTTAAAATTGCAAGCGTTGTGTTTTCATAGAGACTCACTCTGAAAAGAATGTATTTTCCATTAGGATATCATAGACTGAAGAAAACAAGCTCATCATAAAGAGAGAGTACAAAAAATGACCAAGTGTTGATAACTGTACAATTCCTCTTGTACTTCACTTTTCTTGTCTCAAGACCCAAACACAGTTTCATGTGAAACTAAACCTATGGGTGCATAACAAACAAAAGTAAAAACAAACAAAGAACAGAAGTAAATGAAAGTGAACCAAGTAAGAAAAGGAAACAAGAAAGAAAAACGAACATGCAACAAAAGAAAACAAGAAAGAAAACACTACTCCTACTCCTAAACTAAGTAGTGCATGGGCCTACTCATGTCAACCACTGACGCATTGGTTGACCCACATTGGTGAAGGCGTGGTCGACTAGAAAGATATACGATTAAACCAGTATACAAGAAATATAAGGCAATGAATACGAACACAATCAAATTTTAAATGTGTCCACATAGAAGAAAATGCAAACACGCAAGAGAAACATTCTACAAACATACTATGGTTTCACAACACATTGTGCGCGGATGATAAGAATGTACACTCTTTTGACCATGACAAACGAGCAAACATGAAAAAGGAAGAAAAATTATGTTTCACAAGAGTGCTCATTATGTATGATTCCTCCAATGCATGAGTGATAGGATGATGTGATTCAACTAGAGGATGTGAAATCTATGAACTAGATTGATCTCTAATGCAAACCGAAGAGTGATGAGGAGCCTGGGGTGTTTCAATTGATTTTTGATTAGGAGCAGAAATTACCTCAAGACAATGAGGACTTGACATAACCATTAGCTCAGGCTAAAGTGCCTTGATAGCTTGTGGGGTCTCCACTTCATCAACAGGTAGATCATCAAATATCGGTGGCTTAGAAAGATCAACAGTGAATGAATCAACATCATGATCGAATGAAGGAGTAAAGAGATCATGACAACCATGATAAAAAAATTCAATATGTTCATCGACATCCTCATGATCTAACAAATCATACAGAGGGGTTGATGACAAACAAGAATGTTCACCCTCTATGTTTTCAGAAAGAAAAGTTTATAGCTTGGGTGGATTCGTAAGGAAATATTTGTCATCTCCATAATGCAATGACAGACTGACACCTTGTGTATCCTATGAATGATCAAAAGTAGAAACATCCAGGAATGAATTTTCACAAGACAAATCAGAAATTGAAGAATCACAAAAGATGTTAGGAAAAAATGGATGAGGCATGGACAGAAGGAGGTCATCCTTCACTGTGGGTTCTTCTTCAGATTCCCACACATACTCGTCATAAATGAAAACGTAGGTTGGCTTCTCAACACGAAATCTATCAACAACTTGATCCTTGTGAACAACAAGTGTGGAGTCTAGAATTGGAGAACACAACAAAATACATTCTAGAGGATCTATAGAATGAGAGGACAGAGGTTGAGAAAATGAGTTCACATCACAACCAATATGCTTGCAATCAAGATCTGTATAGATATCCAGAGCAGGTGGGGTGGGAGGATGTGATCGTTGACTAGATGGTTTTGCAACTTCTCCCACCTTGCACTATGGAGCTAGAGTTGTTTGATGAGAAGTGGATGGAGGGTCACCTGTGACAACGTCTTTGTCCATATTGGGTTTGGCAGCTCTAACACTGAGGTATGTTGGGAGGGGATCGAATTATTTTAACACATGGGGATTTGTAGATATCTAAAGAAGATACTAAAACCTTTCATTGAGGAGTTTCCAATCAATTTCATCTTCTAGGATTTGAAAAGCGAGATTACAAAAGTGAGTCCAAAATTGCAAACAGGATTCATTAGGTGCTTTCCACAATTCCACAATTTTTTTTATTGAGTTCTTTGTAATCATACCCATAGAAAGCACGGGCAACCTCTACGATCATCTGATCATAAGAGTGAATGGAGGCCACAGTAAATGTGACACACCATTGTTGTGTGTGCCCTCTAAGTGTCTAGGCAAACAACGAGGAGGAAATGTGATCCTCATGGATCTCATTCCTTTCACAATAACCCATGAAGGCAACTTCGTGACTAAGTAAGGCTACTCCACCTTCACCATCATTTGTGTTACGTGTCACATCATTGAAGAGGTCATCCAACACTTCAAAATCATGTCCATGAGAAATACATGCTAGAGGATTGACTGTAATGGAAGTCATGAAAGATGTGCAGAGATTAAAAATAGACTTTGAGGACTCAGCTTGTCATCTGGCCCTCCTTATAGTGCTAGAAATGTTGATAGTGCTAGACCCGCCAACATGTCAGGGGATCTCCCTCGTAAGAAGTCCCAACTAGACCTCAGAGCTTTTGGAGTAGGAGTCCCAATAGTGGGTAGTAAAGCAATGCCTTGACTACGATAACAGATAAAGGTAGTTGTGATATCTTTGTCGGAAGCAAGTGTGTGACCTGGCAAGGATTCAAGTGAGATGCATGGGGGTTCTATCATGTGGAGGGGAAAAGGAAGTGTGTCCCTTAGAATACTGAAATAGTACACAAATTGAAAGGAATACACGAGCTAAATGACATCACAAGATGCAACGAAGAATAGTCCATAATCCAAACTGACAGGTTAAACCAACACCACGTCTCCAACAAGATTCATACAATTGCATACAAAATAGGTCATACATAAATGCATAAGTTAAATAATATACATTGCTAAAGGATCCATAATAGTCCAACTACAGTAACAACATATGCATGAAAACATGCTGGCTATGTTATGTATTATTAAGTGAAAGTTCCATCCATACATACACCATTAACAACCACTAGCCCCAATAGTGGAACATTACAGTCAACACCGTCTACTCCTTCAAAGCAATGTACTTGTTCTCCACTATAGAGAAGCCAAGGTTCGTCACAATACTCTCCAAGCCTTCTCTAAGAAATCCCTAGCCAAAATCTTGGCTCCCAAAAGCCCATACTATGAGTTATGAGGTTTTATATATAACAAAGGGTGGGCTAACCCTTGACATTCCCCTTTGACTCTTGGACTCCCCTCATGACTATTCACATTACAACAATGGTTGTTCACATTCCACTAATGACACTTGGAATTCCACTTATAAAATATTTACAATAATACAATTTCCACATATACCCATGTGGGACAAAAATAGGCTTGAGTCAGCCTGACAAGGCAAACAACATCACTCGAGGTCTTGTAAAAAGGCCAACTCAGTAACCTCCTCACAATGGTCTTTGGTGACGAACTGATACCAATCTTGGTACTGCGGTATTATGTTCCCGTCCTATTTGGTTACTTCTTCGTTGAAACAAAATTTTTCCTTTATGGCTTCCAGGTATATGGTTAAGAAACCTCTTTCTTGCTCATCATGAAGCATGTGTAGCATTGTCTTGAGTGTGATTGGACCACCGATGTACTTCTCCATGTTCTCTGCACTGAGATGCAAGTCATTTTTGTTGGCTTCATGCATCAACTTCTCTATGTACTTGTTGACATCTAGCATGGCTTGGTTCTTCCTCATGGCCTTGTTGAGGGTTATGATGGAAGGGATCTTGTGCATTCAAACTATGAAATATACACTCCTGAAAAATCATGAATAGGAAGCTTCAATGTTAGTGATGAGTGGAGGGAGTTTCTCATAGTTTTGGATCAACATCTGAATTTGCGCTTTGTCTAGCTCAGCCTATGGTTTCATACTATCGTTCAAGTAAAGCGGGGCTCCCTTGTATCTCATTGCCCATTCTTGCATGTGCACAATAGTAGTGTTAATGTCTTTTAGAGTTTGGGCTTTTTGCGTGCACTGCTGTTGAAAGCTATATAGATGGACAAATACTTTGCACATGGTGAGAAATATTCTATATAATATCTGCATGGTGTCTTCTAAAGTTGATATCTTTGCCACTGTTTCTTTCTTCATCTCTGTCATAGATGATCCTGTGGACTACTCTGTTCTCTACGTTGCATCTTGCAAGTCCTTCTCCATGCGATCGTTCTCTATTATCAAGAACTTGACCGTTGAAGTTGTGGCTTCTGCATAAGCCTTAGAAACCTCAGCCATGGCAAATGGATGTCTTCTAACATCTGGTACAATCACCCTTTATTATATGTATGTAGGTGATGTATGATCATCCAGGAGCTGCTTACTTCACACCTGTATAATCCTTTGTTTTTATTTTTCAAATGCCAGATTTCACACATTGTTGGGTAGTGGAGGTCTTGCATAAGGGTTTTGGGGTAGAAAGCCCAAGGAGTAGGATTTAGATATTGTAAAAATTCTGAAATATGCAAAGCGCGAAGTATAATAGAATGAGTCAAAGGGTAGTCTGCCCAAAGATAATAAAAAGTAATGTAATGTAAATATATTTGGCCTGCACAGGGAGCGCGGGCCAGGGAAGGGTATAAATAGAGCGTGGCTCTATGAGGGAAAGCCAATTCTTTTGGAGGATGATATGTAAAGGGTTCAGAAAGAAGATAGTCTAAAAGCATCTGTAAGTCCGAGTTAAGGGATAAGGGTAGTAGGTAGAGACTCTGTAGCTGTGTGCGCAGAGGCTTGGAAAGTCCGCAGTTGTGTGTGTGGACCCCTGCAGCTGAGTGTGCAAGGTCGATCTAGATGTATTAGTGAAGATTGTTAATAAAGATAAGTCTACTCTGAATTCTGTGTTAAATGCGACTTTACTCTTTTATGGTAAATGAATTGTTATGATCTATGCATTTCTACTATTGAATACTTGTGAACTAGGTTTATTCTTGATGCATGAAAGTAACCAGAAATAATAATAGTTTGCTTAAAGACTTCTCTAACTAGATCAGAATAGTAGTAATTGATCCAATCTGTAATAAGCGTAATAAGGGTAACTGAATCTGCACAGCGTGAGACTGTAGAACGGCGCACGAACCTCACAAACCACATCTAGACATCCCAAGGGTGTGGAAACCTGGTTCCAGCACCCTCCCCTGCTACCTCGGGTGAGACCTCAGTCCGTGCTCCGCGAGCTATTTCCGAAAGGGTCGTAGCTGCAGGATTTGTTTGGCTAAATAACTCTTCTGAACCTGGGTAGGCCCCTATAAGCCAACAAATGGTTCCATTGCCAAGACTGGGATCTGCATAAGGGGTGTATGATGTAAAGTGCAGAGATTTGATAGAAGAGAGCATCGAGAAATCAAAAGAGGCAAGAACAAATGAAGGTAGCTATGGTGAACGCGATTCAATTACCAGTGTTCAAAGGAGCAGGAGGTGAAGACCCAAAACAATTTTGGTTTGTACTAACATCAGCATGGAATACGCAACAGGTCACAGATGATAATATCAAGAAAGCCATCTTAGTCAGCGCACCGCAGGATCGCGCGCTAACTTGGTATATGAAGTATTCAAGCACTAACCCAATAGCAGGGATAGTGGGCATCCATACTAAATTGAAAAAGCAGTTTAGCCGGCCTAATTCAGAAGCACAGTCGATTGTGGGATTCAAAGAAATCATGATGATGACTGGAAAGATCCCGTGGGATTTGGATCAGAGGTTGAAAAGAACTATTCGCGAGGTCAACATGACTCTGACAGATGCACAACACTGTGCTTGGTTCATCGCATCACTAACGCCATATCTGAAGATGGCCTTGTCACAACAAAAGATCTCAACCCAAGTAGAAGCATTAGAGGCAGCAATGTGGCTACACGAAACCTTAGTACAGGACCCAAGGTTGAGAGTTCAACAAATCCAAGCGCAGGTCCAAAATCTATGTTTAGAAATACAGAGGTTAAAACAAGACGAGACATCGCACCTAGATGTCCGAGAAGAAGTATGGTGTATCAAGTGTAGGGGCCAAGGACAGGATAAGGACCACTGCCTGGTCTCAGTAAGTTTTGTGGTAACAGGGGCACCAACCCCCTTGCGACTGGAGGTATAGGTAGCAACGAATACGATTACCCCACTCTGGTGCACAATCTGTCAGGTAGGAGGGAAGCACAACACCGATAACTGTCATTTATTGCCAGGATATAACCAAACCCCCCAACAGCTCTTTTGCAAATTTTGTATATCGGTGGGTCACGAAGAAAGGAATTGTCATAGCTATCGAATGTTGATGGACCAGACACCGGCCTACAGAATGCAGACTGAGGGGCAAGGTCAGGATCCAGCCGCAGTGTTTGCGTGTGGTGGGTTCCAAGGATGCAGTCGAGGATGAGGTGGAATGGGACCAGGAAGGGGTCGCGGGAAGCTAATCTATTACAACTGTGGGGGACCGGGACATTATGTGCAAGATTGTACCAATCCAACTCAAGTATCATGCCCTTATTGTGAGAAATTTGATCATGAGCTACTAGATTGCCCAATGCTGATAGCATAGATCCGTGACAAAAAGGTAGAACCTCCCACAACCATGCAAAACATGCAGATGATAAGATATGAACCATGCAACGACGAACCCAAGGTAAACATGGTACTACCAAGCGAAGCAACCATAGGAGAGGTCGATGGGGAGACCAATATGGAAGCTAGGGACAGCATCACGAGTGTCTCTACCCAAGGTAGTAGGGATCGACTTAAGCCAGATAGGGATTCCTCGATGCTGATCACCTTCTTAAAGACATGTATAAAACTACTTCGCGACAACATGGTAGTTAGTGGGTTACAAGAAGTAATTAATAGGTGCACAGGGTGGGCTGAACCTCACGTGGTTCGGAAACTAGGAAGACATCCATCAAAAACAGGTCGCGAGATGTGATTAACAGTATAGATTGGCAACTACGAGATGGATCAGGTCATTCTGGACCTAGGTTCGGATGCCAACTTATTACCTAAACAGACATGGGAATGCATGGGTAAGCCTACACTACAATGGTCACCTATTCAATTGCGAATGGCCAATCAATAGAAGATCGTGCCCATGGGAAGGCTGTAAGGAATCACAGTAGATATTGATGGTGCAAGTACTCGGACAGATTTCGAAGTTATTGAAATCATAGATGAAAATAGCCCATATCCTGCATTGCTAGGGATAGACTGGGCCACTAACATGAATGGGGTTATTGACCTCAAGTGGAGGAAAATGATATTTGAGAAGAAGTCGGTCCGAATAGTCATTCCACTAGATCCCATAGAAGGACCATGCTACACAGAACCTGTGCGCACCAACGAAGAGGACAATGCTTTGGATTATATCTACAAGGTTGTTGTACATAGGCAAAAGGAGGAGAGGAGACCCTGGTGGGAGTACGCTAGCTCATGCACCAATGATTCAAACAAAGAATACGAGCGATGGTGAAACATGTTGAATGGGGCAACCACACTACATTGCAATATGATGATGAAATCCCTGTATTGTGTGAAAGCTCAAAATTGTGAACTGCAAGTATATGATGTCTTGAGAAGAATAGATGAATTCCTGGGTGAATTCGAAAGCATGGTACTAGAATGCCAATGGTTTGATGCGCTCAAATGGGCGTTGCATGCAACACTGGCGTGATGGTGGGGTACCCATGAAGGAACCTTCGAAGATTAGCGAAGCTGTAAGTGCATGATGCAGATAAGATTTGGGAAGACAACGCTCCAAATAACGAAGAAATATGATGGACAAGAGAATCCGTGCATACACCTAAGCAAATGGACCAAAGCTTATGGTGTTGAGCCTCAACCAGAATGGGTGCACTTATTTTATCATACCTTGGATGTTACTCCAAGGAACTGGTACATGAAAGAAGAACTCTGACATGGCACCGGCGAGTGGGATATCCTGCGCAAAGGGTTTCTAACGACATTTCTCTTTGAAGATCAATGGATGGATACTGTGGACGACGCATTATAGTTGGTGAAAGCCGCCATCTTCAGAACACCACCGGAACTAGAAGAAGTCGTGTCGTCTGACTGGTCGCGATAGCTAAGCCAGGCTTTAGCATGTTACAATGTACAACTAGAAGATGATGAGGATGACCCGCATAACATCAATATGCCAGAATCTGAAGGGAGTCGAGAGGTGTGGGGTCTTGAGGTAGAAGATCCAGATGTCACTGCGCCCTTGAAAACAAAGTAGGTAAATATCGGAATAGAGGAAGAGCCGAAATATGCCACGCTTGGGGACTATTGGGACAATGCCACGGTGGAAAAAGTCATCGAATTGCTCTGCAAATACCGAGATTTATTCCCTACAAATATTACGGAGCTGAAAGGGATTTTGGGAGACTTAGGAATGATGAAAATAACTTTGAAGCCAGATGCAAAGCTAGTAAAACAACGACCCTACCGACTGAATCCAAAATACAAAGCCAAGGTCTGCGAAGAACTGGACAAGATGCTGGCGATAGGAATAATTGAACCAGTCGAGGAGTTTGATTCGGTAAGTCCTATGGTTGTATAGGAGAAGAAGTAGAAGGGTGAGATTCACATCTGCATAGATCTACAGAAGCTTGATGATGATTGTGTTAATGATCCGTTTCCAAAACCCTTTACGGATGAGGTACTAGAAAATGTGGGCAGACAGAAAGCATACTCCTTCATAGCCGGATTCTCCAGGTACCATCAGATCAAGATTGCACCAGAGGATCAGAGCAAGACAACGTTTGCTACCAAGTAGGGTTGTTTTCAGTATACGGTAATGTCGTTTGGGTTGAAGAAAGCGTCAGCGATATTTTCCCGCATTATGGTAGCCGCATTCAAAGAATATATCCACAAGTTCTTAGAAGTCTACCTGGATGACTAGACCGTATTTGGCTTGGTTAAGAAACATGTCACAAGATTAGGATTGATGTTGGATACATGTCGTCAGCACCAGATTGCACTCAACCTAAAGAAGTGCACTTTCCTCGTCCATTTCGGGAACTTGCTAGGCCATGTGGTTTGAAAGCAAGGCCTGATGGTGGATCCGGCAAAGATCGTTGTCATACTCAATCTGCAAGCACTGTGAAGTGTAAAGTAGCCACGGGCTACATTGGGACACACAGGTTACTACTGGAAGTTTATAAGAAATTACGCCTAGATCACAGCTCTGACGGAACAATTGTTGAAGAAGGATGCTACGTATTGTAGGAACGAGGAATGTAATAAATACCTGGAAACATTAAAGGAAAATATGGCATCTGCCCCTATTCTAGTCTTTCCAAAGTGGGACATTGAATTTCATGTCCATGTTGATGCCTCATGTATCGCATTGGGTGCGGTACTCACTCAAGAAGGCGCGGAAGGAGTTAATCACCCGATTGTCCGAAGCAAAAAATAATTACTCTACTACTAAGCGAGAGGGATTGGTGATGGTATACGTGCTTCAAAAGTACCGTCACTATCTACTCAGAGGACATTTTAAGATGTACACTGATCACTCTGTGCTCAAATACCTAGTGAATAAGCCTATGTTGGGGGGGCGCATCTGCCGATGCTTGCTACTGTTCCAAGAATATGACTTTGAGGTTGTTGTAAAACTGGGACATCTGAATGTAGGACTAGATCACCTATCCCGAATTTAGACTGGTGAAGAACCAACAAGTCTAGTGGAGGGACTCCCGGATGCCCATCTATATGCCTTGCACATTGCAGATGGCCACTTTGAAGATATTATCCACTTTTTAACCACGGGAACTGCGCCACAGGGGTATTTTTTCCAGCAAAAGAAGGAACTAGTGATATGCGTAGCAGACTTTACCATAATTGCAGGCCATCTCTACAAGATGAGCAATGACGAGATATTATGTCGATATGTACTGGAATTCAAGTGCGGAAAGATCCTGGCCAAAGCACATGGAGGGGTTGCTGGCAGACATTATGCGGGCCATGCCACAGGCCAGAAGATTCTTCATGATAGATTATGGTGGCCCACCCAACATCAAGATTCGAAAGCATACTGTCGGGCCTACGATGTATGTCAACGGACAGGCAAGCCGTCGTGAAGGGATGAAATGCCACTTTAGCCACAGATGACGCTACAACGGTCTAAGAAATGGGAGACTGACTTTGTCGGGCCTATCGAACTGTGAGGAAAGACGAGTGCGCGCTATATCATCACTATGACTAAATATTTGACCCGATGGGCCGAGGCACAACCAGTTAAAGATTACACAACTATGACAATGGAAAAATTCTTGTTCTAGAACATACTAACTAGGTTCGGCTGCCCCAAAGTTCTCATGAGTGATAGGGGAACACATTTTTTGAATGAAACAATCAGTGCATTCACTGAGGAATTCTAGATCTATCACGAACAGAGTACGCCCTACCACCCACAAGCGAATGGGACTGTTGAGGCATTCAACAAAATTTTGGATACTACATTAACAAAATTTTGCAATGCACGATGAAATGACTAGGATTTGCGAATTCCTGTTGTGCTGTAGGCATACAGAACTACATGCAAGAAATTGACATGAAAAACACAGTTTCGATTAGTTTATGGCCAGGACGTCGTTATGCCTATGGAACATATTGTGCCCAGTCCACTGATTGTGGCAATCACAGGTATGGTAGACCATGGGGCATTAGAAGAGAGGCTCACATAGCTAGAAGAATTGGAGGAGGGCTGGATTCCATCAGCAGGTACAGAAATAGCACGAGAAATCGTGGCATGATCGCCATATCAAGGTGCGCACCTTCAAGGAGAATGATCTAGTATTGTTGTATGACAGTAAGTTTGACAAATTCCTTGGTAAACTTTGCACTGGTTTGGACCCTGCATCGTCAAAGAAGTTACCGATGGGGGCACGGTTCAGCTGGCTAAACTCGATGGAGACCCCTTCCCGGGAAGAGTGAATGGTAGTCACCTTAAGCTCTACACAGGTGGGCTGACCACCTGACTAGCCATAGAGAAGATAGTCTCAACGCTCCAACCAGTTGAAAGAGAGCGCGGGACGAAAACATAGTCTGGGGAACAAATGCGCAAGTACCATGGTGTGAAAGCATTTAACAAAACACAAGGGTCACAGTGTTGTGAGGAGACTCATGCGGATGCGTTGATCACAATGATGACCATTGATATCACTATTCATGACACAGTGTCAGCAACATGGCAAAACGGAGCAGGTGGCGAGACATTAAGAGATATATTACGACCCAGATATGGAACGGAAGGCCACAGATTCCACATGGGAAGGCTACACGAGCAGGAACGAGCGACAATCACTGCATTTGAACTTTGCATGGCTTATAAATTACCAAGGGGAGTCCACTCGATGACCTACAGTTCGAAAAAACTGATGGAGATGTTCATTATCTATGCACAAGGCATAGCAGCATCACCAGTAGGAGATGTCCTAGAAAAGAGGAAACATGAAGCAGAATTGGTCTGGAGACCATCGCCTCACTTAGGGGCAGGCCAGCACACTACAACAAAACAAGAAAAGGCTATCCAGATGGTGACCATAGGTAGATATGCATTTAATTAGTCATCTTTGATGTCCCTCGAAGTTTGGGATCTTGCGAACAGTAGCCAGGGTCTTGCAAAATTGCAACACAGGCTACAATGGACAATGCAAAGGGAGGATACAAAGGTAGGAAATGGATGCATGGTACCAGGTGGTCCCGTAGGTAGTTCCCCTGCTCGCGCTAAAATCCTCAGATGGGATGTTTTGTGTTAACCGAGCAGAGTAGAATGAGCATTATTGGTTGCAAGATGTGGTAGAAACACTGAAGCAGGAGATGGATGAAGCATTGCAGAAGACAAGGAAGGTGTACCAGGACGACGACTGTCAGTCACAAGGAGGCAAACCATGAAGCTAAGGCAGAGCATTTAGTTGCGCTGACAAGTGACTCGGGACAAGTCATGATGATTGTGTTGGGGGACTGTTGGGTAGCGGAGGTCCTACGTAAGGGTTTTTGGGCAGAAAGCCCAAGGAGTAGGATTTAGATATTGTAAAAATTCCAAAATATGCAGAGTGCGAAGTATAATAGATTGAGTCAAAGGGTAGTCCACCAAAATGTAATAAAAGGTAATGTAAATAGAGTCGGCCCACGCAGGGAGCGCGATATAGGGAAGGGTATAAATAGAGCATGACTCTATGAGGGAAAGGCAGTTGTTTTGGAGGATGAGATGTAACGGGTTCTGAAAGAAGATAGTCTGAAAGTGTCTGTAAGTCTTAGTTGAGGGATAAGGGTAGTAGGTAGAGGCTCTGAAGTTGTGTCCACAGAGGCCTGGAAAGTTTGTGCCTGTGTGCGTGGACCCCTGCAGCTGAGTGCGCAGGGTGGATCTGGATGTATTAGTGAAGATCTTTAATAAAGATAAGTTTACTCTGAATTCTGTGTTAAATGTGACTTTACTCTTTTATGGTAAATGAATTGTTATGATCTATGCATTTCTACTATTGAATACTTGTGAACTGGGTTTATTCTTGATGCATGAAAGTAACAAGAAATAATAACAGTTTGCTTAAAGACCGCTCTAACTAGATCAGAATAGTAGTAATTGATCCAATCTGTAATAAGCGCAATAAGGGTAGCCGAATCTGCACAACGCGAGGCTGTAGAACGACGCGCGAACCTCACAAACCACATCTCGACATCCCAAGGGTGCAGAAACCTAGTTCCAGCACCCTCCCCTACTACCTCGGGTGAGACCTCAGTCTGCACTCTATGGGTTGTTGCTGAAAGGCCAGTAACTGTGGGATTCTTTTGGCTAAATAACTCTTCCGAACCTGGGCAGGCCCCTGTAAGCCAACACACACCCATCTCTATATTATAATCAAGGAGAACAACTTATCCTTGCTCACTTAGGACTGGTCATGATTCCCTGAGGTGGAGGAGACTTTGGTATGACCTCATATGCTTTTGGCATAGATCAATGTCTTGGTCCTATTGCTTCTGTTCCGTCTCCATGTCCATCACTACAACTACTTGCCCAACTTGAAGAGTAAGTTCTCGAAATTTCACCTTCTCACTCTGTTCATCATTTTCTAACTGCTCTATTGCCTCAACCTATGTCTGTGTAGTTTTTTTTGTTTGTGTGAGTTGTCCTTCTTCTTGTCCTTGTTTCTACATTTCTTCCCTTTCTCTCCTCCTAAGTTTTTGTTTTGCTTTCAGCTTCTTCTCCATCTCCTGCAATCTCCTTTATGTGTCTTCCAACCTTTTATTTTCTCTTCTCTTCCATTATAATCTCTTTTCATGTTGTCACCT